>WHUX01000051.1:0-339351 GCA_015179025.1 Terfezia claveryi
GGCGTCATCACCAGCTTCCGGAACACGTTCGCCAGGGTATCACTTTGAATATTGGGTGCGGTTTCGAAGTTGGCTGCGTTGAAGACCAGTGTACTACCGTACGTCACAGTGCGGGTAGGGGCCATGGCTTTATCGAGAATAGGGTGTACAGTCGGTCTGTTCTATTTTCCGACAGTAGCCATAACGACAATTAAACCAGCTCTATGCCATTAAGGTCAACATTAGTAACCTAGCTGGCCTGTGGTCAGGTCACTTACAGATGAAAAGAAAGGGCTCCGATTAGCTAGATATTTCAGGCCACAAAGGAATAGGTGGAGCGTAAGATTTGCACACTGACAGGAGAGTTGGTGTCATAACTTGTGCTCGTTTTATAGTCTCATTTTAGACGTACTATATAAGCAAACTATATGCTTATTCAGACATCTCAAGCATGTGAATTCAGATATCTCAAGCAAGCTAATGCAGACATTGAGCATGCGGTAATTCAGACACACTAAGCATGCGGAATTCAAACATCTCGAGCATGTGTATTCAGACATCTCAAACATGCGAATTCAGATATCTCGAACATGCGGAACCACATCATCACTCACGACCCACACCTCAACACCGACGGCCAAGCGCTCTACCAGTTCCTCCTCCAGGAAAACTTTATAGCCCCGATCCAGCATGTACACGTCCGTGGAAGAAATGCAGTTTGGGGAACGGATAGAGCGGGCAGAAGCAAGACGAAGACAGAGACGAGGACGGTCGAGGATTTTAGGTTTAGGCTGGATTTGACGGGGTCAGGATTTCCTTCAAATACTTCGCTACAGTTGTTTGTCGTCGGGTTCCGTCTCAAACTCCAGTTGCCATCTCCATCGTAACATTGTATCTTCAGAAACTTTTTGGTAGTAATCACTGTTTCTGCTCCAAGCTCGTCGCTCACAGAGACGGTTAAAGCCCTGATTTCAATATCCCCTTAAATGGCTGCTAGTTGCCTCTCTAAAAGTTTGTATTCAGATATGATTCCCTGATTATATACACCACTCATCTAGACACACTTCAGTTCAAGAGCCCTTGTCAACAGATACCTTCTTTGGTGCCACTTTCACCTGGCAGTCGTTGTTCATTGATCTCCCAGACACTGAAGCAGGATTGTACTTAGGAACAATCCTAAGCTTCACAATTGGGGTTCTTTTCTCTCCAGTTTTTCTCTCCAGGAACCAATCTGTCAAAGGCAGTATTACCCAGCTTCCACAATCCTACACTCATCACAAGTGCTGAACCCGATTTGAATATTCGTTAGCTCTCTGAAATCCACCGCGTGACGCAAGGTATCAAGGATGCGGGGCAAGTAGGAACCCGCTGATGTAAAGTGCTAAGAATCTCCGCACTCTAGCAGGCATATCTCCGTGCTTCAGATTTAAGGTTAGGGAAAACAAATGACTTCTGCCACGGGTGCATAGACTTGTTGTTTATCCTGTCAAAATCCAGTCGACACCTAGAAGATAATGGGAGATCTACTCTGTTTGTCTGTATCTATCCACTGATATTACCACTTTAATTAGCAATCACTCCATCCATAAGGGTTAGAAAGGAAGTTAACATACCGGTGTGTCAACCACCAAAGCTCTTCAAAGAAACCTAGAGCAAAGCCTGGAACAGCATCACCCCAGTTCCCGATGATGCAGCGGCAGCCATTTCTAGCTTTGAACCACTTGAATCGGACAAACTCATGGATAGTTCCTAGGTATCGAAGCCGAATTATAGGAACCAATATGTCAAAGGTTGTATTACCTAGCAAGCATATCTCCGTGTTTCCGACATGAGGTTAGGGAAAACAAATGACCTTATTCTGCCAGATTTCATGGCTTGTGCTCTCCTTCATGACTCCCATTAAAGATTGACTTGATATTTTGTCGGATAGTACCCTGCCATTCAGCTTGACCAAACAGCCGTCAATGAAGCCAAATAACTGTTGTTCATTGTTCTGTGTTAATCTCGATAAGGGATGCTTGGTTTAACCCCAGGAGAGGTTTGAGTGGACATGAAGACTGTGAGTGATATATTGTCAATTATTGACAAGTTGCTTTGCCATCGACTTAGTGTCCTCGAAAGTTGCAGAAGAAAGCATATGCACTTAATGGAATTAAGCTTCAGCTTCGAGCTCAGGGTCCTCCCGCAGTACAAGCACGTGCTATGATTTCACCATGCATAAGAAGAGCCCCATTTTAGATCTAGGACAATGGCAACGTCCAAACCCCGTGGATCTCCGAGTACTCACTAGTCGTGTTAATTAGTAATTAGTTATATATAGAAGCTTAATCATACCAAGGCTCTCAAACCCTCCTCCCCCCTGTGGCCCCCCCAACTATCACTCCCCCTCCACCTCCCCCCCCCCCCCCACCAACCCAATCCTTTATGAATTCGGTGGGTCCCGAGCTGGGTCTGCTAGATTTGCAGTCCTCCCCTGAAAGTACAGGTTGAAGCCACGGGTCCTAGGGTTGAAGTTGAATGTGAAGCTGATGCAAATACAGACGCAAAGAAAGATAGATAGCAGACAAAGAATGGTCGAAACCAGTATAATGAGAATAGTTATTCTATCCCTATTTCGTAGCTGTTAGCTAATCTCACTACCAGCTTGAATAGATGAAAGCTTCAAAATGAGTTTTGAATATCTGGGGTCGATGGGGTAGCAATATATAAAGTAACACTCACATCTTTAGGGTGGTAGTTAGGTAGATGATTGTTGCAATGAGCCCAAAAAATACGACTGCTAATATAGATGGCAGTAGACAAGAGTGAGAAGCTGATGGAGGTGAAGAAGTTTGAGGAGAAGAAAAAGGTGGAGCAAAAAGTGGAGGGGTATGGGCAGGGTATGGTGGTGGTATTGGTAGCTGATTTCCTAATTCTATATCTTCTCTATTAGGATACTGAGCCATCTTGGCGGCGGTTGAGAGGTACGTTCTTTAAGAAAAGAGGAAACTACAGCTGCAAAATACGAGAACAGCTGGCAGTTTATAGTTTCAGGCCAGAGACCAGATCTTCGCAGTGAAGTATCAATATAAACAATCTTAATTAAGCTCTGCCCCAGCCTATTTTGTATGGGAAAATAAGAATATCCTGTAATAGGAGACTCGGCTCCAAGGTTTAGGTCATGTATCTTCACCACCAAATATGAAGCTCTATTACAGACACCTGATATCATCCCATAAAGCAAAAAGCTGTGCTCACATGTTATCACAAGTAAAGACACATGTATAAGCGTGCACACTAAGGACCGTATGAGCAAAGACGTATGGTAAGTGCCATCGAGCGTCTCTGCATCACAAACTTACAAACAAATAAACGAAAGCTATTTAAACGCCGTGCCAACCAGACTATTAAACGCCATGTGCAACACATTGTTCTACATCACCTTCATCCTCAAAATACCTAACCTGTTCTGCAACAAGCGTTTTCAAGTCATATCCTTGATACCTGGCAACCTTCACAATGAAGTTGTCAGACCTTACGGCTCTGTACATATATCGCAGGCCTAGGTACTATCCAAGGCGAATGTTGGATTTATCGCTAGTTGAACATCCAGCTAGGGAAGAGGTGAATATTAGATACATTACAGGCTGTATATCGAGCTGAGGAAGGGCGAATATTGTGTATATCGAAGTTGGCGAGTTCAGGGTAAACATGAGTTTGGTAGATATGAAAAAATAACGCGGCCATATAGTTGGGTGGTTGCACGTCAAGCTGGAGATGGGGCGAATATGGTGTATATTTTAAACTGTATATCAAGTCAGGGAATGTGGGAAGATGGGATATAAATCAAGGAGGAGAGAATGACCATACAATATATAGTTTTTAATCCTGATGGCCTGGCTTAAAAACTCATGATCTGATCTGTCATACTCTAGGGCGTCTCGGGATAAAGCAAGCCCTTCAAAGTTGGTGTAGGGGCTGTCTGCAGAGTACTGGTGTGGTGTGCCAAAAGAAGACTAGCACGATTCCCAAAATGGTAGTCTGCGAGACCAGAAATGGTAGGGGCCAAATCGGAACTGTCTAGTGTGACTTCCCAAAAAGGTAACCAAGCAATGCTTGGCAAAATAATTGCGGGTACTACTTTATTGCGTGGTCACCCACCACAGTAATAGTCTGGCAATATATGGTAGAGCGGACAGAATACCTCGTTTTCTTCAGTCTATAGTCGTAGATGTTAGTTGTTAGATTATTTGAATTTATGTATAGATAGTATGAGTGACCTGCCTAATGTGAGCTTTCATAAAGTAGTCTACTAGCAGCAGCAGCCTTTCTTATTGACTGGAACTTCCTGGCCTCAATTGCTTGTATAGCTTTTTTTATATCCGTTTCCTTCTTTCTCCTCAAATACTTTCTCCTGGTGCTTAGTTCAATCAATATCTCCTATATCTGATGTTGTGATTGGGTTGTAGAAGTGTTGTTGATGCGTTCCTGTCATTCCATCTTACAGAAAACCCTACCGACATGAATTCTCTTGTAGCTGGCTCGCCTCATAGATTACTTATTTGGTGCTGCATAGGGAAACTCTACTAAACTAGACTATTCTACCCATGTAAGTCATCTAACAAAAGTCTCAAGGTCTAACATACCACTTGTCAGCTACATCTCACCAGATTACCCTCAACTCTCACCCCCACAATACAACCCTTTCGCTTCAACCCGCTGAGTCCGTTGAGACCTTCAGAAGTTGTACGGTGACACCAATCCTAGACTGGTAGGCAACTGGTACCCCTACCCAGCCAGCCGTCAATGGCTCGGAAGCAATCATTGTATCCTAGCAGGCTTTCTCTACTCCAAAGCTCCACCCTGTCATGTACAATAATACTGCTAAGCCTCGTCTAAAAATGCACCATAGCCAAATAGGGAAGCACCTGCTCCAAGAAATGGTGGGACGATGAGGTCAGCAGGCAGCTGGAAGAAGTGAAGTAGGCGAGCAGGGAGTGATACAAAGAGAAACGTACAAGCCCCTCGCATGCTAAGACAGGGAAATCTCGTCCTATGTAGAGATGAAAAGCTCAAGTGCGATGCGTGCAATAGGTACACATCGAGTAGCAGTTGGCTGCTGGTGTTCCTGAAACCAAACCGACTAGGTCCCAAGAGGTTCCTGCGAGGGAAGGAGATGCCACTCAGGCTCGTACCCCTGGCCTTACTTCACAACCGATAGTCTCAACTGTTACACTTGCTCAACCTTCCTTCAAGTCCTGGTGGGGCACCAGACAGTCGAAAGCTATAGTTAGGTCGGAATGCACCCTGGGGAAGGGGCCACAAGCAAGGGCAGGGAAAGCAACTCGTCGTAGTGAGGTATCCCCAGTCATCTCCCTCATAAAGTAACGTGACTCACCACCAAGCACATACCCTAGGCTAAGCCTGGTTGAATTCTAGTTGGGCTCAGATAGATCACATCTCGTACAGACAGTCACGGCTGGGATGCAGAACAAAACTGCTTTACCAAATATTTCAGTACGTATGATGTATTGGTTGGTACTGGCAGAATCTTGGATATAATGTCTCACTGCGAATTGTTCATAACGAGTAGTGGGGGATACAGATATATCTATAGAAACCAGTGGCGAAACATCGCCGGTGGATGGTGGGAGTGTGTATGTACCACTTTTTGCATCACGAAATGCAGTGTGAGGCGAGGCATACGTATAGTTTAGAGCACCATTAGAGTAATGAATTCTATTATGCGTGTTCCCTGACATTGCATACACAAGCTCTGGTACTGGCTATGAATGCCATCCTCCAGGCTAACTGCAGCGTAACACGGATGTAGATGTCGGTCTCAATAAACGTAGCAATACATGTACATGGAATTTCAGGGTAAAGACAAAGTGCAGGGATGTGTTATTCAACCAATCAGAAGCGAGAAAATGCAAGGATTGGCAACCACAGTGACTCAACCTAACATAAGGTAAATACTTGCGGACGTAAGATGACTGCGTATGCGCGGACGTAAGGTGCTTGCGTGTGTGTGAGTTCAGCTGAATATTGTCGTTGTGGCGATAATAGCTTTGACGGACAGCGGCTTCGCCGGATAGCGGTGATGGCTTCGCCGATGGATAATCTATGGCTTCAACGATGGATAATCCAGGATAGCGGCAACACCAGTTGGCGCAACTGAAATCCCCGGGTGTATTGGATGTGCGTTCTAACACTCCATACCACACTCTGCAAACATCCCTATATATGCCTCCCACTGTAGAAGGGTTAATACTTTGGCTTCAGTATCGAGGTGGAAGATATGCTGACATGGAAGTAAGTATTGCCTGTGGAACTTGCAATGGCACCGTAAATTCTCATCAAAATTAGGCACCTCCTTTCCCTTTGCAATATGTTCCTCAACACCATCAAGTTCACGAGCAAGCAGTTTCTGGATAGGAACTGGCAGCTGGCCAATTTCCACATACTGTTTTGTACAAACAGCAAGCTTCCGATTCCGGAAATGGCTTTGGCAACCACTGCATGATTGTCAATATCCTTTGCTGCATCCATGATGTTCAAAATCATGCTATAAATTCCATACGATACGACTTGCCCTTTTGACAGCCCTGCACTACTTAGTTGTTGGCTTTTCGAGCAATGTTCTAAGTTTCAAGCCGCACCCGTACGTGCAGTTAGTTAGGCCCGAGTTTGTGATCATGACCTCGCTCGCTCGCCCCAAAATCTCTATATTCCGACAAAACGCCTTGATCACCGGCTCGCCCCTAACACCCGAGTTAAAACAACGCCGTTTTGCTTTGTTGCAGAGTCCCCCTTCAATACTAATTTCAGATGGATGATATGCTTGTAACGAGAGTAATCTGTACTCTCCTAACCTGAGGTTGCATACTGATTGACGCTCACATGTCAAACCTGCTATGTTATGGCATGTATATGTGTGCGTTATTATGAGCCCTTGCCATACACCACCATACACCTTTCACCAGTGCCAAATATGTGGCAAAGTTCTTGCCACATTAGTGAGTTCCTTTGAATTGCCATAGAGTATGTTGATCTAATGTGAGGTTACTTTAGCATAATTTATATCTCGGACAAAGTCTTAAAGAGCAGTATTCAAAGTAACAGTATGGGCAACTGAAAGTAAATTGGATCATGAAACAAATAAAACGAAAGTACAGTACATACATAGCTCTCTGAAATCCACCACATGATGTAAAGAAAGAAGGATACGAGGCAAAGTAGAAACCCGCTGATGTAAAGTATTAAGAATCTCCGAAACCCCCGCAGGCATATATCCGTGCTTCAGACTTGAGGTTAGTAATAACAAATGACTTGCTCTGCACCCTCGTTGAATATTTCATAGCTTGTGCTCTCCTTCAAATCATCTATGACTCCCATAAGGATTGACTTGAGATAGTGCCCTGCCATTCAGCTTGACCAAACAAGCCGTCAATGAAGCCAGATAACAAGCCAAATAAACTGTTGTTTATTGCTCTGTGTTAATCTCGATGACGATAAGAAATACTTGGTTTCAACCCCAAGAGAGCTTTGAGTGGACGTGAAAGCTGTGAGTGATATGCTTTGCCATCAGCTTGGTTAGTCTGGTTGCTCGGCTTGGTGTCCTTGAAAGTCGTAGGGGAAGCATTTGTACTAAATGGAAGGTCAGCTAATTAGCTTCAGCTTCGAGCTCCCAGTCAAGGGTACCTTAGATCAAGGACAATGGCAACGTCCAAACGCCGTGGATCTCCGAGTAGTACTTATTCCTGTTAATTAGTAATTAGTATACTAGTTAGCAACTGATTAATATAAAGCTTAATTATACCGAGGGTCACAAACCTCTAACGGCCCCCCCCCCCCCTGGCTACCCCCTCCCCCCTGGCTACCCCCCCTACTACTCCATCTTATCCCTTGCCTCCCTACCCCTTCCCCCCTCATTTCCTTCCCCCCCAGCTTCCGGAGCTGGGACTCGAACAGTTATGGGCTTCCTTTTGAAGCCAAGAAGGCATTCCTGGCCTGGCGGGAGTCGAAGTATGCACAAAAAAATAAGCATAAGCAGTAGGAGGAAGATAATTATTGACCCCATTATAATGGTCCAAAGAGTTGATTCATGCCTATTTCGTAGCTGTTAGCTAATCTCACTACCAGCTTGAATAGATGATTGGGGCCATCAAGCTTTGAAATGAGTTTTGGATATCTGTAGTTGCAGAATATAAAATATATGAAGAAACACTCACATCTTGAGAGTAGTTAGGTAGACGATTATAGTAATGGTCTCTAGAAACAGAAGTGCTAATAAGGATAGTAGTATTGGACAATAGCAGGAAGCTAATGGAGGCAAAGAAGTTAGACGAGAAGTTCGAGGAGAGGTTGAAGGAGAAGGTTGGAGGAGAAGAAGAAGGAGGAGAAAAAGGTGGTGTCGTATGGGCAGAGTATGGTGGTGGTGTTGGTAGCTGATTTCCTAATTCGATATCTTCCGTATTAGGATACTGAGCCATCTTAGCGGTGCTTGATAGGTAGGTACACGGTGAGTAGGTATGTTCTTTAAGAAAAGAGAGAACTAGCTACAAAATACATCAGCAAAAAAAAAAGTTTGCGTCAGGTGCGTCAGAAGCATATGACGCCCTATTGCAAAACTCGCGATTCAGATGCCAACTATAGCATTTCACTCCTTCTGACGGAAATCACTTCACTTCATGTGTCCAGAAGCAAATCCTTTTTATCGACCCGCTTCCTGATAGATCTATTTTATTTCTATGCTTCCTCACAGAGATATCCTATTTGTTAGCTTCCTCTAAGATCCATCCTATTTGTCGGCTTCCTCAAAAATCGATCTTATTTGTCTCCTTCTTGCACGCCATCATAATCTCATCTTCTCTATGAGCGGAGTTGTAATTTGAGTAACATGCGATTGCAGAATAAGCTACTATCATAGGCGCGATCGCGCTTGTTTGTCTCCAGTATCCGCATTTTATGTATTTCCAAATATTTGTATTATTCTCAATATAATCTAAACTAGCTACATAGACAATTAACAATATCATATCATTACTGCCCAAATCTGCACTATATGACTGTACAAACAAGCCTAGATAAACCAGCCTCTATATCTGTGTGTAAATGAGCCTAGAATTGAGCGAGCAAATGAGCCTAGAAGTCAGCGTACAAATAGCCTATATATCCAACCGTGCAAATAGCCCTAGAAATCAGCCTGCAAATAGCCCTGGAAGTCAGCGTGCAAATAGCCCATATGTTCGGGTGCAAATAGCCCTACAATTCAGCGTGCAAATAGCCCATATATCCACGTGCAAATAGCCTTAGAAATCAGCCTGCAAATAGCCTATATATATTCAAACGTTAGAGCACGCATGAAATCAACCCTATGATACAGCTTAAAGCACTAATCATGAATTCCCAAAACACACAATAAATCCATCCTGTTGCTTGTGCAAGGTGTTGAACAGCCTTCAATCCAAGAGCATGGACATTTACTCTAACACATGATAGTTGGAGGACCTGCGATTAGTGCAGAGTTGGAAAACATATTATTAAGTTAAGGGGAAGTTTTTCAAGTATTCCATTAGATTCATATTGACTACAGCTGTTACTACTACCTATTCTGACAGTTCAATCTCGCAGTGATTATGAAGATATTGAATTTGGAAGGTAGTCACCACTAGAATATTCTGCCCTCTATTCAGATATATCTTCTTTTGCTTCTCCTTTTTCTCCTCCTTCTTTTCCTTTTCTCTACCCTAATTCAATATCTAGTGCATTTATTATACTACTTACAATATACTTTCTTATTTAATATAAGTATTTTACTGTTTATTTACAAGGTATTCAGGCCTTGCGTAAAGCTATTAAGAGGAAATAGGAGCGATCTAGCAGTTATTACAATTATAGTAATATTATTAGTAGTTGGTATCCTAGTTCTTATGCTGTTCTTTAACCATTTCACCTGACTAGGGGGGTAGATAAGGAGCTGGTAAAAATATAAAATAAAAAAAGTGGGTGAAGGGAGCTTTAGAGACTCTTGTAAAATTTAAAGAAGTGGGACCACATTGTCAATAGTACTCAGGCAGTAGATGATTATACGGTTAGTACCATATATCTAGTTGTTTCTATAAGTATAGCTGACAGCTCTCTCAGATACTTCTAGACTCAAGGATATTAAGTTCTTTTAGGTAATAATCAGTTAGAGGATAGTAAAATCAATTGCTCTATGTCTAGTAGTATCAATAGCATAGCTAATGGCCTTTCTACTCTTGGATCCAACTATGTCTAGTTCTCTTCTATATAGCAGATGGTAGTGAGGTTAGCTGCCTATATCTAGTTCTTTCTATGGACATAGCTGATAACTCTCCAAAGTATTCTTAGATCTAATGAGGTTGGTTTTCAGCTAATAGTCAGACATATGAGGTAATGGTTTCACCATGTCTAGGTTAAAGTGAGGTTGATCATACCCAGTCGCGTAGACTAGCACAACCCTAATTTCTCTGCCTGCCACTGCCAATAGGCTATGCAGTAGCTGCCGCTAGCACACAATGCACACCAAGGACATAGACATTTTCAACCACAACACAAGTGAATGAAACTCATGAACTGCAATCTAGGTGATAGCATTGCCAGACCTGCGACAAGTGCACTCATAACTAACCTATCTCACAGACCTCTTCAGTAATGTCAACACTGTGATACCTACAATATTGACACTACCAGGCCTCCGACTTATGCACACGTATGGCTGACGTATTTCACGACCGAGCAAATTCAGTTCATATAGGTCAGAGCATTGCCAGACCTCTGATATGTAGACATATAACCAACCTATCTCACAGGGTTCTGGAAGCAACCGAGCAAGTTCAGTTCATATAGGTGAGAGCATTGCCAGACCTCCGACAACTGCGCGCATAACTAACCTATCTCACAGGTTTCTAAAGTAGCATAGACGCTACGATAAATCCAATATCGACACTTCCATAGCTCTAATGTCCCCACTTCCATGCCTTTGATGTCTCCACTTCCATGGCTCCGATGTTGATACTTTTATGGCTCCGATATCTACACTTCCATAACTCTGATGTTGCCGGTTCCGTAGCCCCGATGTTGACTTCGATATACTACCAGTCTCAGGATTGGCTCATGGTTTGTAAGGAGTAAGGCGAGTAGAGGTGGTAATTTTGGAACTATTGTTGGCAGGTCTACATTAGGGCAGGCAATATGGGCTGGGGTTGGTCCGGGCCAGTGACATGAGGAGGTAGACGTGGGTTCAGTTCATGATAGTACTGCCTGCGATAGGATAAGCTTTTATGTACATAAAAATTTCGAAAAACAATTGACATTTATTATTTTTGTTTTCAGGTACGCCTTCAACCATAGGTGCATTTCATTGCACGTAGCAGGCATTCGAGCAGGGCTGAATAAGTAAGGCATGGTTAGAGATCCAGGCAACCCGGAATGGCTAGGGTTGAACTCCCCGGCGTCATGGAAAGGCACGAGATGACGACTGGGAGACAGCAGAGACAACAACTAGAATCTGGATACAGTACCATAACCTGAAGGGAGGTCATCCGTACGCCATAAGCTGAAGGGAAGTCATCCGGACGCCATAACGTGCCAGAGGTACAGGATGACATGAGACGCCAGAGGGTCGGATCTGGGCGACCTCAGATCGCTGCAGGAGACATTGGCAAGACAGTGTCATCAGGACGTACCCATAGTGGCGTCCAGACGCCATAAAAATCCTTTCTGATGTACTCCGAAATTTTTGTCTGCAGTACTGCATGTCAAGGGCTTGCCTCAGGTGCCTGTTGGCGTTATGGGACTGGTGAAGTCTCGATTTAAAAATGATAACCAGACTAAAAATGGTTGTGGTGGGGAGACTACTAAGATAGGACTAGCTTAATTACAAAAAGGGTTAGACTGGGAGATACTGGAAAGGGTATGGGCCAAAAAAGGACAACCTGTATGATTTCTCAAAAAGGCAACCATCCAACGCTACTGAAATAAGAAGTCAAAAATTCTAAATACCCATCGCCTGCTGCAGTGGGAGACTTTATCGCATAGTCACCCACTGTAGTACTAGCCTGGCGATCTGAAGGTTAGATATGGCAGAGCGGACGGGATACCTCGTTTTCTTCAGTCTATGGTCGTAGATGTCAAAATATGAGGGTTGATCTATTATAACCTGACCGAAAAGTACTACCAGAGCAAATGTCGTAGACATTTCCACAAAGTTAGAACAAACCGGATGTCGCACTTCACATTTAACAAACTACTATACATCTACAGTACAATCCCAAACTTTGAGCTTACTTGGTTACATATTAGGCTCGAAACTGTCGAAATCCGTATAAATAACTGTGAGAGGATGATTATAACAGCTTCTTTGAGGTTCTTTTTTATTTATCCTACAAGTGTTTTGTCTCGACTTCATCCATCTTTTAAACTGCCCTACCTGGTACCAAGCCCGTTATGCACACACATACTGTACTACATAGCTACCTCCTATAGGAATAAATAGATCAATACTAGCAATGATGGATAGATGAATGGCCAACAAAGTATCACTTCACCTGAGATATGTACGTAAGGTGTGTGTGTGTGTATGTGTCTATATGTGAATAATGTATATAAATGTGTGTACGTGAAAATATGTGCGAACGTATACATATGTGTGTATATGTAATGGCACTAACGAACATAGTTACCCTGAACAGTGGGCGAAGCGGGCAATGACCGGTAGAACATTCTAGCAGGTTCTATAGCAAGTGTACTAACGACTGGCAAGCGATAGAGTTATGGGAGATCAAATGGCACGATACTACAACAAACATCCATATTTTTTTGTAGTTGTGATATGGCCAAACCTGAAAATAAAGGGCTACTGTATGTACAAAGCTATTACAAAATCACAGTCTGAATCCTATCAATTGTGTTAAGTATAGTATATCTAATAACTTTTTACCTAACTAAAGACCACTGACCTTATGGGCTTAGAGAACTACTCGATAAACCACAGTTTCACCAGGCATCTATAATTACTCAGGTGTTTGCAAAAAAAAAAACTTCTACTCTAATTGTTGTTGCCGATACTTTAAGAATTAATCTGAAATTCCCAATTTATTGACAAACGAAAGTATTAACAGATCATGAACTGTATTACCCATCTCAGCTCTAGCTGAACCAAATTAGATTGTTAGATGGAGGTGGGAAATACATGAATCTATTGTAGTCGCTGGCAGCTAGGTATACCATTATCAAATCTTTTTTTTTTTTTTTGGGGGGGGGTAAATAAATCAGTACTCGTAAACATTTATCAATACAAGTGCATTAGGCACCAAATTGAAGTAATTATTTAAATTGCCCGTGAGCGACACAGTGGGTATGCTATGCCACCCGCGAGCGGCCCAGAACATATACACCCTCGAGAAACCCAAACTTGAATGCGGCCCCCAGCAGTGGTGAATTCAAGCTGCTGATGGAAGGCAGTAAGTAAAGTAAAAATAAAAATATGAGCTGCGTCAATGATGCCAACGTATTTTGTTTGCTGGCAAAAAAAAAAAAAAAATTGGAGCATGATGTTATCGTACATGTTCATGATACTTCCTTTACTGCATGCAGGAAAGAGAAAACAAGACCCTATAGTACTAAAACTAAAAATGAGAGGTAAGTACTTATCATGGAATTTTTCTCGCAGTGAAGTATGAGGTTTGAGCAAGCGGAGGTTTTTGAGCTTTCGTTATGTATAACATAATAGACTCGGTTTTCACTCAATTTTGCCTTCATACATTGTTGCCCAGAGTACACCATATATATTATATGTGTGTGCGCTTTCTTCAAACCCGCTACTGGAATCTGCGAAAAAAATAAAATAAAATAAACACCGCTAAAAGAAAGATTCTCGACCGCCCTGTTAGGAAAAAAAGTCCCCCTCCCAAAAAAAGAGAAAAAAAAAGGAAAAGACATCCAGCTTCCTATTTGCTACCCTATCAATAACCAAATCCAAACTAAAAAGAATTAGAATAAAAAAATTACAATGAATTTTTCCCTCAACTCCCTCCCATCGCCTTTCTCAACTTCCCCCCTCCCGCCTTTCCCCCTCTCCCCCCGGCCACTGGCCCCCAGTAGGCATCCTCAACATGTCCCCCTCCCTCTTCCTCTTCTCCTTTCTCCTATCATTTAGCCACTTTGCCCAATCGGCCATAAAGCTCGCCATCTCCACCTCCTTCCTAAACTCAATCTCAAACCACCTGTACTCTTCCCAGCCGTCCACGCCGTTCTCGCAGTCCTCCCACCGGAGGCCCTGCTTGTCGAGGCGGAAGCCAGAGGCGGATGTTTGGCCGGGGGAGAGTAGGCGCGCTTTGAACGAGCCGCCCTGAAGCTTGCTGAAGGGCGTCGAGGTGGGTTTGATACGAAGCACAAAGTTCCCGACGGGGGTGTCGGTAGAGGTTGTGGGGGTGTTGACGGTGGAAGGGCGGCGAAGGAGGAAGCTCTGCGCCCCGGAGGAGGTGGAGCGGTCGCCACTGCTGCTGCTGCTGCTGCTGGTGCTGGTATGTGTGATGGTCGTGGGGAGGTCGGGGTGAGGGTGGTGACGGAGCCGTTGGCATTGGTGATGAAATTATCCCGGGCGTTGTTGTTGACGTTGTTGATGATGTTGTTGATACTGCTGCTGTTGTTGCTACCATTATTGCGGACTTCAAGCTCGATAGAGTCGCTAAGAAATATGATTACCCCTCCCCCGTTTTCCCAGTAGAGGACAATGCGCGAGCTGTATACTTGCGTAATGGCCGATGAATCTGGGGAACTTTCTGCTCTAAAGGAGTATGTCTGGGTGCGAGAAGATGGGGCAGAGGAGATATTGTGAGTGTGGAGCTCGAAGGCGGGGTTGAGTGATGCATCTGAGTTTTCTCTCCAGATTTGGGCGCGGGCGCGGTAGTGCGTGTGTTCACCGTCGAAGACTCGCCGTTTGTACCGGATAATTGGGATAGAGCAACTATATTCCTTACTCAGTATGCCACATGTAGAACCAAAATATAGTCAGAGAAGATTATGATAGAAAAAAAAAAAAAAAAAAAAAAAAAAAAGACGTACATATCCATTTCAACGAGCTCCCCCAGGAATGCGAGCTGAAAATTAAACATATCTTCCAAGCTCCCGAATCGATAATACAAACTGTTATCATCCCATTTTGTCGAGCCTGCTTTGACGAAGGTAACGTTGCTTCCGGCTACTGTAGTATTGGTATTGCTAACCCGCTTGCCAATCTTTGTGGCTATTTTCCGTATGTATACCACGGGGAGGATTTGGTCGTGAAACCCGTACTCTGGGATAAGCTCGCAGTGTTCAAGGAATACTATTGCTCTAATTAGAGGGGAAATACTTTGTATGTGTGTGTATGTGTGTAACCCACAAGTACGTTGATCGATGCTTCCCTCCATTCGCATATTCTGTGTCACGAGCCGGATCCTCGTCCCATACTCACTATTTGGGCCCCTCTCCGGCTTCGTGAAAATCCGAATTCGGCAGAGGTCCCAGCGCACATCGTGGATCTCGCCCATATATGATGCCCATACCTTCCTGGGCAAATACATTAGCTCAAATACAGTTCCGTGCTTTGGGGGGTGCGGTACATTTCACCAATCTCCTTTGGCATAACCTCAATTTCACCTTCCCTTGCTGTGATGGCATTGACAGGCGTGGCGTTTACCCTGCTCGTCTCCGACCATCCATGCACGCTACTACCCCCACTATCCTTTCTTTCAATCGTTCGACTCTTGCCGCTCATATTGTCAGCTAGAACTGGGGCATTTCCCCATGTTCCGCTGCCATTGAATTGCACTGGCAGTGCGTCCAGTGGGGGAAGCGGCTTTGTGGCATATACCCCCCGGGTCTTGTCATTCAGTACCTCTATAACCGACGTGCCAAACGAAACAAGACTTGAGGATGCCGTGTGCGCGGAGCGCCCTCTATCTTTAGAGATGGGGAATGGGAGTTTCGAGAACCTACTGCTGCGGGTCGATGTTGGTGATGACGAACCAGCCTTTTCCGCATTAGATTTCTGGGGGGGTTGACTTGAGCGCTCCACCTGTGTTGGGTTCGGGGAAGCTGAGCGTGAACGGGGCCGGCTGAGGCTAAAAGACCCACGCCCCGATGGCACATTGGCAGAGAACGGCGCAAAAACCTTTGCGAATGCATTCGGATAGCTTTTTCCAATACTATTTGTCGCCGTGCGGCCACTGGAGGTTGAAGCGGCAGTCGACGGACGTCGTAATGGAGATGCTGCAGGCTGCTGCTCCTGAAAGATCCTATCCGCTACTTGGAGATTCATGTTCATGCTTATCGGTCGCTTGTCACGATCTGTCAAAGAAGACCGCCAGTGGCACCTGCTTCCGCGCCCCTCTGACATCCCGCTAGCCGATCTCCCTCTGCCGGTAGAACTGGGTCGATTCCCAGCGGCCCTCGAGTCAAAATCAGACATAGCTTTCGGTTCCGCAGATCTTCCTCTCCTTTGAGAGCCCGACCTTTTAGGAGCCGGCTCCCATGTGCCTGTGCTAATGATACTGGCTCCTGCGCTTGCCCCAGAGCTACTTCCGCTGCTCGGATACCTGTCCACGTTGGAACTACGGCCCCGATGAGCTGTGTTGGCAGTGAAGCCTGATTCTTCAGCTCGGCCTCGAGTTGGCGAGGAGACAGTCGGGGTCCTTTGGCCGGCGTATGAACTCTCCACGTTGATATTGAAGTTTCCTTGAGCTAGGGTGGCTTCCGCGGATGGGAGGTCGTATTCGCTTTCACTGATTGCTTGGAAGAGGTCGATAACTTGCTATAGCCATAAAGAAGATGGAAAGTTGTTAACTTCCTGAAGCTTTCAAACACCAAAATCCCTTTCAACCCCCCCCCCCCCCAAAAAAAAAAAAAAAGCCCCCAGGAACTCTATTATTTAATGTAACTCGATAGAAAGAAGCAAAAAGAAAACGGAGACATACACAAGCGAGCGAGGCCACCAGCGCCTTCCCCTCATCACCCAAATCCCTCCCCAAATCACCCTTCTTCAAGTCCAACGTTGTCAAGATCCAAGTAGACTTTATAAGATTTACGTATCCCGGGACTGGGAGCTTATTTAGCCATTGCGCTTTCTGGGTCTGGGCTTGGTGTGGAAAACTGAGATGATAATTCAGAAACGGCTCGAGCCCTGTTTGTGCTCGGTAGGCCCAGTGCATCAGAACTATCAGGGCCCTGTCCGCCTTCATACGCCAGGTAAGCTCTGCCGGATCGGGAATTGCAGCAGTGTATCCAACCGCCTTTGTTCCGGCCGCAGTTTCCTGAAACTTTTGAATCATGGTATCAATCTCCAATGCATCTTGATTTCGGTCAATTCGCTCCCTAGTTGTCGTTGATGTTTCGACAGAATACATGGACACTGCATCGCTCCGAGAAGAAGACCCCCAATACCCAAATTTAGCGCGGAGGATGGAAAACACAGATGGGGTTGTTGTGCGCACGCTTGCGGTGTCGAAATTTGGATCATCGATAGATGATGGAAAGTACAGCCATTGGTGATTCAGAAGCACAGCATTGAGGGTATCAGTGATTGCGGGGAGACGTGGAAGAATTCTTTTTATATTCGATCTGCAATCTCCAATTAGCAAAATGTCCTGTGTTCAGCATACAATGTGGCGAGGCAATGGATATTTGAGTAGAAGTTGATTCAAGACATGATAGGAAAATCTTTCATCACACACCTGACCAGTACCTTGAACAGATATTCAATTCTCCATGCTGCCTCCTCCAGTCTTCTTCGCACGGCTACCAACCCCTCACTGTCCCAATCCTCCTCTCCGTACCCATTTCCCTCGTCGAGTAGACCCGCCATCCTCAGTGCGGCGACCCAATTATGCCATTTCAACTCACTGCCATCTTCCGCTCCCGCCTGTATCTCCACCAAGCGCCCAAGTGCTTCCAACGACTCCACCAGCCCGGCTCCCACCACCCTCAACAGCACATTTGTTTGGTGCTGGTTATCATATTGCAGGATATCTGAAGTAGGGTCAGATCCGGCCCGTAACAGGCGCCGTATCAAATCTGATAGTTTTGAGAGCGCATCTCTCAGGCCCAACACTTGGGACGGGGCCAACAGCGGATCAGGGAACGTTTTCGTGAGGAATTGGCTGACGTAAAAGTGTGCCGTATGGAATTCCCCCAGCCCAAAGCCTCTGTATACCGCGGGCTGGGACATTATAAGGGCCAGCAGGCAATATAAAATACTAGTATTAGACCTAGACCTGGTGATGCGCGATGAAGATTTCCGTTGTACCGGCGTTGCGGGATATATGTCTCAGGCAGGCGGTAGGGTCCATGAGCAGCAGCGGCAGCACCCACGACCAAAAGCAATGTTTAACGGCGACTTTTAGTTAGCACGCGCGAGAAATGCCATGCGCACCGCACCGCAATATGTGCTGTGATGTGTTCCCACAAACGTTGCTTCGTTTGCCCTTTCCACGTGGCCAGCACCGGCAAAACATGTGCCCAACATGGCCAAGACCTGGGGTCGGACAGTACAAACCCTTGTCCGCCGTGGATATATTGTGGCTATTTTTGTGGATATTGGACGCTGGTTTTGTTCCAGTCGGGCCCCCCCCACCTGGGCGCCCATCAATTTTACTTCTGGGCCGACCCTATAGACTCTAAGAACTCGGTGGTGAAAAACCAAAAACTGGAGATCCTCACTGTAAATGGATACTGGAACTTTTTTTTTTTTTTTTTTTGGTTTTTTTTTTTTTTTGGTTTTCAAGCGGCCACTCCTTTTCCATCATAGGCCCAAAACTGCATTAGATTCTTGCTGCATTCGAGATGTTGAATCCCCAGAGATATAGAGTAGGCAACGTTACCGACGGGTATTTCGGGCGTTTCCGAGATCCCCGGGCGACAGCATAAGCGTATCTACCCCTCCCCCGCCCAAGGGATGGGGATGGGGATGGGCCTAGGTGTTTTGGAATGAAGCAAAAGCGTAAGCATGGCGCAATGTTGGGCGGTACGGAGTACAGCGTTGCTAAAGGCAGTTTGCTTCAAAGATGCCGTGCTAGATCCAAATTCATAAAAAGTTAGCTGAACAGCTCTGGTTAATTGGAAGGTCATGGAGAGATACAAGGCTAAATGGGAGGGGGAGGGGGAGGGGGAGGGGGAGGGGTAGCCTGGTTGTGGCCAGCTCTTCTCAAAAAGAAATTAATATAATAATTACCTCGACCTTACATGTGTACCTTAAAATCTTCAGATAGGCACGAGACCAACAATCTGCTTCCAGCCAGATTTTAATTCGCGGGCATGTATTCAGGTAGCGGATAGCCGTAGGCGGTTTTATATTGGAGCCCGGGGTTGGGAGCAGCCCATCGGTGGCGCCTGTGAACTTGATCCCTACCTACGGTACTTACTTCCTATACCCCAGTCTCTTTCTTGATCCCCCCACATCCCCTATACCTATGTACCACTGTACAAGCAGCTCAGCAGAGACACCGCCCACATTAGCTGGTTGGCCCACGTTACCGAATAAACTGGCGGTGTTCGGAGCCGGGCTAAAAGCGCTCCTCTCTGCAGTTGTACTTGTATTTGCTTTGGCGAGAACATGATAGTAAAACTGACAACAACAGTATTGACACTCATAGCTACAGATACGGGTATATTGAAAAAGAAAAAGAATAGGAAAAAGAAAAGGAAAAAAATATCGATCTGCCACGCAATCATTCCTGAACGTACAGTACATACAGTACCTAGCAGCACTGGCGTCATAACCCCCCCCCCCCGCGAAACACATCAATTACATCGAGTCAGCTTATGTCATTAAATTGAACTTCAGGGTAAAATATGGCTAAATCGTAAAATCGTTGCCCCCACCGTATACGCATACCTATATATGCACAGCGCCCGTTTATAACGACTCTTTTATACAGCATGAAATCTCTCAAACTAGCCAACGTCTTCTACTACTGTATACATATATCAGCTAAACGCGTATTATAGCGGCTGAACTTATTGCTTTGCTCCGGCATTATGGACTGCTACGCAGGGACTTTTGGCGGATCGTCAGCGCTTGTTTAAGAGATTTATTGGGATTGTTGGTTACTGGTGTTGGCGTTTAGTCTGGTGGTTTTTATCAATGGATTTCCATCAAGGTGTATCTGTGTATCTATAGAGGGTTCTTTGTTTTGGTTGCTATTCATTCTATCAGATCAGATGATTTGCATTATTTGGTGTTTAGGCATTACGGAATTTAGGTATGTATCTTGATTGCGCTTAGGTTTTATTAATATTAGGGATGTGTTTAGTTTCATAGATTTGTTTATTTGTTGGGGAGCCCCCCTGACGATATTTAGCTGTAAAGTGAGGGGTACTTAACATTTCCAGTGGTGTAGTGATTAACAGGTAAGTATGCATATGTACTAGTGCCATAGTGCAAGTGATTTACTGGACTCGCGATATGACTCGTTATCGCCACATGATCTGGATTTATAGGCCTTGGCAGTGAAGATAGGAGCTCATCCAAGTATGCGATGCGGTACAACGCCCTAAGCTGTGAAATTGATTTCAACGAAACTTCAGAAGAAGCTTCATACCCAAGTCCTTTTGCTCAAGTGGCAAACGTTACAGATTCATCAACCAGCGCCACCAGTTTACTCAATATAGATAAATAATACTGGATCTTCCAACTACTTTCATACCGTTTTACAGCTTCAACCTTCATGTTCCCAACTCTGCTAGTCCCATTCACGACGCTTATAATAACGTCCTGTTCTCCAAACTTCAAGGCCCGGCTGGAAGCACTACCAGCAGGTAAATAGCATCGCCTCAAGTCCATACAACCTTCACCATGCAGTGCGACATCTGTGAGAGAAATTCATCTCACATCTGTTGCTCTGCATGCGCAAGGCACACTCTATGGCCGATGCGATATGAAACGCTTCTGCGTGCCTCTGAGAAAGCTGCAGTGGAAGAGAAGATAAATGCCTATCTCGCCGCGAAACCTTCAGAAGGAGTACAGTCAAAGTCGAAGGTTCTTCCTGTTGCTGCTGGCAAGGAGGTGAAGCTCTTACGAGTCCAGATCGATGAGGCCAAGCTTACTATAGCTAAAATTATGGAAGAAAACGAGAAGAAGAAGGCGGAAATCACGGAGGGTACATATCCCGCCTATGTAGCTCTGTGACGTGACGCTGACCTAAGAGTTGAGCTGACTTTACCGTACAACATAGCTAGGAAGCAAATAGCAGCTATTCGGGAGCGAAATAGGTCACGGGCGGCCGTGTTAGACGAACATGGTCATGGGCTTGTGGGTAGAAGGGCCATGGCGGAAGAGAAATTACAAAAGGAGATGAAAAGGACGAAGCAAAGGTGGAGCTTAGTGCAAGCCAAAATTGCAGATGCAAGGTCCTATCTTTGCTATGAAGCTGCTTCTTTGTACTCTCTGAAGCAAAGGAGGAGAAGAGGTGGTGTAATAGAGTACTACATTGGAGGCAACCCAATCCCAAGCCTAAATGACCTTCCTGGTGAGTATAAGAGTATAATGTTTCAGGAGGTGGCTGCCGGTACTAATTTCATAATAGTCCACTCTACCATTTTGACTACCACTACTTTCGGCCATCTTTGCAATCTCCTCATGCTTATCTCCGACTACTGCGGCATCAAACTCCCATACGAGGTTACGTTGCCAGGGAAGCATAATGAGTATCCAACTATCAAGGCGCCGTCTAGTAGCAACCCTCGATTGCTTCACCTCAACATACCATTGACTACTCTGTCGAGAGACAACTCAAACAACTATATCCTGTTTCTCGAGGGTGCTTCTATGTTGGCTTACAACGTTGCATGGTTATGCCTAACACAAGGCTTGGAGGTCGCTTCGGTTGATGAGGCTATGCATCCTGGGAAGAATCTCTATACACTCTTGATAGGTGGTGGACATGGGCCAAGTAACAATTTTGGAAGATGGAGTCGTGCAACCACAGGTGCAGGCTTCCTAGGTGGTCCAGAAGGGAATCGACTAATTTGGGAGTGGAATGTTGATATCAGGGAAATCGTTAAAAAATTGGAAATGGTTGTTCATAGCCAAAATATGAAGCAGGAGTGGGATCTGGTGGAGGAAATTGTCGGTGAGGACGAGGAAGAAACCTTCTCAGGCCTGGAGAAAACAGGCAGGGATAAGAAGATGCAAGAAGGGTACAGGGTGGAGCCTAGCGGGTGGACTAAGGTCAAGCCTCAGCCTCGTGGCTGAGCGTGTTACACTTCTGTTGTTTAGCAGGTGTTGCATAACTTTGGAGTTTTAGGATGCTCTTTGCCTTCACATTTTCCTGATCACTTTACCCACCTGTACAATGATATTTACTGCTTATTATTTGGATTCTTTTATGCCCTAGAGCGGGACGGATATTCCTTTGTACTATAGAGATATTCGAACCAATGATACTTCACAATTTCCCCAAACTTTGCAAAAATTGACCTCTATGCCCCGGAAACCCAGTAGAACCCACATGAAGAAAGACAAATAACCCCATTGACACAAAATACACATCAAAGATCGTAATTGTCGAACCCTACTCCAATCGCTATCCGTAACCGAGCCCAACCCAAACCTCCCAAACCAAACTGCACCAAGTGTAAAACCTGCCTTCGAAACAAGTAGTTGACAATTCCAATGCAGCCAACTCTTTGGCTTGACCTTCACAATTCTAATCATTGTGAGCCACCGTAGCTGTTACCATGAGCCTGGTTCAACTTCTCCCATTGCTCATTTAAAGCCCGATTAGTCGACACCGTCCCAAAGAACTGCATAATATCGTTCTGAGTGGCCACCAATCCCCGGTTCACAATGCTGAATCCGATCACCGAGAAGACAACGAATAGCCCAAGCTTGATCATAGTCATAACCATGTTGTACATGTACCGAGAAGCCATGCCCACTATTTTTAGTGAGAGCCAAAGGATGAAGAGGAGGAGGGCAGCGTTGATAAGCTTGGGAGAGACACCGGCAGAGGTTGAGGTTCCTTCAGATCTTTCAGCACCGGGGTTCTCGGTGATTGCGGCTATGAATGGAAGGGTGAATTGGAAGATGCATGTTGCAAAGCTGGTGAGTTGCGTGCTGATGAGAGAGAATGGCATGGGGAGTTGTGAGAGGAGGTGCTGGACTAGGTTTTCGGCCATGACGGGGATGGATGTAGGAGTTGTGTTGTGTTGTGTTGTGTTGGGCGATGATCTTCTAGTGTGTGCAACAAACGCCTGGGTATAATAATGGGTATAATGAAGTCTGAATAGAAATGCCTTTGCGATACTGCAGTATAATCTTTTTGTTTATGTAGGCAGAAAAAGCAACTCAGCTGGAAAAGTTGAAAGCTGTCAAAATACTCTTGGCAACGTGTATGCACCGGAACAACTCACAGCGCAGGGGTCATATGTATCGAAACTGTAGGTAGGAGGGCAGCCCCTTCCGCCTCATGTGGAATATACTCGATATTTATTTATTGAGACTGTAGGAGGGGCAGCTCCTTCAGCCTCATGTGGATGGATACTCGATGCTGTGGGAAGTTGTTGGATCTCCGGAACGACTGCCTTTGATACACATTATCATGTGCCCGAAGCTGGCCCGAAGCTGGCCCACCCTACATCAGAATCAACAGCTCAAACCCTCCTCCTCTTCCGCTCCTGCTCATCATCATCTCTCGCTGATTATAACCTCCGAGGAATTCAAACAGTTCTCTGCTTCAGCCAGGCTGTTCAGCAGTCCGGCCTGATACGCCTGCCAAGCTCCAGCCCGGGGATATTAACCTGAGTTTGCTTCATCCCATCGTTGCACAAAATTTCCGCAGACTGGGATTGGCTGAGCTATCTTCTTTTTGTTTTTCAGGTTTACTTGCTTTACCTTGAGGGCTAACTCGAAGTCCTCATCATACGATATTTCACCGAGGCGGCATCGTACAGCCATGGCGACAAATTCCATCAAGCTCCTGACTGGTAATAGTCATCCGGAGTTGGCAAGATTGGTTGCGGAAAGGTATGTCGCCTAAAACAATGAACCGAACACATTGCTGAGATTAGGATACACAAAAACTGTGGGTGACAAGCTAACTGGTGCATCGTAGATTGGGAATTGAGCTGACGAAAATCCTGGTTCTTCAATACTCCAATCAAGAGACTTCCATCACCATTGGAGAGAGTGTTCGTGACGAAGATGGTAATCAGGAGGCCTGCCGCACGCTTGTAGTTTCAGAGATGCTGATATTCGCCTATAGTTTTCATTTTACAATCGACTGCTCCTGGCGAGATCAACGATGGACTTATGGAGCTTCTCATCATGATCAATGCCTGCAAGACTGCCTCTGCTAGGCGTATCACTGCTGTCATTCCGAACTTCCCTTACGCCCGGCAGGACAAGAAGGACAAGAGCCGTGCTCCCATCTCGGCCAAATTAATAGCCAACATGTTGCAAGTCGCTGGGTGCAACCATGTTATCACAATGGATCTCCATGCGAGTCAGATTCAAGGGTTCTTCAATGTTCCAGTTGACAAGTAAGTCGCCGCGGGCTGCTTTGGATAATGGAGAAACTAACGCTGGCGCAGCGTGAGGACATTACCACTCCGCTATTCATCAAGGGCTATGCATACTAATCTGGGCCCACTATTAGCTGTATGCTGAGCCCTCCATGCTGCGATACATCCGCGAGAACTTTGACTGGAAGAATGCCGTCATCGTCTCACCTGATGCTGGTGGAGCAAAGCGGTATGTACCCCAGCCCCACATGCCCCACTACCCCACCATACTTGCTGACGCTCGGACCCTTGTTAGTGCGACTGCCATTGCCGACCGCCTTGATCTGTACTTCGCTCTGATCCACAAAGAACGATCGAGGCCCAATGAGGTATCGCGCATGGTTCTCGTTGGCGATGTGAAAGACAAAATTGCCATCCTCGTTGACGATATGGCAGATACTTGTGGTACACTTGCCAAGGCAGCTGATACTCTTAAGGCCCATGGTGCCAAAGAGGTTGTCGCTATCGTCACTCACGGGATTTTGAGTGGGAAAGCCATTGAGGCTATCAATGGCAGTCAGTTGAGCAGGGTTGTGGTTACCAACACTGTCCCTCACGCAGAGAAGAAGGCTAGGTGCCCCAAGCTTCACACCATCGATATTGCGCCCACGGTAAGGAGAACGCTCTGTTTACACTGGTCATGTGAATGCTAATGTATGTGAACCAGCTGGCCGAGGCTTGTCGAAGAACTCACAACGGCGAGAGTGTATCATTCCTTTTTAGCCATGCTCCCACTTAACATTTCACACTCTTAATCTTACCCTTTCCAGTTGGTTCGATGGTTCAGTAAAATGGCCTTGTGTTGGTTTTTTTCTATTTTAATCACATGTTTCGGGGCCAGTTTATCATTCCTTGTTTTACATTGGGTTGCGTGTGTTCTGTATTCAGTACTTATAGCCTTTGCAATCTAGATAGAAAAATGATGTTGGAGCTGTCTCGCAGCATGTAGGAGTCATGAGAACTTGATTGAGATAGGGTTTACAGTAGATCTAGTTGTGTGATACATTCACTGAGAATAAATACTCCATTAAATTATTAGACTCGTTAGATGTATTCTACAGGTGCCTCAATGTACCCCCAAGGTCTCAAAAACATGAACTCTTTTCCCACCACAGCCTCGGAACGCATTCATTGAACATCGTAAGTCGCTCTTTATGTCTATTCATTGCCCCTTCTTCTGCTCAGCGGCAGCTTCCTGGTCCTTGAACCACTATCAACCACCATGAGTCAGCGCCTAGCCTAAAGCCACTTCCGGGAATGGGGGAAAAAAACCCACCTTGACTGACTTTTCCAGTCCATTATGTAAAGAATACAGAGGCTTATATCCCAACAGCATCTTCGCCTTTCTAATATTAAAATACCTCTGACTCGTTGCATAATTGACCCTGAACCTAGTGAACCCCGGCTCCTTCTTCACCAACCACGCATACCACTCCGCCGCCCACGCCAACGCATAACCAAGGTCTTTCCCAAGCTTGATATGATACGGCGCAACGTGGCCTCCGTACATGGCCCAGATTGCCCTGGGGAAGTCCCAGAAGTAGACGGGCTCGCCGTTGGTGATGAAAAAGACTTGGCCGGCTACATTTTGCGAGGGGTTTTGGGACGGTGAGGAGAGTTGGTGGATCATGCGCTCCGCGGCGAGGATGTGTGCATAGGCCGCGTTTTCGATGTATGTGAAGTCGAAGAGGTTGTCATTTGTGCCGAGCTGGAATTTGGTTTGGTTATTTTTGAGGACGGAGAGCATCCCAGGGACCATTTGGCGGTCGCCGGGACTGTCGGGGAAGGGGTAGGAGGTTAGCCTGGAGAGCGGGAGGAATTGAACAGTGATATGGGACTTGCCCAAAGAGACCGGCCACCCGGAGAGAGCAGGTGTTTACTCCGCCCTTGCCATTGAATGCTGTGACAAACTCCTCTCCTTTGGCCTGTTGTCACGTTAGCCACCTATTCCCATGCTAGCCATAGCTCTTCCCGCACATCAATTAGGGATATATACCTTGGAATCACTGTACGAGTCCGGATTGCTCGGATTAATCGGATATGTCTCATCCACATTAATCAAATCATTAACATTATCAGTCACCACCCCCGCCGAGCTCGTATACACAAACACGGGTATCTTCTCCTCCGCCGCAACCTCCAACAGCGTCTTCGTCCCCTCGACATTAACCTTATAGTAAATCTCCTTTGCCATAGCGCTAGACGTCGCCGCCAGCGGGCTGACAGTATTAATCACCACCTGCGCCTTACTGCCGCGATACGCTGCCCGAACATCCTCTGGCTTGGTGATATCCCCATTGAAGTACTGCACATTCGGGGCTCGATTGTGGTTGGTATGTAAATCGAGGACGGAGATGGAGGCCTCTGGGTGCTGCTGGAGAAGGAGGTTGACAATGTGATGGCCAAGGAAGCCACATCCCCCGATAACAATCACATGTGGGAGGGCGGTTCTGGACGTCATTTTGCAAGATGGATGGAGGTGATGGAAGCTTGAGATTGCGAAAATTCAAGCTCTAACAATAATCTGGTGAATTCGAGTTGGGATGTTGTCGGAAAGAAAGCCTAAATCAGGGGAGATGCAAGTCGATTGTAACCCCTGAACCCGCACAAGCTCTGCATCACCGTTTTACCCGCGTGGAATTGGTAATTCATATGGTTTTCTACTATAATGTAAAGAAGAAATAAGAATACGTATAACTGAATGCGATTGCAAAAACTCCGTATGAACTATGATTCCAATAATTTTACTTGTCCCAGCCAATTAAGAAGGAGACCGCGCCGTACAGTACGGATCCTAGTCTCCGCGGAAGCAAAATCCGCGGAGAACTATACTACATCCCCCCACCCTTGCCCCGCATATGAACATAAGGAATTCAACGGAAGAATAAAACACGGCCCAAATAGGCTTCGAAAAGAATGCAAAATCCCGGAATGGCCGGTGACAAGCAGAAAGCCATAATACACAGTGAAACCTTTTAGCAGAAAACTAATATATCCGTAAAGATATCAAAATTGGAGGTAGTTGACGGATTGATGAAGTGTTTAAACGGAAACAGTTAGGGGAGTAGATTTTGACGCAAGTGCAGCTTCACCAATGGTAGGGACGGCCCTCTTTGACTTGCTTTGGTAGTCCTTGACTGCGGACTTGATGGCATCCTCCGCAAGCATGCTACAGTGTACTACAAATATGTAACATCAGTATCCGTCAAGGTAATAAACAGGGCTCAGGGAGGTCACTTACACTTCACTGGCGGTAAGCAAAGCTCCTTCGCAATCTCGGTGTTTTTGATCCTTGCGGCTTCATCAATGTTCATCCCCTTGACCATCTCGGTGAGGTAAGAGCTAGAGGCAATTGCTGAACCGCAACCGAAGGTCTTGAACTTGACCTCAACAATCTCGTTTGTCTGGGGGTCCACTCGGATCTGGAGCTTCATGACATCGCCACCTGAAACAATCAATTAGAATCCTATATTATCCAACAGTACTGCATGAGGTCAACATACAAGCCGGAGCCCCAACCAAACCAGTACCGACATTAGGATCGGACTTTGGCAGCGAACCAACATTGCGGGGCCTATTGTAGTGGTCGAGCAGTGGAAATACACCTTCATATGTTAGCCGTTTTGTTATAACTACTGTCAGGTCAAGGTAAGACATATCTTTTTCGTGATAGGCTCTTCGTAGCACAGGCTGTGCGACTACTACCGGCCTGAAAGTGGAGAGTTGAATGGCCCTGGTGAGGGATGAAGTGGTAATCAATCTGCGGAACATGATTGCGATATTTGTGTATAAGTTCCTCCGGTGAACACAGTGATTGTAGCGTTTGATTGTGTAAGTTTTGATAATTGCAATTGATGAAAAGCAGGTCGATGCTGTTGGTGGTGGCGAGGCGACTTCGTCAACATCAAGTGACGGCGGTTGCCAAGGCGGACTCAGGTCTTCGCTTATTGCAAATCCCTCCTAAAGATTCTTGGCGCCTTACATAACTCAGTCGAGTCCCGAAACAAGCTAACTTAATTTATCAGGTACGCAACTCCATGACACTTGAAACTACGGTACCCTAGAAACAGTGAACCTTTCCTAGTCTCGCGCACCAAAAGTTATAACGCTTTTTATTTTCCGACACAAAGACCAGTGCTATATCGAGGGGTTTCCCTATCAAGGGGGTTGCTCGTGCCGACTGTATTCGGAAAAGCTTTTAGACTAACAACCTTCTGGTTAGGCGGTTAGGCGGCTAAACGGACTTTCATACTGCACTCGTCGTATTATCTGGCAAATTGATGAACAAGCCTAGCATTTAAACACCGGCAGGCAACAGACAATAGCCTCTAATACAACCGCAAAGTCAAGGGGGATGGAACGTGAACGCTCTCATACATCGTGACAGATAAGGGCCCTTTCAACTACAAGATTAGGAAGGCAGATGCGGATACGGCAGTACACATAATTCGGCACAATGTAGGGAAGTAAGGGATGGGAAGGGGAGATGGTGAGAGGAAATATGGGAGGAGCCCAGAGTGGTTTACATTTATTTTACATTCCTTGATTTTCATAGACCGCGGAGAAGGTGATGTAGTATCATGTATTTAGACTACGGGGTACGATAATCCAGCCAGGCTACCGCTCCGGGATATGCGTCCTCCTGAATATGCAGATAGAATACAAGTACTGATTTACATATAATAATAATAATAATATTTTATTATTATCGAAGTGGCACCTCCACTGCACATGACGCTCCGTACATACATAACATACATAAGTGTGACATCGTCAATTAGCTAAGTCTATGTGGCGCTGGGGGCTTCTGAATATTGAACGTTAAGGCTTACGAACAGCCCATACATATGCCGGGTGGGGGGTTTTTGAAAGCTGTCAATTAGCACATGTAGTTGCACATAGCCAAACTTAATCATCTAAGTAAATATCAGACAATAACAAAATGCCCAAGGCCAGCACGTTTGGTACCTACCGTCCCATTGGAGGTAAGTTGTCAAGATCAATTCTTGATGGTAGCATCGAGCCTTGCTACCTTGATATCTGGGAAATCAATGTATTATACTTCCAAATGTGTCTGCTGGAACTTTATAGTAAAAATGGCAAAAGCAAGCCTCGACCGCAGCTCTACGATCCATCCACATTTATCTAGATCTCAACGTGCCCCCCCCCCCGAGAAACACCCCCAGAAATCCAGACTCGATGTATTATGTCTAACTAGCCTCTTTAAATTGCCTCCTGCTTTATTTTGCGATATCCTTCGATATGATACTTGTAACCTCTAGCTTGACTCTGATCAATGAAGTCACCTCTCCCTACACTATGTCTAATAACCAATTCACAGCTAGAATTACTAAAATCCGTGCGGACCACGAACCCTCCGCACAAAGAAGCTTGTGCACATACATTTCCACACGCTTGGCGGTATTTCTTAAACTGGCCTGGAACGTACGGCATAATTGGCAACCCTGGCTGCTCGAGTTTGTGGATGGGCTGAAATAAATACGGTTAGCTCATACAACTAGAAGACAGGAGGGGAAGGGACTTGCAAGGTCGGTGCCATAGCCATAGTAAATACTTGTAAAGCTTACTTGTGGGCCAGAAGGACCTGGTGGCCCTGGGAAAGGGAGAGGTCGAGGTGGGCGGCCTTGGGGGCCCTGCGGATGGGATGGACTACACCGAGAAAGTTAACATTCCGTTACTGGCCCTCAGGAGATCGCCGAGATATAATCATAAGTTATATAATGATTTCATATGGAGGATGCATGTATTGGTAGCATCGTTCAGATTAAAAATTATAGATTCCCTATTCTACCCCACACATCCTTCAACTTCCAAAAGTGTAACAATGCATCTCCATTTTCTGCAATAAGCATTCTTACCCACTTAACGCCCTCTCACATCCTTCCATGATAGCCTTTGGAGTATACCCTTGCAGCTCCTTCGGGACTCTCAATCCGTTGAGAGTATAGCCATGCGAGGAGGACCCGGGTGGTCCAGTACCCTCATTTGAATAGGTGTATGAGTAGCCTTGTCCAGTTTTTCCTGGATACCCACTTTCAATACCCGAGATCTGTCCGTTGCTGTTGCTATAGGAGCTGGAATATGAGCTTCCACTCCCTCCTGAACCAGAATTAGAGTTGGCGTTAAAGTTCTGATTGGTATTATAATTTGTACCGCGGGCTTGGAGCCTGCGCCTGGGTTCTTCGTCATCGCTGTCATCAGAATCCGGCTCGCCAGAGAGAAGCTCGTTGCAAAATCCACCAAGTTTGGCCTGACTTATTTTGGCAGCTACCTCGTTGGAATTCTTTGAGAGATTATGGAACGGAAAGTCGGGCCCAAATTGTGGTATAACGGGTCCAGGAGTATCGTAAATGGAATAATAAGATGCTGGTCATTTCAAGTCAGCCACGCATTTCACGGCAAAGGAAAGAGTAAGAACTTACCCTGGGCGATGGTAGCCAGTGCAATTAATGCGAGAAAAGTATATTGTCTGAACATTGTTTCAAAGGATTCTTATTGATATCGAACTTTAGAGATTCTAGGACTCTGTAAACAGGATGACGGCTGTATATATCCCATTTTTGGATCTATTACAGGGACTATCACCTATGACTTAGAGGTTACACGCCTCATACACTGTATCCACAGTCTCCCCCGTAAGATACGATTCGAGACGAGTATCACCTTTTGTGGCCCTCGGGTGGCTTTTCCAGCCTGATTCCCAGGTAGGCGCAGTACCCACTGGACCTGACCTCATGATTCCGTCCCTATTCTGAAACTCTCACTTTAGCACCAGCGTCGTCAGGGGAAGAAAATCTCCACACACACGCTAGGCTTGAACTGGAGACTTCCCGATTTGGCCTGTACAAAGTCAGTCTTGGCACCTACTAAGTAACTTTTCCTACTCGTAATCCCATGACGTTTGACAACCGAGCCCATTTGTTTACTCTACAGAGCCGGCAACGAACTAAGGTCCCTAACTTACTTGACTTGGGGGCATAAAGTTTATGCAGCAGCGGACACTTTGTTCCTGCATATTTATGTATTTGTGTCCATTTGGGTCCTTCTAAATTTGGAAGAAACAGATGTTAGTGAGACCGGGTGAGAATCTTTCCGCGTTTCGGGTCAGCAGCCACGGTTTCCATACTCCATATTGTACCTGTTATTCTGTAGAGTACAACTACAATAAAACGAAAAAAAAAATGTTGGACAATGAATTAGAGTTTTGAGGCGAACAGCCAATATAGTTTTCATAAAACGTCAACATTCCCAGGGCTGCATCACACTATGCAATCAGGTGAACCCTGCCTGTGCTAGCGTGCCGTTTATAGCAAAGACTGCTCGCCAAAAGATGCGGGTAGGGCACGATCAAAAATACCAAAGAACATTGAATGAGTCCAGGCATCCCGGAAGCAGAACAAACTGGTCTCCAGCGTAGCAAGACTTGTATGGAAGTACACCCGGCCTTGTTCGCTAGATTTTGTGTATAAGATGAAGTACTCCAATGTAAAAAATATACCCTTCTCACATACAGTACATATACCAAACAAACATAAGTAAGTTCCATCCTTGCCAAAGCAATCCTATTCCAATACAGAGTACCAGCCAGGGGAATAATCTGCCTCAAAATCAAACAATAACGAAATTACAAGAATTCAGGGATCCCTAATCCAGCAAAACAAAGTGTTAATGTCATAATTAAGAATAATAAACACCTATAAAGAACTCCTGTGAATGCTGATCAAAAAAATAAACGCTGTGTGGAAACCAAGCCCTTCCTTTACTACTCTACCTACGGGGGAAGTCGTCGCGTCAAAACACAAGGTTTTAAGTGCAAGTCATAAGGTAACCAACATAGGCCATTTGACGTGATTATGATACCTAGTAGACTAATAATGATACCCCATGTTGGACACATAAACCAAGTTTTGGTTGCTGTCATACCATGTGCAACTACCATCACTATCGCAAGCATGCCCTGAATATCAGAACGAGCCCAAGCTCTACAGGATGTTGATGCTGCAGATGAAATTGTAGCATGTTCCTATTTATTGGCATCAGATGAGGTAGAAGGGGAAGAGATAGAGGAAGAAATCGAAGAAGAGCATATTCATGACCTCTTACATATGTAGCAGTGCAAAAAAACGTCGCTACCCACGGGTATCCTTCCCATGATGCCAGTGCTAGTAGGCATGATATTTAGTGTGCTCGACGCCTATATTTATGAATACCCTGAGACTGCATTCCTTGCAGTGTTTCGATTGCATGGCAATCAAACATATGGAATAGCTACGCTTCTCACACAATTGGTCGTGGGTATTTGAACAAAATGTGAACGCGAGGCATGGCACGTTAAACAGAGCAATTGTGGGGCCAGTGCAGCGCTGCTGCTCGTCCTTCACAGAATAAAGTAATATATGTATAACCAATGTGCGTGGCTAAATGCCCAGGTAAATTTGGAAGTGCAATATCGGTGGTAAAATCTGCTGGTTGCCCGGGTCCAGAGAGCTATCTGCAGGTGCAATATTGGTCACGTGGTGTCATGCATACATAAAAGGTGAGACATTGGCCCGCCCGCAAATCAACCGACGAGAGCATATTGCGACTGTGGATGGGCTGCGTACACGCTGACGGATCCGACGTGATACTTGTATAAAACTTGTCGCTTTCCATCTCACCAGTGCGCGCGAGGTCTGAAGCCGCTAACAACGCTGGACCTGACATACTGCTCTATACGTTTGGATATGGAGTACATGGAGTACTCGGATTAGGTAGATTTCAAGTTGAAAAGGAGGTCCTCAGTTCCCCTTCCACTGTCAACCAAACTCATCTCTTCCACAACTCCGGGGGACGCCCATTTGTTTTCTTCCCCACCTCGTCGAAGCCCTGACTTTCCACTAGTCTCACCTTAACCTTGCCACAGGGCTAAAGGCCCCTTACACCTCCGATACTCCGATACTCCGAAGCAAGCAGATCACACCCACGCACGCCCATATCCATTGCACAAGCTTAAGCCACCCCCCGACCCGACCCGCTGCCCGCTCCACTTCCAAGGCCAAGGTACATCCACACGTCATCCAGGAAAGGATTCGGAAAGTGACCTTCAAGCGTTTAGCCATATCCGCCGTCGAAACCTCCCTAGGAGCGGTCGGGTTCGAGACTACCGTCGAAATAGTGTTGAGTGATATCGGGGTTTTATCGACCGTGAAACATACATACTTTTTTGAAGGATATCTATTGCAATACTCTGGTTGGTGAGAAAAGGAGGGGAGGTCAGTATGCTAAATCCTTTCACTCCTTTTTTCCAATCATGATGGCAATGCATGTAAACTCTGGAGAAAAGTCGGGGTGTTTTTCGCGGGGGTGGGTAGGGTACCTCGACTATCAGGCGAGGTGTCTTAATATATTGTTCTGGATTGTTATGTTTTAACCAATCCAACTACACCTCATATTCTTCACTCTTTCCGTGGGAATTCAATCGTTCTTCAAGTGGGCTAATATTCTGTTACTGTTATTTATACCCATTGCTTTTTCCTCCCCCGATTTACCACACGCGTTGCTTGATGACTGTCGTATAAGCAATCGATTTCGCATGTTTCATAGCTCCTTAAGATTCATATCATTCCCCCTCTCAGCCCCGTTAGTCTCTCAGCTGGAATAGCTTTCTATTTGCTGAAATAACCTAAACCTGCATAAGCATTGACTGAAAACAGGTCTTGAATCTCGTGCGTAAGGTTGCATGAACTGCTACGGGGTTCGGGGTTTCCTATTCGAGGAAGAGCAATGCCCTTGATTGTTGAGGATATTATGCTGATACTTGGGATTTATAAAGACTGGTATCTAGGATCATATTGTACCTCGATCGAAAATAACATACACCTTCATTACATTTAAACGCTACGCAACGAGACAAACCACTTCTCTGAGCCTTTGACACCATATTTAAAATTCCTTACCGCGAAATTCTTCCGCCTATCAATACAATCCAAGAACTATATATTTGGGGAAACTAGCGAATCTCAGTCCAAAAAATCACTAGAAAGAATGGATAGCGCAGCTGTTGCAAAGTGGCTGGATACAGTGTATGTGGAAATTCTATATACGTGTATACGACGTGCGGACTGGATGTCTTCTGATGGATGACTGTGAAATGTGTAGTATGGAATGGTCGAGCGTTACAGGCGCTCTTCTTATTGACTTTTCGTCGGGGCTCTGCTTAGGAGGTTTGAGTTCCGAGGTCTCTGCGCATTGTAACACACATACTGACCAACTGAGGACAAACAGCACGTGGTAAAGCCACGGAGTCAGACTCAACATATCTGACAATTGCAGCACGTACAGCATTAGATTCGAAAGGCGTTGGAGCTGTTGCATACAAAGATAGGTAAGGATTGACCTACCCACTTTCTGGTGCGCAATTTCCTTGTGTGGTCGACGTGAGCGCTGACGATCATGTAGTAAGGTACTACTCCGGAAAGGACAGAGTGGGATCCTGGTGGCGGTATTTAAGGAGAAGGACACGCTAGAAGAAATGCCGGATGAGCTCTGAATATTTCAGAGACCCTGACGTGGGAGCAGGGTGGGAGCTGGGTGGGAGCTGGGTGAGTCAGGAATGAGGGTTTGGGTGAGAACGGAGGTGGTGGAGGCGGGAGTCCAGGTGCTGGATTTAGTTTGGAGGGGGCGTGGTTGGGTGAGATTGATGGTGCGGGCTGTCAGAGCAGTTTCTATCATCGACTGGGGAGGTTGTTGTGGGCCCAGTAGCGGTGGTGGTGCCAAGGGGAATGAATGAGTTCCCCTTCTCCCCAAGTGTACCATATACAGCCAGAAAATCGGCTCCTGTGATTTGCTCGATTGGATCCCCGCCGAGGAGGCATGTGCCGCGGAAGATCCCCAGGAGAGAATAGATGTTGATGGGTTAAACACCGTCTCGCTCTGGAGCTTCTCTGCTGGGGTAGCGATGGGGGATTAGGGATTTGTTAGCGGATTTGCATGGACAAGGAGTTATTTATTATTGATGCGAATCCCCTGTAGTTAAGTTAGTACGGGATTTTACATGTGTATGGAGAGCCAACGTACAAGTCTGTGGCATTCTTTCAGATTGCTAGAACGGAGATAATGGCGAGGTGGCTGGTGGCAACTTTACTGTTGCTTATGAGGGGGGTTATTGTATTGACGAGCTATCTGGACGGCAGGTTAGTATAGGATATAATGGCATTTAGTGGAGGAGGTAGGGCTACCTTCTCGTAGTACGCAGTTTCTCCTCCTCGGCGACCTGGAGGCGATCATCATGGTAATAAAATTATGTAAGAAACTTGCGTTCGGGGGTTTAATCTCTCGCAAGGGTCCTAGTAACCTATTCCCTTTTGTCAGAGATCCATCCAGGTCATTAATGAAGTGATTAAAACGTTACTTCCAGATGCGTGTCATTTCTTCCGGTAAACGTATGCGACTCTCACTACAATCCACTACATTTCATTCGTGTTAGAGGCTGAATTCACAATGTGGAATATATATTAACTACCTCAAACAAAAACCGGTATGTAACAAGCAAGGCTTGCAATTGACTAGTCTTTTATCCCTTCTTTTTATCAGCCAATATTTCTTCCTTGTGGTAGGTAGGTAGATAGACATCAGAAAACTAACCTTCTTATGAGTACGGAACCCAGAAAACTCCCTCTATCAGTAATATAGGAAAAAAGTAAAGTATCCATCAATTCCTATTTTTGTCAATTTCCTTTTGAATATATATTTAACTTGCTCCTTGAAAATTCCGGAAAATAGTAACAATAGCAAATTGTTCCGGCGAATTGCTTAGGATACCGGCCAAGAATTTGGACAAATTCTCACTGTGTGCTCACAATTCTCATTATGCTTCACCGATAATAGTAGAAGTGGCTTCCCCCATCATAGCATACGGGAGGATAGTCTGGCTAGCACACGGGAGGAAATATTCTAAAAGTCGAAGATCAGTACCTTAAGTGTACTTGAAACAGAACGATAGCAGAGAAAAAATGGACCAGTCAGAAACATATCCTCGCCACTCAGTGAAGAACTCCAACTGCTTGCCATTGTAACAGCTCATATACAGTAGCCTGGATCGATGTACTCGAGTTCTCAAAGCTAGAGATAGCAGAACTGATATCCAACTTCTGTGGATTTGGGAAGAAGGAGTCAATAGGCGGTGAAGCTCTGGTAATGCATCCTTGAGCTGGTTCACTGATATATCTAATATGATGATTTCGAAAAAGGGTGGCGTATTCTTTCCATGCTTGAATGGTGGAAGATTCGCGGAATTTCGTAACTGTAGTGATTGACATTTAGCATCACCGAACCTATTACATAAAAGTAGGGCAAAGGTGACAGAAGAGAGAAATACATACCATTCTGGAATAGAATCCCTGGGGAGATTTGATTGAGAATTCGAAATCCGTAAACAGATCTTCCTCGGCTTGGAGAACCCGGGAAGCATTCCATGCTAGAATAAATATTTGTTAGCGAATCACCAAACCAGGTGGTTAAAATGGCATAATGCACCTGTATCATTATCATTGCCCAGTACTTGACTTCCCGTAGCATCTCTTGCGAAGGTCCGCATGCACAGGTGTATACCCACTGAAGCCAATAGTATACAACTCATGTCCTTCCCCTCCAACTCCCATCTCTCTCGCAGAATTCCCCCGCCCTCACTGGCCGGCACGAGCAATACCCGCCCCGAAAGAGATACAACTGTGCGACTTGAATGCCTTAAAAGCAACTAGAAGCACATAGATCATCTCGTCCATGGGCCGACTCTTGCAGGATCTCCTCCTATGACTCTGTCATTAAGAATAACTCCGTAAAACTTGAGATATGCCAATGCATCTGGTCTGAGTTTCTAGGAAGTGCCGAGTCTTTGTCCCTGACGGGACGGGTTTCTAACGAACCCACGCTTGCGTGAGGGAGCTTTCCCATAAACTCCACCGAACCGCAAAATCATCATCACTCGAAATATATGCGCCTTCCGCGCAATATCTATATCTTCCCCCCAAGGCCTAAGCCCTAATCCACCAAAAACGCCGGGACAGCTCCGGGTGCATCCCGCCAGTTTTGTCCCCACAGCCTTGCGAAGTATCAACTTCTACAGAACAGGGCAAGTAAGTATCCACTAAACCCCAACCCGCCCTCAAAAACTGCAGCTCATACATTGGATATAGGGTTTCAGTATTTCCACCAGCGACCTTGCAATCGGTGCCATTTTCCTCCCATGAACAATGCTCCAGGCGTTTCACCAGCAATAAGGGGATGTCGGCACTGGTTTGCGGCCAGGGTCACAGCTAAGAAAGAGGACACTCGCTATTGAATAGTCGCAGGCTCAATTTTTTGATTCCGTGCTGGCTCGGATCGCAGGATTTCAATATGCGAAATGTTCTCACCTGTGGAGCCCTGGTGCCTTCTGCAGAGAAATGGTCGGGTTCAGGTAATTTTCAAGCTTCCACCAATGTTACCCTGACAACGCTAGTCCGTATGCGTGCTATGCAGGTACTTGTTTATTTACAGCGGCAGTATTTACGAAATTTCAGCAAGCCGAGAATATCCTACTTTCACCTCGCCTTCACCCATTCCTCATTTCTCCAATCATCAGCAGCCCCTCTTTTACATTGACAGACAATTCATAGCCAAAGCAACTCCCAATACCTTCCTACAAACTCCAATTTCCAAATCTCCACTCCAATCTACTAAATGTCGAAAGCACGCCCCCCCCACACCAGCTTGCAGATAGAAACACAAGCCTCTGCCGCCTCGCTCAGAGCTACTGTGGGCATTCCCCCTCCTTCACCTACAGTATCCGATGGCAGCAGTGCAGGAAATATTCGAGTCGTCGTTCGAGTCCGGGGTATAAACGCTCGCGGTTCGTCCTCCCTTTCCCCCCTGCCTTCTCACCCCATTAACAATCCCCCCCATAGAAGCCGAGCGAGGGGCGAATTGTCTAGTCGAGATAGATCCTCATACGCAAACCACGCATCTCTACCCTCCCACTGAAGGCGACAAATCTCACACACGCAAAATCTTCGACAAGAAATCCTTCACCTTCGACAACTCCTTCTGGTCCGGTTCCCCAACTGACCCACACTATGCCACCCAAGAACACATCTACGACTCCCTCGGGGAGGAATTCCTCGACCATAATTTCGCGGGATACCACACTTGCATCTTCGCATATGGGCAGACGGGGTCCGGCAAATCATACACCATGATGGGCGTGGAGGGGAACCCTGGCCTCATCCCCCGTACCTGCGAAGACCTTTTTGAAAGAATCGAAGTCTATCGATCCCCAGACGTGAGCTATTCCGTGAGAGTATCCTACTTTGAGATCTACAACGAGCAAGTCCGGGACTTACTCGCTCCCCGCACGGAAACTCCGCGGTACCTTAAGGTCCGAGAATCCCCCACCGAGGGGCCCTACGTCACGGATCTCATAGAGCTCCCAGTCAAGAACTATGCTGAAGTAAAGCGCTTCATCGAGCTCGGCGACCAGAGCCGGACTACTGCCAGCACGAAAATGAACGATACCTCGTCCCGCTCCCATGCGGTGTTTACGCTCATGCTCAGACAAGTGCACCACGACGTCAACAGCGACGAAACAACCGAGCGAGTCGGCCGCATGCGCCTCGTCGACCTTGCCGGCAGCGAACGCGCAAACGCAACTGGCGCAACTGGCGCACGTCTCCGCGAGGGTGGGAATATAAACAAGTCCCTCACCACCCTAGGCCGAGTCATTGCCACTCTGGCCAGCTCCTCTACTAGCACCAACATTTCCCGCTCAAAGAAGGAAGTCGTGCCATACAGAGACTCAATCCTAACTTGGCTCCTCAAGGACTCCCTGGGAGGAAACTCCAAAACTGCAATGATCGCCTGCATTAGTCCAACGGATTACGATGAGACTCTCTCAACTCTCCGCTATGCAGACCAGGCGAAACATATCAAAACTAGGGCTACAGTCAACGAGGACCAAGTCTCTTCTGCGATTCGTGACGCTCAGGTCGATGCTTTGCAGGAGACGATCAGATCTCTACAATTGAAAATGGCTCAAGAATCAGACGCCAGACAGAGTAAAGAACATGAGATCCAAAATAGGCAGTTGGCGGAATACCAGAACCAGGTTAGCCAGATGCAACGCCTTATGGAAGAGCAGCAGCAGGTAGCTGAAGTCAAAATCAAGTCCTTGCAAACTCAAAACGAGACATTAAGACTACACTTGAAACTCGCTGTGGAAGGGCGGAGATTCTCCTCAAACCCAGTCGGCATGGGATCTGAGGTTGGCGGGGGTTTGAGTAGGAATAACTCAACACTAAGCCGAAATAGTTCCTTGAGGAGAGCTGGGAGTGTAAAGAGGAACTTGGGCGGTGCTAGTGCTGGGGGCCAGCTACAGCAGAGTTTGCAGATGGAAGATGAAGGCCTCGGGGCAGAGAGTGAGTTTGGGAGTGAAGATGAATGGGATGATTTCATTACTGAGATTGAGATCAGGTGTGATGATGTGCTAAAGAGAGTTGGGTCATTTAAGAGGAAGGCTGCAGAAGATAAGGCTAGGTTTATGTTAAACTCGTTACATGAGAGGTCGTGAATGAGGGGAGGAAGATGTGGGGTATGTAAATTTCTTTGACCTGCTGGAAACTGACGGCTTCATTAAATTGGCAAATGGGTGGGAGTTTTCTCGTGCTTTTCGCACTTTGCTAATTTTTTTTTTTTTTTTTTTTGAGGGGGGGTTTATTGTCGTTTTTTGTGAGAGCTAGAGATATTCCTTGTTGGTTTTAATCTGGGCTTCTTCTTCTTTTTTTTTTAATTAATTATTTTTTTTTTTTGCACACAGCACGTGGCATGGCGTTGGTTTTGTTGGTATTGGGGTTAGTTTACAAAGTTTCGTTAAATAATTGGTTGGCCATCACCAACCAAAGCTGATGTAAAAACTTTTGATTGATTTCTGTACATGAGAAACCAAACGCGAAGATTGATCAGTGTTTGCCTCAATTGTCTCTAAGAAAATCATTGTTTTGGAACTTATTTAAATGTTGAATATGTAAAGGTTAGCTACGGTAGCTAGGTACATGTGTGCTTAGTGGACACTTAAAACAAAGTAATGAACAGGGTAACTGCTGCCGCACAGCACTAAGGAGACCCATCACCTCTGTAATAATGAACGATGGACAGCCTGTGGCAAGGCCTCAGTGGATGGAGGGGCGCTGGGGAAGTTACCTGGTGGAAGGCCGGTCAATATGGGGGGGTTCTCTGGAAGGAAGGTTGGTCAGTGGAGAGAGTTATCCTGTGGCTTGGTCATTGAAGAGGGCCAGTTGGAGGGGCCAAGATTAGTCAAGCTCTCCGAGTGGCCTGCTATTAACTCGCGGCCGAGTCAGGTAGATTTCATGTACATTTGCGTAGGTACTGCCCCTGACGCCCTTTCCAATTGCCCAGAGAATAATTTTGTAAAGTTCAGGGTCATGTAACATGTATCACCATGGGGTATTCATACAAACTCATCCAAGTCATTACAAATAATACTCGAGCTTACCAAATATAAACTCATCAAATAAAATTCCCCTACTTCGGCTTCAATTGTGCAATCATCCTATCCAACTCCCCAATCTCACTCTGCACCTTCGCCCTCTGTCTCAACATCTCTAGTGCATTCAAATCCCTAGCCTTAAGCGCTTCCTCTCCCGCCTTCGCCAACATGCCACACTTAACCCACATATCCATCCTATCCGCTGCTGGTAAATGCGTACACTTTGGCACAAACAGCGCTGCGACCTTCGAATTCCTCGCCCCAAGACACTCATTGAAAAAAGGCTCCCACCCAATCGGGGACTTTTTCTGTTTCGACCATTCCTCAATCTCACCCCAGTCGCGCTTAGCTACAAGTCCGCGGAGTCGGAGCCACCAGTAGCGTTTTTCGGGGACTTTGAATTCGGATTTAAGTTTTGATGCGCGGGAGTTGTAGCCGAGGCGTATGAGGTCGAGGATAGTTTCGTTGAGGGAGAGGCCTAGGAATTTCTGGGGGAGATCTTTTTCATAAACTTCTTGAAGTTGGAGGAGACGAGAGGATTCGTCGATAGTCTGAGTTGAGGATAAGTTCTGGTGCCCGGATATTGTAGGATGGGGTTGTTCAGGGGAGGGCAAACCTTAGATTCTAGTGCATGCTCCTTCAAGTCACCGAGGACTTTGGAGGCAAGTTTTAATTTCTCTAGTTTTGCGGAGAGTTCCTAGGGGTGTGGTTAATGTGAGTGAATCATGGTGCTTCTTCAAGACGTACCTCCTGTTCCATACTCTCACGCAGTATGACGAGGGCACCATCGACTCGCCGATCATCTTGGTAATACATGTCCTTGAGGAGCTCGCGGTCTTGCTCTCTTGCTGATGACTCTATCAAACTCGAGGCTACAGGGCGATTGTTGATAATACGGAAGAAGTTCGTGAGTGGATGTTTCTTCTTAAGATTCAACAGGACATAAGACACTGTGGACGAACGTCAGGAGCCGCTTATACAAAGTTGAGGAGGCCCAGAAATTTACTTACCGAGATCGGTATCTCCACTCTCGATAGCCTTGTCCAACGCAATTTCATCTTCTTCCATGTTCAACAACAGCGGGACTTGAAGCCCGGCTCGAGGCTCGTAATTCAAGAGCTAGAAGATATAAGCAAGGGAATAATCGATGTATTCCTATCTCTCACTCACCTGAGTCGCCAACCTTCCCCTCCCCTCATCATATGCTGTTCGAGCAATTTCCTCAAACGAGATGCCATGTTTCCCATTCAGCTTTGCCACAACAGCCCTGCAAATAGTGTCTTCGTCATCTGTTGATACTCTGACCTTCATACAAGCCCAGTGTATGTAAATCTTTTCTGTAGGTAATCTCAGATACTCGGATATTTTCACAGCTAATTGATGATGCTGTCGATTTAGCAGTCGCTGGATCAACTTCTCTGGTGTGAGGCGAAGGAATCTATGACTTTAGCATACTTTCTCAGTTCTCTGAGGGTAATTGAAAAGACCTACTGCTCGTAAGTGATTGGGAGTCCCACTTCGTAGTACCGAACTGCGTTCAATACTCTAAGTACCTCACACATCTCCACAAACTCGTCACTACTGTACAGCTCTAGGACAGATTTGCCAAAGGATGCAGCCTGTATGAGCGAGATGCCCTATTAGCACATTTCAGTCAAATTCCCTCAACAGATACAATCACCTTTAACAGTTGCTTTTGCCAATGGACATTGAATTCCTGGCCCGCTGCCTTCACACATGCATCCACTGCCTCGGCAAGCTGGGGTCGTATTAATTGTATATTATCGTCTGCTTTTGGTGAACACTGTTCTAATTGATCGATTGCATCAACGAGTACCGACGCCGGTGATGTTGAGCCAATTCTAAAGATGGACTCCGTGACGTCTACATTCTCAGTTTGAATCTCATAACTCCTACGGCTGGTCCCCAGAGATGCATACCTGGAACCTTCTGCAAGAATTCACAGCAATCCGTTGTAATCAGTCGAACCCCATCAATTTCCGAGACGAGATGCACTCTACTGTCGTAGTAGTATCTGGTAAAAGTTATAAGCCCCTATTCCTTGTATCTGGCGTCCTTGCCTACCTCAGAGCAACGCCTCCTGGACCAACCATGTGCACCTCATCCTCCCATACCAGCACTACACTACTGTTCCCACACCACTGCATATCAATCGGTAGATTGTCGCCCATTCCTGTGTCGTACTCAGAGAGGTTGTCTTGAAAGTCCGAAGATATGACCCAGACCTTTCCCTCAGCTGTATATAGTCCCACAAACTTGCCATTCGGGGAAACAGCAATATGCGAGAATGGACCTTGTTGTAGCACTTGGTCCTGAGTTTCTGAAGCATCTACTACCAAAATTGTAGCGCCTGTAGCTATGAGAACCTCCACATGACGAGACAGTGTATAATTCGGAGGTATCAACGCCCAACTGTGTATCTCTCCTTCCTCTCCCAGCCCAGGGTCTGCCAATTGCCGGGGTCTAGGTTCGTCATAACGAGAAACGGCCACCAATTTGTTGTTCCCTAGAAGTGCTACAAAACCTACACCCCAAAATCTACACTCCTTCACTCCATATTCCTCTGCGCCCTAGTACACCGTCAGTATAGAGCTTCTGACTTAGTAGTGGATACGAATTTACATTCCCGAGGGAGAATTGGGTGAAATCTCCCTGCAAGTCGTAGTAGCACCTAACCATCCCATCTTGAGTAACCACCAGTAACTTCTCATCCTCTGACCAGCCTAATCCTTTAATTGATCCTTTATCCCACTGAAAGATGTCAGCCGGGCACATTTATAGTCGTAGGAATTGAGGTGTATACCGCAATCTTCCGTATTAATCTCCCAGCGGAGCTATATAATTCGATCGATGGTTTGGATAAGGGCCCTCGATATGGTTGTGGTTTACTATCATCCTTCCATAGAGCTACCCCAGTATGTTAGCATCTGCGAGAGCTCCCTGAGCTTATGTACTGACCCAAAGCCCCCCCATATGGTGCCCCTCGTAGAAAGTAGTCGTTCAAGTTGAAGTCCGCATCCCATAGAGCGGTATACAGCTGGACTTTGCGATAAAAGGTGTCCGAAACTGCTTCCCAGTCCGCCGTTGGTGCCGTCGCTGAAGCCATGAGATCCACAATAGCTAATCCCAGTGTCGTGAAGCTACTATAACGGCGGTTGACGCTGCCAAGACTGCATGTACAGTACAGCAACCACGAGCTCTGATGATGACCAGACTTTCCACAATACAGTAGAAATCAATTTACAGCATACTTCACGGTACGGATGGATGGATCGCTTTCAGAAGCTCGATGATATTCAATTGGCAGTATTGCTCTCCCTCGTTGCAAAAAGACATTGTCTGGTCACAACAGATGAACAGCACCTTGACCCTCTCCAGAAGCAGCTAGAGAAGGTAGGCTATACGTGAACTTAGTCTGGTTACGTGAACTAAGATATTGATTAGGTTGGCTCTGCGGGTTTCGGATTATCTACAGCAATTGTCACATGTACACCAGAAACTACTATTGATGACTTTGTTGCGGCTATCCTAATACAAGATGAGAGCAAGTCTCCCCAACGGTCTTCTCATTCACCCGTGATGAGCTTTGATGTTCGTGACCCTCAATTCCTGCTGAGATCTTCCAAAGCTAATCCACAACTACCAAAAGTCTCGGGAGTCTTACTTCAGCCGTCGTCACAGGCGTCAACTCAGTGGAGGAACCGTGGATGAATTGTGGAAGGGTAGGCGTATAGCAAATTTTGTAATTGCTAGGAACCTTGACCTAGCCCCTGAGCAAGTCCAAATACAAGCATTGGAGGTATGTAGAGGTTTGTCTGGTCAACAATGCGGTGATGCTAAGTAAATGTTAGCTTATCCGAAACAAACGGATTAACAGGAAAGAAGTTCACCAGGCTCCAGCTCGGTTCCTTATGATAGCACTTCTTGTAAAAGTTCCTGTAGGGTCACAACTGAACTGCCACCTGGTATGTGCCATGGATCAATTAATAGAGGCTATAACTCACCTGTTCAAACTAGGTCGATCAATTTTTCATATCTCATTATCATGAACCAGAAGATATAGCAGACGGTGAAGATCCTGAAGCAGATTCAGCATCATCAGTGATTATACGGAAGCCAGGATCACGTCTCTCTAACTTCATGGGGAGCTCGGGCCAGAAGCTTTTGTTTTCGAATCAGGTCTGCTGCCAGCATATTCTATGCATATCAAGAAGCTCATTTCATTACAGGAGTTGGAAAATCTCTCAGCTTTGGCGGATGCTGCCCACCTAAGCACAGAAATTAAGAGATATATGATGGATATTGTCGTGTTCCTCCGTATGCACAGAGCTGTGGCAGGAGGTATTTCTGCCAAAGCCACTAAAGACTTTGAATATTTGGTCAAGTAAGAAATTCTTTTATTCCGCGCATTGCACCTCAATCTGACTACAACTTTTGCAGATGTTTATGTCCACTTAACGGACTTCAGTTCGTCAACCCCTCGATAGTAGTGCTAGCTGCCTACAAAGTTTACGGGCACAGGATAGTGGTGGCGGATAAAGACACGGACCGAAGTGTCATGTGGGGTAGCAAGAAAGAAGCAGTGGATAAGTATTTGGCAGAGGTAGACGCCGATATGATAATCAATAATGTCTTGGACGAAATCAGAGCACCGCTTTAGCAGCAACAGTGTCAAATGGAACAGCCGATCTGGCCATACGAATAAAAATACTGTATAATTTAAATAAAGTGTTTCTGTGATAGAAGGGGTTATTTGTAATTGCCAGGTTATTATTCCCGGTGCCATATCTGGCAATACCATGTGAATCTTGAACCGGGCCGCTTATATTGCATTGAAGGGCCCTCAGATCGTACATGCATTCTGCATTGCATACGCAACCTTCGCATACAAGTGCTCCGTACTGAGTACTTAGAATCATCGAAATGCTTTCGTTTTGGAGGCATCCGCGAAAACCCCCGCTGCAGGGTCTAAGGCAAGCGAGCCGCAATCCTCTCTACCCTTGACCCCGGACTTGGCGAACAAGGAAAACTATTGTATACTTTAAGCCTACCTTATAGACCTTGGCGGTCGTCATCATCATTGCTTGAGCTGTCAGAGGCTGACGTGCGCGGTGCGGCCGGACCGTCTGGGAAGGACAGCAACATCTCGTGTTCTCGGACCAGGAGCTGGGCAACTTGGTTGAGGAGTTTCGGCCGGGCATTGGTCGTGGAGTCATACGGGGATCCCTGCTGCGTGGTAGTATTATCGAATGGAGATGTGCCGGCTTGGGTCCTGTTGACCGGCTTAGCATTGTTGTAGAAGGAGTCTGTAATTGGGAATAAGGCAGCCAAAGGGTACGAGCACGCGGATCGCGATCATGAGGCAACACAATTGGAATAGTAATAAGTAAGCTTAAGTATTAATGAGTTCAAGTAGCTAAATAAAGAAGTACAATCAATACCTACATAAGCAACCACTTTATTTGTGTTGGGTACATCAGACGTATACTACCCTATTAGTCTTGTTAACGCTCAAAGCATATGTACATCCCAGATCCGGCATTTCGTGAAGCTCAGAAATGCAGCCTCTAATTGGATGATTTGCGACGCGTAAAGTAATACAAAGGCACGTGACTTGCGCGCATCGAATCAAATATAACGTACGTACTGTAGAGTGTGGGGTGTCTTTTCTAAGTCTATCTACAGTTTGACCCTTCATATGCCCGTGCCCATCCACTAGTGTCTATCATACATACTTCCGTTCCAGGCAAGCACTCAACGTCTCATACATATCTCTGCTCTAGGAAGGTACTCAACATCCTCCTCCTTGCTCCTATCCCTTTCTCCCTCCACAGTACTTATCCGGCTGGCGTTGTGCTTTATCCATTTCCAAATCCCATGTGGTATTCCCATAAACAAAGCGTAAAACAAAGTCCGTATATACAGTACAAAAAGTCCCCACATCAAGTTCCACTACGACTCCTTCCCCTACTCCTCCATTCCATCCCCCTCTCCTGCCTCCCCACCCGGCGCCTCATCGCCCCCCTCCACACCCAACTCATCCAACGCCACATTTGGATGCAAATTATAGACCACCCTCTCCTGTGCCCTCGCACTTCCCTCCCCTACCCCGCCATCCCCATCCGCGTCTTCACCAACTAACCCCTCGCCTCTAATCTGCATCAGAATACTATCCCTGACCATCCTCCTCAGGACCTTCCCGACCAGCGACCCCTCCCTCTCCAGCTCCTCCTCAGAGTTGATCTCATCCTCCTTCTGCTCCAAATACCACGTCCTCAGATCCTCCGCCTCCACGCCCTCGCCTGAGGTCATTTCCTCCTGGTGGATCCGCCGCACGAGGAGGTTGACGATGGACATATACTTGTCATATGTGATTTTAGTCTTCTCGCGGGGGGGTTGCACAGTTGCGCTACGGTCTCGGTCGAGATCGTCGGCGGCGTCTCCATCACCCATATCATGATCGCCATCACCATCAGCATCGGCAGCAGCACCAGCAGTGACCGACCGACTCCTAGCCTGGTCAGATATATTTGCGCCGTCCAGGCCTCTGGGGGGTACATCATCGTCCTCATCATCCACCTCTACATCATCCCTCTCGACATGAATAATACTCTGCCTAAGCAAATTAAACGCCTCCCTCACAAACCCCGGCGCCACATCTTCGACACAATTCGCCTTTGCAATCGCCTCACTCAGTCTTATCAAACTCTCCAACTGCCTGACCGTAATGCGATAACTATTCCTCCCAATCCCAGCATCGTCATTTCTCAGCTCTTTATACTTCTCCACCAGGAGCAGCTTCGCATCTTCCGTAAACACTGGCTTAAACGTCCTCGCATACCGAATATACCGCTGCAGCTGCTCCGTCGTGAATTCAGGCTGGATACTCTCATCCCTCAGTCTATGGATATTGACAATATGTCTCGCGAGATTCCGATCCACGGCTTCATTACACTCGTCGAGGACTACAAAGAATAGATCGAAACGGGACATGATCGGCGCAGACATATTGATATTCGCTCTCAACGTCGTTTTCCGGTTATACCTTCCCCCTACTGGGTTCGCGGCGGCAAGGATACTTGTTCGAGCATTTAATGTAGCTTGGATGCCCGCTTTCGCGATTGAGATAGTCTGCTGCTCCATTGCTTCGTGGATAGCGACTTGGTCACCAATATCCATCTTGTCAAACTCGTCGATCGCACAGATCCCATTATCGGCCAACATGAGCGCTCCAGCTTCAATTGTAAACTCGCCAGTCTCTTCGTCCTTGACGACCGCGGCGGTAAGACCTGCTGCGGAGGAGGCTTTCCCAGACGTGTACACTGCGCGGGGGAGAAAGGAGCAGATGTATTTGAGGAATTGTGATTTGCTGGTACTGGGGTCCCCGACGATACAGATATTGATGTCACCTCGGAGAGCCATTCCTTCGTTTGTGCGCTTGTGTACACCGCCCATAAGTTGAAGTAGAAGGCCTTTTTTGATGATTTCATGCCCGTAGACGGTCGGGGCGATACTGTTGACTAGTCGGGAGTAGATGTGGTCGCTATGTACCATCCTCTTCAAATCCTCAATCTCCATTGGCGTTAAACTCTGCAAAAAGCGGTTCTGTGCCTCCTCACCTGTTCCATCGTCTTCGTCATCTTGTGCACCATCTGCCTCGGCGTTGATGATACTTGCAATTGCCGCAGCAGGAGAGTCGTCCGGAGTGACCATGCATGCCAGGAACGCCATTCTATAAGTCAAATCCCTCACACCAAGGGCCTTGAGTCCAGAAACACCTGCATTCTCAATCCCCCTCGGAGCATTTTTGTTATCTCGAATAGCCTCCGGCCTCACACCAGGAAGTCCCAATTGCGATAAATCTGGAACGACGATTAATGCGCCGGTGAAAATACATTTTTCACCGGCCTTTGCTCTGTCGACGACTTCTCCTCGTAATATAACATCCATTGTCCGCGGCATTGAGCCGGTAGGAATTTCAGATGAATTTTCTTGAATCCGCACTTTCTGCCAGTCAACAAAGATCGATTGCCGGACGTCGAGGCGCCAGCCGTTGCGGTTCCCGCAGGTGAGGTTAGGACATTGTGTTGGTTCTGTGTATCGAAAGACTTGTTCCACATTGGATATAACCGCCCTACACGCCTCACACGTAAATGTAGCAAGATGCAACTCTGGTCGAACCTCCGAAGTCCTAGTCACGGTTCCAGAGATAGAAAGAAGCTGTCCAATCGAATTCGTCCTCAAGTTCCTAATCCGCGATACCAACGGAAGGTTATAAAACGCAATTGAAAATAATCTATCCGTCTGGGGGACACCCGAACCCGATGTATCGACAGACTGCTGTCCCTGCGGGGTCGGGCCAGCGGTATTTTTCTTGTAGTACTCTGGTTCGTATTTTGCGATTTTGCGCTGCAGGCCACGGGTGAGGAAGGGGAGAACACGATAGTAGTGTTCTACGATTCCCTCAGCGAGGACGCGGTTGTAGGAGTCGATGTGCGAGAAGTCGACGTAAAGGGTGGATTGTTCGGTAGAGCGGAGCTGGTGGATTCGTGCGATGTAATGTTTTGTGGTGGAGTAGCCGCCGGGGGTGGGAGCGGCAACGTCGTTCTGGTCGGGGTCTTCCTCGAACCTATGATCTCAATTAGCTACTCCCCTACCTACTACCCACCAGCCACAGTGGAGGTGGGAAGTAGAGGTGGGAATACTTACTCCTCTAGAAACTTTTCAAAAATCTCCCTTAGCGTCTCACTCGTCTGATCCTGCACCTTCGGAATAGCGTTTAAATCCCCCAGTCTCCTAGGTCGGCCATTGGCTCCTCTGTTCCCCACAACTTCGTCCTCCGGATCGTCCATGACCTCGTCCTCTTCATCCTGCTCGCTGTGCAGGGTTCCCCGGGGGCGGGAGGAGTCGCGCCGCCGCAACGGGGAGGATACAGCAGGGTTCAATCTGCTGCCAGAGCGTGCAGAGGGCCGGGGGGTGCGGGGGATTTCGGGGAGGGCGGAGGGTGAGGATGCGGGGATGTCGAAATCGGAACGGAGGACGGCGTCGACGAGGGAGGACATTGTGGGGTTCTTTATTAAATATTACGCACGAAACTGGGTATCAAGGTGAGGCTGTGGGTAGGGGTGGGAGGAGAGGAGGTGGGGCAGAGGAGGTGGAGGCGAATTGGGGTGTTTTGGAGGCACAGAGCTTTTGTATCGAAGGACAAAAAAAGAGAACAACGCGACGGGCAACGCGAACTGGAAATGGCGGCTTGGCGCCAAGTGGGAAAGCAATTTACATCCGAATTGAGGTAAGCCGGAGTTGAGGGTGAAATGTGGATTCTGTCATCGAGTCTACACGTCTACACGTCTACAATACTCAACCAGAGACAGCACTTGAGCACTTTTTAGACACAGAACCGTTCCTAAGTTTGCTTGTAAGAATCAGGTGATCTGCCACGACATTTCCCAAAGGCGGTAATTCACAGATCACTGAAGGAGAACTACAGTACAGATTCAAAGTCAAACCCCAAAGAAACAAATACATAAAGCCTACAAGGACAAAAGCCATCACCCTAAAAGCTCCGCAGCCATCTTCTCCAGATCGGCAATATTATCTAAAACATGGTTCGTCTTCGACGTCTTTAAACTACTCTTCTTCGTCTTCTTTCTCACCTTCTTCTCGACCCTGTCTCCTTCCTCACCCTCTTCCCCATTATCATTATCCCCCCTCGACCTCTTTCTACTCTTATTCTTCTTCTCCCTCTCCTCCGTCTCCGGAAGCGGCGAAGAATCATCCTGCCCTTCCTCACCACTTCCCTCCTCACCAAAATTTTCCCACTCCACCACCGGCAACCCTCCCAACTGCACCCCTCCTCCCCCCTTAAACCTTCCACTTCCACCTCCGCCCTCTCCCTCCTCTCTCTCTCTTTCTTCTTCTCTTTCTTCTCCCTTTTCTTCTCCCTCGCCACCTCCCTATCCCTGACATCTGCCTCCCCAACCCTAACCTTTTCCTCTTCCACAAACCTCCTCCTCTGACTCTCCGCGTCCCCTTCCTTCCTAAATTCCTCCATCCCAACAAGCTCATAGACCAGATGCGCGTTCCCCTCATCGTCAAACACCATCTTTGTCGGGCCAGCTTTGAATTTCGCTAGGGCTTTCTTTGATTTGAGGAGTTTCTCACGGCGGTTGGAGTCGATGATCAAGGGCGTAGCAGCGCCTGGGAGGTATACCATCGGAGCAGTAACACCTGGGGGGATCAGTGTAGTCTCTGCCGACGGTGATGGCGAGCGGGGAAGAACGCGCTTGACAGAGAGAAATTCGTCGCCATCCTTATCTCCAAGGATAGGATCCGCGATAAGTTTGTTATAATGGTCTGCAAGGACAGTCTGATTTTTCCGCTCAAACATCCTGTCGTATTTCGTTCTGACTTCCTGTTTCTTCTTTCCCTTCTTCTTCCCTTCCTCTCCTTCCTCCTTATCCGCTTCACTTTCAGAGCTCTCCGCCATCTCAACCTCCTTCATCATCCTCCTACTTTTGTTCTTCAGTTCCTTCACTTCCTGATTCGAAGCCCCCCCGTTCTCCCCCTTCTTCCTAACGACATTTGGCTGCCCCGGCAACCCCAGACTCTGAGCATACTCCTCCAACGGCAACTTATCTAAATCAAATGTCTCCTTATCCTTCTGAATATAAATACTCTTCGTATAACTCACGAACGCCTTTTGCCCCAAATACTTCAACGTCGGATCCTTAAAACACATCGCCTGCAAATGTTTTTGAATACTCTGCATACTCTTCTGCGAGACCTTATTCTCCATAATTGGAACTTTTTTCGCCCCAAGCTTCTTTTTAAATCCTTCCACTTCACTAGGGCAAAGGAATAGCACCGCTGAACCATCTTTATTCATCCTCGCCGTTCTCCCTACTCGGTGAATATACGTCGCCGAGTCTTCAGGACAGTCGACCTGAATAACCCAATCCACCGCAGGGAAATCAAGTCCTCGTGCAACAATATCCGTAGCGAATAAACACGTCTTTGTCGCCTCTGAGAACCGGGTGGTAATCTCTTGCCGCGCAGTCTGCTTCTGTTTTCCGTGTAAATGCAACAACGGGATACCAATATGTAACTTTCGAAATGTCTCGTATACGAAGCGGACTTGCTTACAGCTGCTGAGAAAGACTAGGATTTTCTTCGTCAAGTGTGCTCTTAGGAAGGAGTATAGGATGTCGAGTTTCTGTGGGAGTGGAGTGGTGATGTAAAATTGCTTTAGGGTCGTAGGAGTAGCGGTTGTGGCTTTATCGTGAACACCAACATATTCTGGATCTTTCAGGGAGAGTCGGGCAAGGTCAGAGAGAGACTGTGTCTGTGTTGCAGAGAAGAGAAGGGTTTGTCGGTCGCGGGGGAGGTATTTTATGATTGCATCAAGAGTCGATTTGAACCCCATATCGAGACACCTATCCGCCTCATCCAATACCAGAATCTGTAAGTTGTCTGTATCGAAGCCTGCGGCTTCACTCATATGCTGCATAATTCTCCCCGGTGTACACACGAGGATATTCATCCGCGAGATTCTTTCTTTCTCTTCTTGCACATTCCTTCCCCAATAACAAGTCCAGCAGAAAATGCGTGGTATCTTCCAATTTGCCTCAAAACCTCGAAAATCTGCGTCGCAAGCTCCCGGGTCGGTGATATTATCAGTGCGCCTAACCCATCCATCTGCGTCCATTTCTTCCTATATAGAACCTCCAGAACTGGAACAAGGAACGCAAGGGTCTTCCCACTACCAGTCTTTGCCGCGCCGAGAATATCCCGGCCCTTCAATGCTAGTGGAAGTGATTTCTTCTGAATGGCCGTGAGTGTTGTGAAATGTGAATCCTTAAGCCCGCGAGCGGTTTCCTCGGTAAGGGGAAGTTCGGAGAAGAGGTCTGCTGAGCTGAGCCCCTATGGGAGTAAACAAGTTAGTTGAGATGGGCCGTTCGAGAGGAAGGCGGCCTTACAAACTCGGATACTCTCTGCTCCAATTCAGCGAGCTTTTTCTCAAAGGCCTCGCGCTTGACGAGGCGGGATTTGGGCTTCTTCTTATCGGTTTGCTGGTGCTTTTTGTTTTTGCTCTCTGGCCCACGGATGTGGCCTCCAGCTGCACAAGCAGGAGCGGCGATGCCCCGTGACATTGTAGACCGAAGCGAGAATCCGAAGACGTTATAGGTGCCGTAAATGACTTGGGTGAGTGGCGAAGCTGCTGGCAGTTGTCTTCATTGGAAATATTGCACCAAAAAGTTGTAAATCTTGGCGCTCTCGCGTGGGGGAGCTGCGTCACGTGTACCATACGAGTGAGGGGGCTATTCCATTATACGATAGCAAATTCTATGACCATAAGTCCAATTGAGCTAACTACTTAGAACATGGTGGATTTTGATTTTTGCTTCCCCCAGCCGAGCCCTTCTCCTAGAAGTTCATAGGCGCAAGTGTATCATCATCCACCGTATAATACGCAAATCCATTATCCGTCAACTCCACCTTGACCTTAGACACCTCACGAACCGGTAAACCCGTCTTCTGCGCAATCACATTAATATGTGCACCTTCCGCATCGAGAGTGCTAATGAACGCCATTGCCGCCCTACCCGTGGGGCTCAGAATTGCAAACGCGGGGTCATTCGCAGCCTTCGGTGCTGTAGTCCCAGTTACGCTGCTGTGAGCCTGTGGTGCCCCGCCCATTCCACCCATCTGAATATCCCCCTTGTCACCACCACCACTCGCGAACTGCTCTTTCGGCCCCCGGGTGAAGTGGAGGTGAACAGCGGTGGCTTCGAGTGCATGGTACATCACCTCATTGAACTCGACTGGGCGAATTGCGTGGGCTGCGGTGACATATCTCCGCTGAGAGTTCATGACAGTTCGTAGCTGGCCTAGTACACGGACGTACATGTTCTCGACGAGCTTTGTGCGTGCTTCGTGGGCGTGGGGGTTTTCGGGGTCGACCCATTGTTTGGCTTCAATAGTGCCGGTGCCATCGTCAAGACGGTAGGTCAAGGAGGTGGCCTGTTCTGCGATGTTGCGGATTTGGCCGCAGAATGTAATCTATAAGAAAGGCAGATGATCAGGATTATCCATGGTGAGCTGTTGTTCTTGTTACTGCTGACATACATGGCCCAAATCATGATCATCAACCTTCCACTCCCCGTCCTTATGGGGAGCCGGCTGTGCCTCTAGTAGCTGCTTTATTGTCACCGGTCGTAGAGTATTCGTATGACTCCTGTCCTACACCAAAATAATCATCAGCGTCTCCCTCAATCTATACACCACCACATAGGAACTCCATCTCGGCGTACCTTAGACGCACTCCCTGGACTCCCCTGGCTCCCAACCTGTGTCCCCGTCATCCACCCACCACCTCCTCCTCCTCCTCCTCCGCCACCTCCACCCCCACCACCGGCGTATGAATAGTCGTTTCCTCCGTAACCTTGATAACCTACATCCTGACACATTAGGCCTGCCAGAGAGAGAATAAATTGGTGTACATACCAGACATTGTAAAGCGTGAAAAATAATGTTTTGTGTTTATTGTGAGTGTTCCGAGACAATGTGAGCAATCACTTTACGCGTGGGTAGACGTGTCGGGCGAGATTAGTAAGGAACACGTGCTAGGGCGGCAATCTCTATCGTAGTAGCCGTAATGGTAATCTCGATTTTTTATTTTTTTTTCAATACACATAACTCATATGCGGTCCCAATATATACTGCGGCCACTCATGCATGACCAGACTGGGAATAGATCTCACGCTTTAGGAAGTTGCAAAAGGAGCTGCTGTTAAGTAACAAGATATAGTTATCATTGATTAATCATATAGCAATTTGTAGCTCAATGGCCGACTTTGTAAGAAGCATGTGGCTTCAGAACGAGACCAATTCATTGTTATCTGAGCGTTGTACATTTTTAGTCTTGGCAGAGAAACAATGTGGAAGCGTCATTACCCTGAACTCCACATAGTACATCAGGCGATAACGACGATCTACCACATGATAACCACAGTCTAGCGAGATAACTAGGGTCGGGCCGTTGTAGTTAGACTTTAAAGGGGTTGTGAACCGGACTATCACGGTGCGGTGACACCGTCGATCCATCCCCACCAGAGGTTGAACTCTCAACGGACCAAAAAGTAAAAATAAAATAAAAAAGCAGCATTCCAAACCATGGCAACCTTTTTTTTCCCGAACATGTTCAGCAGACAGGAATACCGCAAAATGTGGGGAACAAGACCAGACTAGACCAGACCCTGTCTGCAACGACAATTATACTCTGTATGCAGAGACTGGGGATTTTGTTTGCGGTGTATATATTTGCCGGGGTGGACATGCCAGGCATTGCGACGCTCTAACATAGATACATTGTCGAGTTTGGCATTTGCCTTTGTATTTGCATGAGTTCTATAATAGAGTTAGTCGTTGGAGATGAATATAGGGCACAAGTGGGGTGGGTGCAAAAGTTAGGACGCAGACTGACAGCAGTACAGCGTGACGGCAAGCATGCCTTAGGTGGCATCTTGTGGTCACACTTGCCAATTGCCAAGTTAATTACCTTGTGGACAGAACTTCTAGTTCAGGGTAATGAGCTCTTCAGGAAGTCACATTTTTGAAATTATCAAGATCCCTAAAGCCCTAATTTTATTCATACTCGCGGGGGGCCGAAACAAGTCTCTCCTCAACCACGTTTATTGTGGTATTTAGTTACAGCACTCAGCGGCACTGATGTAAGGAGTCCAGGGTCAAGGGTCTCAAGTGGTATTGTATGCATTTACAAGGGCTTGACGAAAGGGGCCCTCTCTGTCGACATGGATATTTATCTAAACTCTTATTCGCACGTTATTGACCACAAGTCGGCGACTGCATAAACGTGGTGATGTCGCCCAATGAAGGTATAGTGACATTGGCGGAGATTCCTCCTCATTGGTCGGATCTGCACACAATTGTTCCAGCTCCTGAGGAGATGTGTGTTTTGTTCATCAACTACGGAGGCTGAAACAAGAACAATCTCTAGCATTAGAAGGAAATTTCTTTTGTAACGCAAACGTTATGGACATACACAACACTATATCGGCGCCACTACCAGCATAGAATTTGTACATTGCGGAAATGTATGCGGTTAGACGTCGTAGAATATGTTACGACCGCTGGTTACATTTGCATATGTATGTATTTGAAACTTCCGCGCCAAGCCTCTTGAGTCCGATGCATCCAGACTGCATCCCTAGTTATACCACCTCATCTCTCCTTTCCCTCCACACCACCTCGGCTATGATCCTCTCCCTCCTCATCCTCAACAAAGCCGGTGGTCTTGTCTACCACCGAGACTTCTCCAATACCTTCACAAAGCTCTCCTCAAACGACTATCTGGTATTGGCCGGTACCTTCCATGGAGTTCACGCCATCACCGCCCGACTCTCCCCCTTCGGCCCCTCCTCTGGCGGTACTCCCTCCTCCGGCCTTGAAGTAATGGAGAGCGAGCACTTCCGAATGCAGTGCTTCCAAACTCTGACCGGCACCAAATTTCTACTATTTACGGAGCCACAGCAGCCCAATGTCGATGCTATTCTTAGGAGGATATACGAGCTATATGCGGACTATGTGATGAAGAATCCGTTTTACCAGATTGAGATGCCGATTAGATGTGAGGGGTTTGATAGGCATCTAATGGCATATATTAAGCCTAAGCAATAGCAATGACAGTGGCCCGGGGGGGCGAATTCTGGAGCTGGGGGTAGGGGTTAGGGGGGAGCGGGGATTAAGAGAGCGTGGGAGGGATTGGGTGGGTTTGGCGGCGGAGCAGAGTGAAAGCAAAGATGGGGCAGAGGCTACCGGTCACTGCCCACCAAGCCACGCTACTTGGGACTTTGATATAGCATGGCCTTGAAGCAAGAGGTAAGGGGAAATATTGATGGATTTATCGCAGGAGGCTATGCTGGATATGGTGGTGCATTTACAGAGAGGTAATCGGGACCCAATACCGCTACCTGGCAATTCGGATGAAAAAGTTCTAACATGACGGCAGATTCTGCGTTGAGGGAAGGAGTTCTCGGAACGGACATGACGTAAAATGACAAGAGGCAAACCCCTAATGCTGTTCATTTACTGCCACATAGCATACCAGATTCCAAGGCGTTATTTCATGTTCACACAACTTTTATTGCCAGCATGTACTATGACGAAGAGGGAGATGCCATGAGGGAGAATAGGCTAACAAATCATCGGACCCCTTCCTTCTTCTTTCCTTACCTATATATTACATTTTCATACCACAGAACTCATCCATACTAAATATACCTTAATTGATACCAATGAATACAATCTTGTCGCACGTATACACTTGCTTTTGAACCAGCTACTGTTTCCAGTTTCAAAGCTCTGCAGGTATACCTACCGAAATCAAAGTCTTACGATGAAGAAAAAGGCTTTCATACATTCTCGGGGGACGGTGAGAATTTCTTGATTTGTTTTTTGTGCAATATGCTTATATGGAATTGAAATGCGCACGGTACCGATCCAGAAAGCTGAGCCATGGGAGTTTCATTGGGCAACGCTACCCTCTGGTGGTTAGATAATTCTGCGAAGAGAGGTCCGCCGCGATGCAGAGTCTCTCTTGTCCCCTCACTCCAACACCCAGGGTATTAAGGTCGACGGAGCTGATATTCTGCTCAGGTTACGTGAAAAGATGAACGAACCCATGTGCCGTTGGAACCTGCTCGTCTGGAAGTTCCGAAATCTGGCCCATTCGGTAAACTTTGTACGTCAATGATCATGCTGTCATATGACTCAGTTTCTTTCCCCTCTAACTCAAGGGTGTCCACTCAGCTCTTCTGTGCCCAAAACCTGCTTTACCGGTTGCCCCATAGTTCAGCCTTGTGTATGATGGGGGGTTAGGGTAGGGTGGTCTAGACTCTCTCACCTGGAGTCAGCCTACTGTGCATACTACGCCGGCGCCGTATCTGCTCCGAATATTTACAGTGGGTGTATAGCATCTGCTTTTCCAACAATAACATTTTGCCCCCCCGCCCTGCCGCATGAATCCTGCAACCAAATGTACCAGAGTCACAATTGCTGTGGCGAACCTAGAGATTTTAATAACTCAGAAATAAAAACTGCACATAAGACATTCCTAAACGTCTAGTCTCATCGTTGCTGCTTGTCGTCATGCGAAGGTTGTCAGAATTCCACTTCTTCTCTATAATTAGAAACGGAACGTTTTTGTGTTCTCGTTTCTGACCGTGTTCCCGTCACACCATAGCTAATGAGGAATAGGTTAGTTAGGCGCCAAGACGTAAGATTGAGTTTCAAGTGGATCTGGAAAAACTTTATTTAGACCCCTGCTATTGTCTTGCTTCCTGGTACTGTATACATATAAAATGTACAGTACTTATCCTTAGCCTTCTTTAATCATTAACACAAGTGTAGGATTGCTTCGCTAGTTATAATCTTCATAATAAATACATTCATACCTATATAGCTATGATCTCTTTAGCTAAATACCCCACAACTGCCTTCTGAAGGTCTGTGTTTACCGCAAGTGACATGCGATTGGCGCGGGGAATTTGTCGACGACTCCCCTTCTGCGGTGAGAAATAAAATGAAAAATTTTTCTTTCCGTCATGTAAACATCGATATCTGTTCATTTCCATTGTGCCTTACTATTTGGTGCGGTCATTTGAAAATAGACGTCAAACTTTGGATCTTGACGTTCGGTTATGATTGCCAAGGGATTCCCGAAACATGAAACATTATGTCGCTCACCTGAGCTCGTTGAGGAATTGAGGGTAAAACTTTTACCTTAGGTATTCGAGAATCATGAAACAGGACACTTGAGCAACGGGGGGAGGGGGTGCGATTTGCGAGCATTATGCAAGACATGCTACATAAAAGGTCATATAATACACAGCCCTCGAGCTTTGCGAGCAAGGAAATCTCAAACAAGAATGGAATCTACATATGATGAAGGCAGAATACCGCCTAAAAGGGGTTGGGGGGGGGGGGGAAATTACCGTATCATGTAATCGTCAAAAACACACTAGGTCAATCTCCTTAATGACATATAGAATAAATATATCGATATTATCAAACCTGTGCTTAGTCATTATATCCATATATATAGTCACCCAGGAGAGGGATTAAAAAGAAATTTGAATGAGGAATCTGAATGATAAATCTAAATGGAAAATAAAAAGTCAAAAAGCGATAGGAATAACAATCATAATCTATACCAATAAGCATGAGTCCCATCCATAAACTCCCAATGTTGAAAATAGGGAAAATGAAGATGGAGGATAAGAAATAAAGCAAACACCGAAACACTGTAAATGCAAACAGGGAGAAAAATGGGGATGAAATCAAAAAAAAAAAAATGAAGCAAAGACAAGAACACTATAAATGCAAATAGGAAAAAAAAAACTCTATAAATGCAAATAGGAAAAAGACATTGCAAATGCAAATGGGAAAAATGTAATAACGCCATGCTAATGCTCTAGTAACCCAGGGTTTCCATGAAAACATTCTAGTGTGTCTAACTCATATTCACGTGTCCATCCTTAGTATTGGGCATTGATGATTGGAGGAACGCTCCAATGCCTCAACATCTGATCCACCGCTCTGGTCCATTCCTGTGTTAAGACAGCGGTCAATTGTGCAACGGATTGGGCATCCGGGACTCTTCCACCCCACATTTGAGGCTTCATTGCAGTGGCATGAGCGTGACTGGGAATTAAGTTACTGTGCCAAGTATTAGATTTATGGTCATCAGCCTCGACCTGTAGGAGATCACTCACTCTTTCCTGATTTTGTTCAAGACAAGCCAGCAGTAATTCCAGCTCAATTGGCTCTGTGGATCATCCATTACTCTCCATTTTGCGTCGTCGAGACACTCATTGCTGAATGGATAGTTGGCTGTCAAGCCCCTGAGCTCGGAAAGCAGGCTGTTGCTTGAGACATAATGGTTCCATGCCGCGGTCATTGGCTGACAGTATTCCTTGACATCGATGGTTGAAAAGACCTTCTCAATACGCCTCAGTTCGGTCAGGGTATTGACCTTGTGAGTACGGAGTGTGTGCAAAAGTTGCTCTTTGTCCACCTGTACCAATTTCAAATGTTAGTAAGTCCACTTCTGAAACACTGCATAGGATTTTGAATTGGCATGAAAATGGACATAGGTATCTAATATTGCCGTTATAAAAGATAGAAAGAGAGGAAATACTTGAAGAGCAGGTACATAAGGACGATAGCTGAAGCTACCAGGAAAACTGACTTGACTCATCATATGGGGATTATTCATGGAGGCCGGGTAGATAATGCTACCGGACGTTCTAGAGCCGCCTGGAGGGCAAGAATCGCAAGTGTAGTCGGAAGCAGAGCTTGTGCTGTAAGACATGGCTTCTGGCGGGATTTGAAAGATTGATAGACTGCTGAAGTTGCGAGGAGGGCCTATTCTGTGGGGTAGTGAAGGAAGTAAATTCGAAGACGGCCAATTCTAATTCTTGGTTAATGTGCTAGCACTGTTGAGATACTGAATTGGATTGTAGTATAGAGAACTGGTGGTTTGATAGTGAGTAATTCCATTTCTTCAGGCGGGAATCAGGATTACTTTTATACGATATAGACTCGGACAACATCTTCTACAATGATTTCCTTGCATTGATTTACTTTTCGTTATACTAGTGACTAGAGGCGCATTGTAAGCATGTTGCGGGAGGTTGATGTGGCGAAGTGTAGGTATGAGGGGTGGGGCGGAGGGGCTGGGGCATGGCCAAGGAAGGGAAGGGAGGGTAACGTCGACCTCGTAATAGCAAAGCGACTAATTAGCTGAGACTATCCGAACCCTATGTGTGCCCAGATATCTGACATCAACGGCTTTCGACGTTTCGACCACCCTGGTCGATTAATACGCAATTGTACTTTCATAGGATCCCGTATACTTCATCCTCCAAGTGATCTGGGTAATCCGTAGACGACAGTTTGTTCCATGGCCATCAGGGGACTAGGCCGTTGAACCCCCGGTATGGGTGCATCTCATATCTTGGATACGGAGTAGCTCGCTAGATCTCCAGATGGCATGTACAGTTGCACATCCAGCCAATCCACTGTTCCCAAACTAACCATGATAGCTTGGCCAAAACACCTGTATTGTAGCCTGGTTCCTGCATTGATGATGGTGGTATGAGCAAGGCCGGCTAAGCCAGTCGGAGACGGGCATCGCGGGCTTCAATTTCGGAGGTAATATTTCTGGTATGTCGCTCTATGCATAGGCGGGGACAATGCAGCTGCAGAGCTATTATGGATGCGAGAATTTTTTTTGGGTTCAAGCATAATGCATATTTGGCCCTGCAGTTTTGAAACGCGGGTGGTGGCTACAGAAGCCAAAGAAGAATATTCTTTTGACACCAAATTGACCAGTTTAGTGTAAGCACTATGTTACAGCAGGGGTGTATCAAGCACAATAGCTATTAACAGCGCATGAAGAAACAATTTGTTCCCAAAACACTCTAAGGTCCCGACTCATGTATACATTAATGTACATGTACGAGGTATATCCTAGCCTAGATCATTGATTACAAGATGGCCATTTATTATGTTTCAACTAACAACTGGTAACGGTGGAGGGGTATCGTTATAGCTCAGCACACACTGCGATGCAGATTGAAATTAGCACCAGTTGATTCATGCCATATCTACGTAGTATTAATTGAGCATCAACTATGCCTATGGAATTATCGGCTCAGGCCGGGGATACATCCCACCGTTCTCGTGCTTGTACAGTAGATATTTCGTGTAGATACGGAACTGATCATCCTGATTGAGGTCAATCCGGTATCTGAGCTATGATTAGTTGAGCTGAACCTCTGGCTATCTGCTTCAGCTACCAATTTACGCCACAATGTCCAGTTTTTCACTAGCTGGACATCGGTGAGTTTAAGGTTGTACACCTTGAGATTTATCAACACCATGTCCGTGCCCGGTATATATTCCCACGTTCCAGGTCCTCGTGGTCATGCCACAATATTAATATAATGTCAATATACTTCCAAAACCTGATCATAATTGTTAGTATGAGTAACTATCCTTTGATGATCTACCTACCCCTCGCAATAACGTCAGATTCATCTCCGTCGCCCAAGCCCCCAGGAGGTCTAGGTTTGGGCCTCAACGGCCTGGTCACGCGATGACCGTCCCGCCGATTTGACTGTGGCTGCTGCCTTTGGAATGAGGTAATCATGCAAGAGAGGGTCATGTGAGCTGAGGCACAGCACATACGGCACAGCCAGCACTACAGCAGGGTACTCGGTGAGCTTTTATGTTCTACTTACTTAGCTTTTGTTCTTTAAGAACTTCTGTAACCGTGCAATTGACCAAATAGTGAGAAGTCAACTGTTAATTCATCAGGCGCTTGCATTGTATCCTATTCGATAAGCGTGAAGGATTAGCATGAGTAATGACGGGGCACGAGACAGACTACAGAACTAGGTGATTTCGCACGTACAGTATATTCTGTATGTTTATAATCCTCGATTTGCAATTGCTTCAATGTGTATATATGAAGCTGCTAACATGAATATGACCATTACATAGTCTATGACTAAGCCGGCCAAGCCTCCATCTATGCCACCAATATACAGTAGGTAGCACCAGTGAGTACTTAAGCACAGTCAACTCTTGCTATAACTATAGCGTAGGTAGTCCGGTTGCACAAACCCACCTCCTGTGGATCCCTTGCTATACCGGACGGACCAGAGGCTTCAGGATTTCGTACCTACAAATTCCCCCTTGCTATACCGGACGGCCATACAATAATACCGGACCGGACAGAGTGCTAGAGGAGTGCTTGTCCCTGACCCCATACCGGACGAGGCATGGTTGCTAAATAATCTAGTCTGTTTAGTCTCGTGCCCGGGGCCTTGTGCCAACCAGCCCGTTATATCGTAAGAGTTGATTGTAGTCGCCAAGTGGTACTGTACAGCCATGTACCATACTGTATATGTCCCGGAACTCTAGTCTGGCTTGACTATGTACCCGAACTCTCCATGATCAATTGCAATTGAGCCAAACAGCCACTGGCGCTTGTACCAAATCAAACCCAACCTATCATTACTAGATTAAAGTAGTCTGGTTTTTAGATTAAAGTGGCTTCGCTAAAGCACTTACCGTTAGTAGTACCTGGTTGCGGTGGTAGTACCGAAATGGTAAATCGATACCAGTCCCAGCATATCTACCGTAATGTATCATACATATATGTATGCATTAATATTTGAATATCGATATCGATATATCGCGATAATCTGGTTGGCACATGACTTTTAGACTTCATTTTTCGAAAGATCGTTGAAAGGTAACAATATTAATCACAACTCCCATGGAGCATCAGGGTAGATGTACTTCAATCTCGATGTGTTTCAGGCAGGTTTTCATATGCAAGATACTCTACAGTGTTGGACCTATGCTATCCCTTAACAACCTCCCAATCAAACATGATGAGCTTTGATGCAATTTACAACTCCAATGATAGTCATACATATGATGCATTTCGCCCCTGCTCTTTTGCTGCCTACGTATCTGCACTACATAAATACCTATAGGCCTATGGGGCTTTCAAAGAGCTTACACATTTGTACAGTTACAACATGAGAGCTTGAGTAGGATCCATGACGGGGCCTGAGCCGGAGATGTGTGTATATGCATGTAAGAACCAGTAATATACTCAGCGATCTGTCGGAGTTACAGGAATATGAAATGATTTAAGTTTCAATGTGTGCATGGCTTTGTGATTTCCGCAACTGTAATCTAATCATGTCTACCTTGGTAATCCATAATTTCTTAACACATAAGTCATGCAAATTTCAATTGGTATGATAAGATAATTAGTTTACAATCAATGACATAGCAGTGTTGTCGTACATGTACTGATTACCCAGGCCTAGGAACCATGTGAACGGTAACGGAGGAGGCAAGGATCGAAGGGATTAAAGTTGATGCTCACTCCCCCGTATCCATCATTAGACTTGACAATGTCCGCCTTCCTATGTACCCAGAGAATTTTCTGGGTGTTTGACAGTTTATGCGATTTGTAAGACTCTGTGAGGTTACACTAGGCCTACAGGGGATACCGTGAGTTCCCGAACCAGGCCCCCTGTTGGCTAAATTCATGCTGCAGGGCATTGTATGACGGTACATGTACCTGCATATATATCTGTGGAGGGTGTTGTGCCAACCAGACTACATACAGTCCACCTTGCTAGACCGGGCCTAGCGGATCCCTTGTTATACCGGACAAAAGGCCCTAGTCTCGATCAGACCCTCGTAGCTGATCGAGACTAAAAAGGCCCTCGTCCGTTATAGCAAGAGTTGACTGTATATATGTAGTTCAAAAGCGACACTAGTCTACTCTAGGCCATATTAAGGTTCCCGGGACAATCGACAGTTGTGATTCGCTTATCTTTCCACCGCGTATCTCCGAACTGTGTCAGAAAAACGTGGAGATGTTCAACATGCTTAGGTTTGTCAGCAACCCATATACCGGTATACCCGGCTGATTTGCAGATTCGGATTCAAGTTGCACAAGAAAACTAGTCTCGATCAGACCCTTGTAGAGGAAAACAGGATTCAGGTTAGGATTCAGGTTCATAATTGTAGATATCGATGTATCAATATCGAAGATAAGAAGTACGAGTCTGGTTTCGGTAGAGGCGATATGCTTTAGAATTGCTTTCTGATTCAGGCGCTAGTCTTGGACCTCTCCTACCAACCAGACCCTCTACGAGGGTCTGATCGAGACTAAACCAGACTTCTACCGAGGGGTTGTGCTAACCAGACTAGTTTAACCCTTTTGAGTTTGACATCTTAATGTGGTAGGTAGTGCACTAAACCAATTACTTACATACAGTAGTTTGGTTGCAGCCGAAGGACATGTTATAATTAGAACCCGAGCAGTTACTGTACACTCTAACTACAGAGTACCATGCAGAGTATATCTATGATAAGTTTAGTCCGATATAGGTAACTGTATGGCAAGGTACCCGCATCCACTGGTGTATACGATCCTTGTCAGTTTAAACCCCTATTGGAGTTACCAATCGATCACAATCTCCAACGCTAACAGATAGCTATCGTGTTTGTTTCAATTGCGTTTACCCAAATCTTTTTTATTTTTTCCTTTTATTTCCCAGTAATCGCTTTTTCTGGTTCTGTACATGGGAACATCTACAATCAGAGTCCTGCATTAGCACATATTTATAGTATATATATTATAGGTTTAAAGCATGCTGCATACTCGCCCCCTATTATGCGGGGTACCAAATTCATTGCCACCTAACTGTACATATGATTTAGTAGTCTGGCCGGCACCGGACTCTCGATAATGATTTACTACACCCGTTTGTTTAGCCCCATCTACTCGGACTGAGTCCCACTTTTGTTTCCTATCTCAGTGCCGCTCGGGTTCTCAGTCGCGATCCGATGTGACACGCGTTAAGTGGGTTCACCGCGATCTTCCCATCGCGCTAGTGCTACTTTCCACACCTAATAATGTTTCATGCATGCATATGCAATCCCTGTTCTTGCCTCTTAAAATTTCAAACGAAGGGTCAAGGACAGCGGACAAGACCATGTACTATGACCTAAACGTTCCATGGTCCCCAGGCAACTCGGAGCTTCCGCGCATTGCTGCCTTCCTCCATGAACGTTCGTACTCACCATTGATGATAATTTGAGCTCTGACCTAGCTAACATTGCGCATGTGCAATACAGTCGGATACAACACCATCGCCCTCACACACACCGTTGATGGCCAGATCCCCGCCAAACCCATTAACCCCATCCCTACAAACCCGTTCCCTTCCCTCCCTTTTCTCCGGGTCCTAACTCGATGCACGCTCATTCTTGATGACCCCTCGCAGACGCAGAAACTCGGGTTACTCACACCCATATATGACATTGTCGCTATTCGGCCTATGAACGAAAAACTCCTTCTAACGACGTGCTCGCAGCTGGAACACGTCGATCTCATCTCGTTGGATTTTGGGGCTCGGTTACCGTTCCCGCTGAAACATAAGGTTCTCGGAACGGCGATTGCGAGGGGGTTGAAGTTTGAGGTTAGCTATGCGGGGCTGGCGACGGGGGATGTTGCAGTTAGGAGGAATTTGATTGGGAATGCAGTTAGTCTTGTAAGGGCGCTGAGGGGGGCGAAGGGGGGTGGAGTGGTGGTGAGTAGTGAGGCGAAGAAGGCGGCTGCGGCCAGGGCGCCGATGGATGTGATAAGTATTGTGGGGTTGTGGGGGTATGGGGGGGAAAGAGGGAGGAATGGGATTGGGGGGGAGAGCAGAGCTGTCGTGGTATGGGCGGAGATGAGGAGGAGGAGTTGGAGGGGGGTGGTGGATGTGGTGGGGTTTGGGGAAATGCCGAGGGTGATAGAGGTGGCAGGGGGGCAGAAGGGGAAGAGGAAAGCGGAGCAGGAGGAGGCTGGGGAGGGGCCTGGAAACGGGGGGGAAAAGGAGGGCAAGGGGGGCAAGATGCAGAAGCAGCAGGAGCAGCGACAGGGGCAAGAGCGGAAGAGGGGGGGAGGTGGGGGGTATAGTCAGGATAGCCCAAATATATAGGTCCTTTTCAAGTTGCAATACATAATGCCTTCAGGAGCCATAAAACGACGACTTGAATATTGCCAGGACATAACGAAGTCAGGTGACATCCAGTGACTTCGAGGCTCGTGGCACGGCCCATTGAGCCAGAGGCTGCAATTGAGCGCTGTCAATTATCGCCTGCCTGCCCGGTTCCAGCTTCCGGCCGCCAAGCATACCAACCCGTTTCGTTTCTAAAGTCGATGCCAAGACTATGCCGATTTGGGACTCCTAGCCTGAATTTTTCAGGTCCCGTGCCTGCCCACAATCCCAATCAAATCTCTCCACACCTAATACACCTGTACCACAACCAAAATATTGCCTATTCACCGGTTCAAGGTCATCTTCTCATACAGCAAGGGGGAGCCTAGCAATGGTATCGTTTACAACCCCCGAAGGAGGACTGCAGACTATAGAGCGAATGGTAACGAACCTCGAGGACGCTACGCCAATTATTAGCATGGGTGTGAACATGAATGTGTCTATGGACGGGAGTGATGTTAATGGAAGCCCTACGAGTACTGGCACTACGGGGAGCAAGAGGGGACCACCGTCGCCGGGTGGGCCTGGGGAGAGGGGTGCGCTGAAGAGGATTAAGGTCCAGCAGCCCACGGATGCGCAGTTGGCGAGTACGGTGTTTAAGAAGTTTGTTAATAGTGCGTTGGATGAGAGGGCGGTGGTAGGTTTTTCCCATCCCTCGGAACTAGTGGCTGTTGGCTAATATGGAGCCGGTGGTGGTGGTGGTAGGGAAATCTTCGTGCGTACCAGGAGCTGCGGAGAAAGTTTATCGCTCATCCGTCAGACAGCGATGCTCCATCATCGCTGGAACTTCGGCAGACAATTAGCGCACTCACCCACACAGTCTCTCGCCTCGATAAGGGCTGTACTCAGCTCGTAGTCGATATCGTCGAAACAACTTGGGCCGGCAGGGACAACTTATTCTTCAAAGCCTATTTGCGGCTACTTGGGAATCTCGTCAGTGCACATTCGAATTATATACCTCTAGTGACGAAGATGCTTGTTCATCATCTTGCGCTAGGTTCATCAAGGTTGTGTACCCTCCCGGATCACAAGCCAGTTACTAGGCAGGTTATCTACGATAGAACCCATGAGGCGCTGGAGTATATCATGGAATTGGTTCCGACGGCGGGTCATTCTACGTTATTTCCGGCTTTGGTAGCCGAGTTCCCGAATAAGTCGGAGAAAAGACTCGCGCATACGACGTATCTTACAAATCTACTTCATGTGGCAGAGTATGCACCAGCATTGAGGAGTAAGATAATAGCAATGGTTATCGAGCGCGTGATCAAAATCGATATAGAAGTCCAAGCAGATATTGAGGATCTGGAGGAGGGTGAAGGAGATACTATAGCCTGGGAACTAAGCAATTCCAATGCCATGGACGATGCAAGTGAGGGGTCATCAGATACAGATGATGATGAAGAACCAGAATATATCTCGCCTGTGCAGAGAATCAAGGAAACTGTAGACAAACTTGATGCATTGCTCGAGCTTCTGTTTGATTACTTTGCGAGGTTCTTTCCTGAAGAATCGCAGGCCGAGAGTCAGATTACTGCGGAGACGCATGTGATCTTTGAGCATCTGCTCGAGTCGTTCGATAAGACTATCCTCCCTACATATCAAAGCAGATACACGCAATTCGTGATGTTCTGGGCGGTGCAAAAGTGTCCTAGGTTTATTGATGTGTTCTTGGGGGAACTCATTGGATGCGCGACAGATAATAATAAAAGTCAAGTCATGCGCCAGGCGGCAGCGGCGTATGTTGCATCGTTTGTTGCACGGGCGAAGATGATGGATAAGAGTTCTGTCAGGGCGGTGGTGTCGGTGCTGTGTAATTGGATGAATGCCTTCTTGATTAGGAAGGAGGGGGATTGTTCGGGCCCGGATATTGGAAAGTTTGGAAGCTTTTATTCGGTGTTTCAGGCGGTTATGTATATTTTTTGCTTTAGGTGGAGGGATTTGAAAATTAGTGAGGAAGATGGAGAAGGGGGGGAGGAGGATACGGTCAGGTTGGAGCAGGGGGAGAGGTGGATCCCGGGGTTACTGGTCATGCAGAGGGCGATTGTTTCAAAGTTCAATCCGTTAAAGGCAGGTTTCCCCGGTCTATTTTTATACATATGACTCGTGGATATGTACTAATGGGGGTTTACAATCTTACCTAGGCTTGCTCACATGTTGTCGTCAGCGAATTCGCCCGGATATCGAACTTTCTCAACTTCCTCTACTGCTTTTCGATTATTGAGAGTAATCAGAGATCTCTTCTTGGTGGAGTGGTGGGGTCGTCGAATAATCATGCTGTAGCGGCGAGTACTGGGAATGGAGGAGCGGGAGGGGCGAGGAATCAGGGTAGGAATGCATTAGAGGCGTATTTCCCGTTTGACCCGTATAAGCTCAAGAGGAGTATGAAGTGGGTGAAGGGATACTATGTGGAATGGGAACCGGTGCCAGGGCTGGATCCGGAGGAGAGTGAGGATGAGGAGGATGAGGAGGATGAGGAGGATGAAGAGGATGAGGAGGATGAAGAGGATGTGGATGAGGAAGGGGAGAGTGATGAGGAAGGAGATAAAGATGAGATGGAGGCGGATGGAGATGTTGGGGGGGCCTCTGAGGAGGATGAGAGTGATGATGAATAACGTCCGCCTCATAATCTAGCTGCGTAGAGTATTTCCCCTGCATGCCACGTCTTGTTATTGCTTTAAATTTTGCTTATTCGGTCTGTGTTTCATCTCATACGGGGTGGTTTTATCTAGAAAAGAGATGGAAAAAGTTATTGGGATTTGGCTGGGATTTCCTTTTCCTGGGGTACCCTCATGTATAGTCTTTCTTGCCCTTTTCCTTTTAGCTACTTATGTTCACGGCGTAGGTGTGGGTGTCTTGCAATCGAATTGAGGTTGTGTGCTTTACGTTATTTTCGGCGGTTTGAATATGGTTATGACTGAGCTTGTAGAAGTAAGTAAGAGGGCGTTTTTGATGATGGGGCGCTTCGTTGATACATTGGATGTTGTGCTGTATATATATAATATATAAAGCAGTTGATGCAAATGAAGTTTGTGATTTTTGAAACCCGTTGTGTTTGTATTTTATGTCGGTAAGTGCCGAAACGCAAGGTCTTGGCAGCTATCAAGCAACTTTAGATGCGGCTCCAAACAAGCAAAATGTTAGCAGTGGAACCCCGTCTCTCATGCCACCCACATTGGCAACCGCGCCTCGCCCTCACCAACCCTAGCTGCTCTCTACAACTCCACACATCCCATCATGCCCGAGATATACACCGAGCTGACCGACCCAACAGCAGTCAATGCCGCCCTCTACCTCTCCTTCACCTCCCCTACCGCGCAGAACCTCGTCATAGCAAAAACATCCCTTCTCCAGATCTTCTCCATCACAACAATCGAGACTGAGCTCGAGGGCTCATCAGCACAGCCGGGTAGCTCCTCGTCTTTAGCAAATGGAAATAATGGACTGCAGGAGTTCGATCGGCGGATACAAGATGCGGACCAAGAGCAGACATTTCTGGGTGGAGATTTCCTCCCCCAACGATCCCAACGAGAGCCTGTAACAAAGTTGATACTGGTGGCAGAGTATCATTTATCTGGAACGTTGACGAGTATGGTCAAGATTCGGACTGTGAATAGTAAGAATGGGGGAGAGTGTTTACTGTTGGGGTTTCAGGACGCAAAGTTGAGTCTGGTACAGTGGGATCCGGCGGTGCATGGCATAAGTACCATCAGTGTGCATTATTTTGAGCAGGAGGATTTTAGGAGCCCATTGATGCCGGATGTTACAGTCAATTATTTGACGGTCGACCCGATGAGTAGGTGTGCGGTGTTGAAGTTCAATAAGGATATGTTGGCGGTTTTGAGATTTAGGCAGAGAGAGGATGAGGATCTGGTGTTAGGGGACGTGGATAGGGAGAGAGAGGTGGAAGAGGATGAGGGGGAGTATGATCCAGATGAGCTATTTAAGGATGAAGATGAGGGGAAGAAGGAGAGGGAGAGGAAGGAGGTCCTTTCTGGGACGAATGCGGCGGCGGGGGATGCAGAGGCTGCGGCGAAGGCTGCGGCAGTCCCGTTTCCAAAACCGGATCAAACGGGCTATCCAAGCTTTGTGGTTTCTGCTGTGCAGCTCGACGACCAGATCTCGCATATCACGTCCATCACATTCCTTTACGAATACCGAGAGCCGACTTTTGGGATATTGTTCCAGCCGAAGAGGACGTGGAGTGGATTGTTAGAGTGTGATAGGAAGGATACACATTCGTATATTGTCATTACCTTGGATCTGGAGCAGCACGCGTCTACGCCGATTATTTCCGTCACAAACTTACCGTATGACTGTTATAGGATTGTCCCGCTGCCGACGCCGATTGGGGGGGCCTTGTTGATGGGGGGGAATCAGTTGATTCACGTGGATCAGGCTGGGAAGACGACAGGTGTAGCGGTCAATACCTACGCGAGGAAGACTACGAATTTCCAGGTTGGGGATCAGTCAGATTTAGCACTGGAACTGGAGGGGGCGTTAGTGGAGCCACTAGAAGGGGAAAGGGGAGATGTGTTGATAATCACGAAGAAGGGCGAAACAGTGATTTTGAGCTTCAAGATGGACGGGAGGAACGTCAGTGGACTAATTGTCACAAAACTCGCGAGCCCGGATAATAAGGAGCAACCGTCCGTGTTTGGCGTTTGGGGTAGCTGTATTGTGTCCCTTGGGAGCAGGAGGTTGTTTGTGGGAAGTATGACAAGCGATAGCAAACTAATTGGGTGGAAACACCGCGGAGAGAAGCAGACTGGTGGGGAGAATATCAAGGAGGAGGTGGTCTATGACGAAGACCAGGATGAATATGCATTTGACGATATGGACGATTTATATGGTGGCAGTGACGATAAGAAGACAGCGTCTACGACTAACGCGAGGGGTTTCAATAAATTTCAAGCAGGCCCAGGGGAATATATCTTCCAAGTCCATGATCGGCTAACGAACTTTGGTCCGTTGAGAGATGTTACGTTAGGCAGACCTGCGTTCTCGGATGAAGGCACTACTCGACATAAGGGAGTGATATCAGATCTAGAACTCGTTTCTACATCGGGAAGTGGCCATGAGGGTGGGCTAACTGTCTTCCGCAAACGCATAATCCCAAATGTCATTGGCCGCTTTGATTTTCCGGAATGTCTTGCCCTATGGGTCGTCAAAGCACGGAAAAAATCGCGGAACATGGCTGGGGGTAGTGGGGGTGGGGGGGCTAATAAATCATCAACTCTACCTGGAGCGGTGGGGATAGGATCTATGGGACAAGAAGGGGAGTCCAATGCTGAGCAGGATTATGATAGATATTTGATCACGAGCAAGGCGGAGGAGTCTCTGGTGTTCCAAGTTAAAGATACTTTTGATGAGGTCAAGGGGACGGAGTTTGATAAAGGGATGTCGACGATGGATGTGGGTACCCTGGGGGGAGAGGGGAGGATTGTCCAGGTGGGGGATACGGAGGTTAGGGTATATGATTGTGGTGTGTATATGCTTTCTTTGGCTTTTTATGAGGAAAATAAAGTGGGCTTTCTGGGATGTATACTGTGCATGCATGTAATGAGCGTGATTTATCCTTGTAGTGTCCTGCGTGATGTTAGGTATCTTGAGAAAAGTGTGTGCTGATGTGTAGTGATGGGACAGATCTACAACTCGCGCAGATTATACCAATGTATAATGAAGAAACGGGAGAGGAGCCAGCGATTGTGAAGGCGAGCTTTGCGGACCCGTACTTGCTGTTGGTTAGGAACGATGGCTCAGTTATGGTTCATGTTTGTGATGAGCAGACGTTGGAGATGGAGGAGGTGATGCTTAGGTCGGAGTATTTGAGGGTAAGTTCGATACAATACATACTCTATCTTGGTTGCATGGGATGAGAACTAATTTCGGGGATTGGAGGGATAAGGCAACAAAGTATACCTCTGGAGCACTGTTCTCAGCTCCGCCGGGGGTGTTATTCCCTCTGAGAGAGGGGAAGAAGGATTTTAAAGCGAGGCCGTTGTGCTTTTTGCTTACTAGTGAGGGGGGGTTGCAGGTAAGGTCCTCCGTATATGCCTGAGAGGAGGTGCATGGGGGACTGATTGATATGCTGGGGTTAGATATGGGATTTGGATGATACGTCTGCGCCGTGTTGGATGGCAGATCACTTTAGTACTCTCCCGCCAATACTACCGACTGAGGTTCCTTCTGCGCAGGCACATGGGCACCAGCACCGGGATCAGCACCAGCATCAGCAGCATAAACTGACCGCGAGGTGTGAGATTAGGGAGATATTGGTGGCGAACTTGGGAGATGAGGTTTCAAAGGAGCCGTGGTTGATTGTGAGTTTCCTACCTCGGCGCAATTCTTACTTTTAAGGTATATATACTGATTCTGCAAGACACGAACAATGGACGACAACATCATCTTCTACAAACCGTACCTTTCTCTCCTCCAACCTCCCAACATTTCTGACCCCACCTCCACCCCCTCTACCTCCCCCAGCAGAACCCTCCGCTTCCTGAAAATCATAAACCCCCGCTACCCCACCCCTGCAATCTCGCCCTCTGACCTGCCCCGTGCGGGCGTCCGCTACCGCCCGATGCTCGCCATCCCAGATCTCGGTGGCTACTCAGCCGTATTCCTCCCCGGAAACTCCCCCTCCTTCATCATCAAAACGAGCAAATCAATCCCCCGCGTGCACCCCTTATCCGGAACTGCCGTGCGGTCACTATCGTCCTTCCATACGCGTAGCGCGGAGAGAGGGTTTGTATATGTGGACTGCGAAGGAGCGGTGAGGGTTTGTCTGCTACCGACAGATTTTGGGTTTGATAATTGCTGGAGCGCGAAGAGGATTGTATTGGGGGAGGAGACGAATTCTTTGGCGTATTATCCAGGGACGGGCAGTTATGTGGTTAGTTGTCTTAAACCGGTACCGTTTGAGATTGGTGAGGATACTCCTTCTGGGATGCAGGGCGTGGAGCAGCAAAATCAGCCGATAGATATTCCGACTCCGACGGGGAATGGAGTTAAGGTGGGAGAGCTGGCGCCCATGACGATGACGGGTAGTATTAAACTCATCTCCCCCATCAGCTGGACCGTCGTCGATACCTATGACCTCGGCAAATATGAAGTCCCGCTCGTCATAAAAACCGTCGAACTTGAGATCTCCGAGCAAACAAAAGAGCGGAAACAACTCGTTGCTATCGGGACAGGAATTTTCAGAGGCGAAGACGTAGCAGCTAGAGGCTGTATCTACGTATTTGAAGTCATTGAGGTCGTCCCTGAGCCGGGGAAACCCGAGACGAATAGGAAGTTTAAGCTGGTAGTGAGAGAGGATGTGAAAGGGACGGTCAGTGCGCTGTGTGGGGTTAACGGCTTTTTATTAGCGGCCCAGGGGCAGAAGGTTATGGTTAGGGGACTTAAGGAAGATCAGAGCTTGTTGCCAGTGGCATTTATGGATATGAATATGTTTGTCACCGTGGCGAAAGGATTGAATGGGTTGGTGCTGTTTGGGGATTTTATGAAGAGTGTCAGCTTTGTGGGGTTTTCGGTAAGTGCAATATCCGAGGTTTGAGGTGGTGGTGAGAGTTGCTGATTGTTTTTTTTGGGGGAGCAGGAGGAGCCGTTTAAGATGACGATGTTTGGAAAGGATGTACAGAGGTTGGATGTCGTTGCGGCGGACTTTTTGCCGGATGGGAATCAGTTGTTGTTTGTGGTTGCCGATGCGGAAAGTAATATCCACATATTACAGTATGATCCTGAGCGTACGTACTACCTATTTTTTACTGCCCCATCCTCCTCCCTTCCTATTTCTCACGACCCTTAATAACATTTCTGGTCTATGTAGACCCTAAATCCCTCGCCGGGCAACGCCTCATCCGCCGCGCCGAATTCCACGCTGGCCACGAAATCCGCACAGTCACCATGCTCCCCCGGACACCCAGCCAGTTCGATCTTCACCCCCACTACCACCCCCACCATCCCCACCACCAGCATCCCTCCTCCCCCACCAACCCCTCTCAACTACAAATACAACAATCCTACCTTACCCTCCTCTCTACCCTCACTGGCTCCCTCGCCGTAATCTCCTCCCTCCCAGAGCCCCTCTACCGCCGGCTCAACATCATCCAAAATCAGCTCATATCTTCGGAGGAACACCCGTGTGGTTTGAACCCTAAGGGGTATAGAACTGCGGTGCTGCAGGGCGGGAGAGCGCAGAGTAGTGAGTTGCTGAGGGGGGTGCTAGATGGAGGTTTCTTGGGGAGGAGATGGGCGGGCTTAGGGGAGGGGAGGAAGGGTGAGGTAGGGGGGAAGGCGGGGAGTGAGAGGGGGAGGGTGGGAGGGGAGGTTTGGAGTGGGGGGGAGGGGGGGCTGGGGTATTTGTAGAAATATTGAGTTTTTTTCTTTCTTTTGTGTGTATGTATGATTGGGTTCTTAGATGACGATTTTTGTTTTTTTGTTGGCTTTTTTTTTTGTATGGTCTGTATAGTTTGGCTTTGGTTAGTGAGAAATACCAACCATCCCGGTCTGATTACTATACCTTATATGTTTACAGTAACATGTCTTTTAATTTCGATCCCAGCCGCGATATTCTGCGAGAAATTTGATTCTGACGGGAGTATAACGCTTACGGACTTCACTTGTAGTGACCAAATCCCGAATAACCGATTTCGGTTACCCTGAATTGCCAAATGATATGTATTTAGAGATAGTAATTAGCCTAAAACTACCGACTGCCTTAGTTTACGACGTGGAGTGAGACGGACCCGATCCCTCATCTTAAAAGACTCGGTACACCCTCGCGAAGTCCCCGTCATAAATATGTCTCCTCCTCCGCGCCCTAACCGGCCCTCCCCGGTACGTTTAGTTGATTGTAAGAATCTGATAAGGGAACAGGTAACGTTTATTTTTTTAATTTTAATTTTATGTTTATCCGCGGAAGCCGATTAGTTGTTTCAAAAATACAGAACATGGCAGCGGTTAATATCATCAACCAGCTCAACCAAATTCAAGAACAAATGCGTGGAATGGAGCAGAGCATCCAACAACAAAATGGGTCAAATGGAGCAGAGAATCCTTGGAAAGCTACCGGTATCACGATTGTGTGTGTAGACAGATTTCATTATTTTCAAAGAATTGAACTGAATGCTGACATTAGAATAAAAAAATCTCGCCCGAGCTATTTAGTTCACAAATTTCTCATGAGATGGCATCAATTGGAACCATTATACAGCATAGAGAATGAGCTGATTGAGGGTTTTTCTGCGATTAATGGCTTAGATGGTGTGAGTGAAGCCTGACCCCGTAGATATTGAACTCTAAGTTTAGATGCGAATCTAACCGAGCTTAAGGAAAAGCTCGGAATCCCTTGCTTTGATTGTTTCTGGCCTTAGCTAATGAAGATGATTAAAAATAAGGGATACGCTGAAGGGGACCTTGAACTTTTTGGCAGGAAAAATAGATTCGGACATGCTGCCTTCAATTGGCAAGGCGAAGGTCGTGAAGCTGCGAGCAAATCCCAACTCTCACGAATGATGGTGGGCGAAAACAGCATGCTGCTGATTAGGGGGCCATTGTGTCATTACTGTAATTTTATTGCGTGAGGCAGAAGTTGATGCCCCAACTCTATATGTGAGACGCAGAGAAACCCCCCTTACTGTATGTATGGGGAAATGTGAGCTCCTTTTTTTTTTTTTTTTTGAATACTCATATTAGGTTTATGCCTCTGTTCACTTACAACTTAGCTAGTAATCAACTCTACTAAAATCGTACCAAAGTGTCTTATAACACATTCGGGGGATCCTCCATTGAAAACTGACTCTCACCGCCGATCCCCCCAAAACTATGCAAAACATTTGAAAACAAGTTCCTCTACGATGGAATAGTTCTATATCAGACTTTGACCTCGACAAGCTTCGCTCCGTACCAAGTACCTACTCCACACAACCACAGGCTTAGACGAACTTACCCTGAATCTCTAAAACAGGAACAGTATTAATAATCCATACTCACAGCTATTCCGCAATACAATTTCCCGACCCCCCAAGAATATGCATTCAACTTATTCCGAGGAAACCTCGTTTACACCTCAGTCATGTGCTTGTGCGTTAGTTGTAATTTCATTAGAAATGTTAGGAGTTTGTAGCTGATATCGCCTATACGGGGAGTGTAGATGTGTTGCTGCAGGTTCAGGGTAACCCAGTCTTGATTATTCAGATGCATAAATGTAACTAGGCAGCCTTACCTCTTATGTAGAGCACCTTTTTCGCCCTCGGTGTGTGCTCTAAGTTCATGGTAAACTCTACATGCTTCCTCCATTCATATACTCATACTTTTTAGTGATTCATAACACCTTAATACCCCTAGGTCGCACTGTACCATCCATCGCCAGGAGTTCCTGTAAATAGGTTTAAGGTTCATTGCTATCACTGAGTAGCTACGGTAAAGGGGATTCAGATTCTCGTAATTATGAAGGAATACTTGCGATCGTTGTTATTGGTATCGATATCGGTATCGGGTATTGCAAAGCATGTAGCAAATAACCAACTAAGCTAAACCTAAAACTAAAACTAAATATCCTAGTGATTAAGTATATAACCAGGCCATTTCATGTCTCATTACTTCGTTCCAATTTTCTTCCCAATCACATGACTATTATCTCCCTAAAAACCCAATAAAAATCAAAACCAAAGGAAAAAACCTCATGATCAAAACCCCCATCCGACCAAAGATATAAATCCGTACGTAAACATCCACAAAAATATCACTATAACCCACAGAACAAAAAAAACTCAAACCTCAATTAGATCTTATACCCCTCCAACCCCGTAACCTTCCTCGCACTCCTCTCCTCCCAAATCTCCACATCAATCGAATTCATGGTCAAAAACCTCCAAATATGCACTGTCTTCATCTGCCCATACCTTCTGACTCTCCCAATCGCCTGTGTCTCGCACGCGTTGTATTCGTATTGTGACGACGTGAGGAGGGGCGAGAGGAAGATTGCGTGATTTGAGTTGGTGAGATTTCTATAACCCCAATAACTCATTAGTCACAACATAATAAACAATCAATCTTGGGGCATACGTACGCTCCAGACGCAGATTCATCCATTACGTTAAGTAGCAACACACGCTCAGATTTCGGTCCGGTGGCGGGTGATTGTTGGAATGCCTCGAGTGCCTTTGACTTGGAATTGGCGGTACCTTTAATCTGAAGGTGGCGAACGTCATGGGCATCAAGCGCCTCGCTAACCTTCTGCATCAAATCCGGAAACTGCACAAACACCAACACTTTTTCCTCAACCGGCAACTCTTCCTTAATAAGCTTCACCACCTTCTCCAACTTGATGCCCCACCTCCTCCCCACTCCATCCCTCTCATCCTCCACGCCCAAACTATCCCCCTTAACCACATTCAAAATCCTCGCCGCAGCCTCGCAGCCAGGGGAAATACACTCCTCCTTCTGCGCAGATGAGATTAGGCAATCATAACACCCCATATGCCCGCAGCTGCTGAGTACGGCTATGTCGGAGGCAGGGAGGTTTGTGCGGGAGCAGCCAGGGCAGGAGACATGGGTTTGGGTATGTGTAAGGATGGATTGTTGCAGGTCGCGAACGAGCTTGAAGTATCGAAGGGAGCGGACTCGCCCAACCATTTCTTTCTGCAGACGCTTGACATTGTGCGTGTTGTCGCGGAGGAGTTGGAGTTTTTCGTCGCGGGTCTTTGGGATAAGAGGCTCGTCGGGGAAGTCGCTGGTGGGGGAGGCGTCGTCGTCGAGGTCGTCGGAATCACCTTCGTCCGAGTCATCACCGCGAGCCTTTCTCCGCTTCTTTGGTTTTGGCTTTTTGGCGGAGGATTTGCCCTTGGATTTTGAGGTGGTGGAGGTAGATGAGTCTTTGTTGAACCAAAAGTACTTATTCACCGTGACACCACTTTCTTCAAGGCTCTTCTTCAACACCTCCGTCGCACCAGTCTTTCCCCGAGCAACATCAATCAATCCCTTCATATGCCTACTCGCATCTCCATCCCCCACGCCCTTCTCCCTCGTAACCCGCACATACGTGCCAAAAAACGTCTCATCCGCCGCCGTCAACCCACCAATCGAATTCTGCAGGTCAAACTGCGCCTTCAACTTCCCTCTCAACTCATCCATCAGGCTCGCCAATCCCTTGGTCCGATCTCGCACAATTACCTCACATGCACGCAATGCATTCTCCTGGTCTTTCTCCGTGATGTCTAGGTCAAAATGCGAGCTGCGTTTTAATAGCGCTTCCTCTGCGCTCGCAGATTCTCCGAGCGACTCCTGCAGGCGCTTCTCACGGTCATTTCCACTCTTGACCTTACCCTTTTTGATATTCATATCCAGCGCCTGTAGATGGTGTTCGAGCTCGAGGTAAATTGCTCTCTCCGCAGCAGGGAGGTGGATCGGAACGATATGCTCCTCAAATGGAATCTCATCAATCTCAGCGATATTCTGCCTAACGAATTGATTCAGGAATATCTGCGCAACGGCGTGTCGACGTTCATGCCATGCCGGACTGCGAACTTCCCTGAAGGAATTGAATTTTTCCACTGCAGTCTTCTCCTTCTCGATTTTCTTCATATTCTCCCGTTTAACTGCAGCACCGTCGTCGATACCCAAATGAATTCCAAGGAAGACAGAAATAGTCTTCACATCCGCAAAATCGTCGAGGGGAGGCGTACCGGAGAGAACCCATTTATAGGTACTTCTAAGACTAGTAATCCCCGAATGAATTTGTCCCTTGAGGTAGGTATACTCATCGACAACGAGCCTATTAAAGTGAAAGATATCCAACGGTGGAGCCTGCATATTCTTCCAATCCCTCTTAACCGTGCCGCTGCGGAGTTTCCACGGATCGCCAGCTTCCACTCCACGAGTAGATGCCTTAGACGCTCCCGCACCACCAGCCTTCTTCCCCTTCTTCACCACAACACCGTCGCTAGACTCTTCTATGAATTCAGCCTCCATGCTCTCATCATCGTCACTCTCCTCCCGCTTTCTCTTTGGAGAAGGTTTCTTCTTTTTGCCAGCGGCCCCAGGGGCGGCTTTAACTCCAATCGACTGAGCAGATTCCTGCGCCTCTCTATACGCCGCGCCCTTCAACCTCTTGCCTTGGATAAACGCCTCCTCTGCCTCTTCCTTCATTCTCTGCCTAGCAGAATCAATCAACTCCGTTACAGCCTCAGCTCCGTTATCCTTCAGCTCGTCGACATGCCCACGCAGTTTCCCGAGCGCCACCTTCAGCCAGGCATTAAACCTCCTTCCATCTCCGCTCGGCGGAGAACTTGCTCCCGCGAACCCAGCCAGGTTGGCAAGATACTTGTCGCTCTTGAACAACCCGCACGCAACGACAATGATATCCGCGCGCATGATATCGTTCACACTCAGCTGGTTCAAGTGGAGCTGAGACTGAATCCTGATGACTCTATACTTCGACCCAGTGAATTTCGTAATCTCCGATGGCCACTGGTTCGTTAAATGCGGCGGGACAACAATCAACGTCGCCTTCACTGGGATACAACCAACATTCGGCGACTGGATCTTCGAAACTCGATTCCGGGAGGCGTCAATGAGTCCTAATGTGATGGCGGTCTTTCCGTATCCGACTTCATCCGCGAGGACGCCACCCTTGACATACAGCGGCCTCTCTGCTTTCCCTTCCGCCTTCCACCCTAGATGCCGGAGCTCCGCCTCTGCGATTTCTTCCTCAATGAATGGTGGCGCCTCGTCGGATTCCTGCGCAAGCATCCAAGTCAATGACCTAAGTTGCTCTGGACGGAGAGGAATGACAAAGTTCGGAGGTTGTTTTGCGGACTTATCCTTCTTGTTGCTAGTCAACTTGAATCTCGGCAAGACCAGTTTCAGCGGCGGTGTATAATCTGTCGTCATCCTCCAGGAGAGAATTGGCTTCTCATCACGATTCTCATGCGGGAGGCGAGAAAGCGCACGGTGAACAAGCGAGGCTATGTTCAATCCAATCCTGAGATGTCCCATACCAGTGGCTTCATCGAGCCTCAACTGAGTAATGAACGGCGAAGGGCGATTCTTGAGTGCCGTTTCATACGGACCAGCCTGCTTGGCGTCTTCAATAGGAACGACTTTCTTCCCGACCAGCACCCACTTCAATTCCGGATCACTAGGGGCGCACCTCTCGCAGTTGCTGTGATCCTCTGGCAGCGCAAGGTCGTTCCATCGAGAAAGCTGATCCAGGGATTTAATCCTCTCGGTAAGCCACGCAAGACACTCATACGTCCCCCTCTCATGGATCTTATCCACTTCCCCCCAATATCCCTCTGGCCAGACTTTCTCCGCTTGCCCTTCAAGTGGGACCTTGACGACCAACACCGCCTGTGCAGTTCTGCAAGAGTCATTGCTAGCTTCCACCTTCAACGGCAGCTCGGGCATCGCAAACGTCGCTTCATGGTCCTTGACAGTCTCGAGTGTTGGTGAGACGAGCTTCGCCGAGGAAATAGGTCTCCACTCCCCCTCCACAAAACACTTTACCTTCTTACCCTGCGAGCTCGAGCTCTGTCTCCACGCCGTATCCAACTTCGCCACCAGCGGCCTCTCCTCACCGATCGCATACCGCTTCGTATAAGAGCTAAACACAAATGGATCGTCCTTTGGTCCACCACACCTCGTTGGATCCAAAAAGAAAAACAACGGAGCAATATCCTCCCCTTCCTCCCCATCTTTCTTGTGCAACGCCGCACTTGCAGTCCCACATTTATCGAATAGCGTATACGTGCCAGAGATATCCCGATCAAGCTTCTTCCTATCGTCCTCATCAACCGTGATTTTGAGCTTCGACCACACCTTTTTATCCGCCCACTGTGGCTCCTGGAGTCCCAACTGCGCCTCCCAGGATGGAACTAGCTCTCCTTCACCCTTGATATCTACATCGAATGCGTTCGTGCCAGGCAAAGAAATCTCCCAGTTCCCATCAACCAACCCCTTTGCGTTCTTGGCGTCCTTCCCGACCCTCATGCGTGCGAAGTACTGTGCTAAGAGCTTCCTCGATGGGGCATTAGCAGGATCGGTTTCATCCGGCTTGGCATATAACCTCCACTCTGGCTGCTTGGGGTCTAAATGGAGCTCCAACCTCGCGCTAGGGGCTTCATATGTAGCAGACCACATTTCCTGACGCTTCAAGCTTCTGAAGCGGAGTTCCCCCGCGAGGGCGTTTGTGACGCCAGTTTTCCAGATGGCCCAATGTTTATCGTTGACTTGAATGGACACCCGTTTCCTCAGTTCCTCCAGGCCACCGCCGTCGATTCCGCCGAGTTTCAATCTCATGGGGAGTGCACGCTTGAGGAGCTTTGCGAATGCAGAAGGGACAATGCGGGAGTCTATTCCGGCGTAAGGAACGTAGTTGTGTTCTGGCCTTCCACCGCATTTCTCGCAGCTGGGGAAGCCGCAGTCGAGACAGATGTTGAGTTTGTTCGACGTCATTTGCTCTCGTCCTTCGCACTGGCATAATCTCCTGCTCCTCTGTGCACCGTCGAGAATCTCCTTCAACGGCACATTCTCTGTAGTGAATAAATCCAACGCAGACTCAACGAGTTGCTCATCCCCGCTGACCCTATAAGAGATATCCTCAACCGTCTCATCGACATCCATTTCCACGGCTTCTCCTTGCTCAAGATGTTTCTTTGCCAGCACCAGTGCGGAAAGAATCGCCGTCCCAACGACAGTAGTAGACATTGCATTCCCAGCCAAATCGGCAAGCTGATCCTCCGTTTCCTTTGTCAAGAGCAACTCATTAATCGGCAGACCCTGCATCGACAACGCCTCCAACCCAACCATCGGACCCCCGCGATTCGTCAAATATGGAATCATAGTCGGCGTTAGACAAGGACAAATTCCCGGTTTCCCAGTACTTGAATTCCTATCCACATTCTGAGACAGATTCCAGACTTGTGTTTTGAAGCTCGTATCAATCCCCGCTTTGGCAGCCTTGATGAACAGGATATCCATAAGATCCAGAACTCGCTCTACTTGTGCAAGGCCCCAGTCCCCCCACGCAAAATCAGGAAGCTTGCATAGCCCTGCTTCCTGCCAAAATGTAAGGGGGCGTTTATTCCCCAACCGCTCCTCCAGGCGCATCTTCTGATGCCGAGTTTCGCAACGTGTCCAATCCACCGTTCTCCCTTTCGTCGCTGCAGATCTGTCGCTCTTGATTAGATTCTGCCTCGCTTGGTGAATCCGGGGATCATCCCCCGGGAGCAAGAACGATTCAAGAGAACAATTGGCCGGTCTAGCCAAATCTTTCATTGCGGAGCCCCACATCCGGGGGATATTACTCGCCTTGACATCCAAACACATCATGTAACCCCTCTGTCTCGTATGTGGAATATAGTAATGCTTCGTATCCAACCGCTCAAAATGTGCGCTATAACCCTTTGCCTGGAATTTCTCCGCCATGCGCGGCCATGGTCCATTACATACGTTTTCCAAAATGACGACTGGAGGACGGGTTTTAGTCACCCAGTCCAACATACCTGCGAAGGTCCTCCCCGACTCTCCCCCGGCGTCAAGGTCGAGCTTCTTATTGTTAAGATTAGAGTAATCGACGCACGAGGTACCGGCAATTAGCACATCGACGTTCCCAGGGACAGGGACTTTTGCGCCGTAGGCGGTTGTTGCTTCGTCGTCTCCTAGCTCACAGACATCGCGAAAGAGGAGGGGAGGTTGGAAATTCCGCTCGATGTAAGCCTGTTTAAACGGCTCAATTTCACAACTGAATACATGCTCCACGTCGAAATTCTTGCCGTAGATCTTCTTGATTGCGCGAGATATCAGGCCTAATGCGAGCAATGGGGACTCTGTGCCGGAACACATTGTCGCTACCCTAAGCTTACGCTTGCCGAGATGCTCCGCTAGGTCTTGGACCTGTGGAAGGGATTTGACAATATCCTCAAACATGAGCCCGATGTCATGGATGGGAGGGAGGTTATCAGCTGTCTTATGCTGCGCGGCATTTGGCAGGAGTAGGGAATTAGGTAGGGTAGTTTGCTTGGCTGGTTTTGCTGCCGCTTTCTTCGGTTTGGATTTATATTTAGGTTTAGGTGCGTCATCGAGCTCTTCCTCGTCAGAGCCAAGTTCGAGAGCTTCGAGATCGGGCTCGGAGACGTCGGAGGCGGCGGCATCGGATGGGAGTTCGTGGTCGGAGACGACATCGTCGTCGGAGGCCGGGGGGGCGTAGTCTTCGTCCGCAGAGTCGGATTCAGAGCCGGAGCGCTTCCGACCGCGAGGTGCGCTGCTGCTGGTGCGAGAAGTGGCCTTTGAGGCGGCAGTTGAAGTGGAGAAGTGTTTCGAGGTTGTTGAGGCTCCTGTTCCCCGAGGGGCGGCTCTGCCTTTCCTCCCAGACCCAGAGGCACCAGTGGCAGTAAAGATCTTTGATCCCCCAGCAGGAGTCCCGGGGGTCTTGAAGAAATTCATCATGGATAATTGCTTCGTCTTTGGCGGGACCACGACGCTCTTGGTGAAGGGTGTTTGTTTGGGGACTATATCAATTGTCAGCGTTTGACCAACCCTCCCCTTACTAAGCAATAGTAGAACGTACTTTCAACAGCTACCATAAACATCTTCCCGTCCTCACCTCTGTCCCTTCCTGGATCGCTTGCTAACTCCTTTCCAGGAGTCTTGACTGAAGCTCCTTCCTCCGCAGCGGCGGCGTCGAGCATCTCCATGTCCTCATCTTCACCTTGTCCTGCCCTCTGAGCATCTTTAACTTCTTTGATGTCACTCATGACTAAATCGTCGTCGTCGTCGTCGTCTAACACAGCAGTTCTACGTCGAGACATGGTTGTTGTACTTGTATGGTCAATAGAGTGATTGTTGAGGTGGTATGAACTAGATGGTTATGTTGGCTGGGTAGCGTTGTGCTGTGAGATATGTATTGCCGTCAGTGAAAGTATACGTAGCTATATTTTCGTGCCTAACCCAGACACGAGGCAGCACACCAGGTAGATAGATACCTATAACCCGCTGCTAAGCCGTGAGCCACAAGCACCAACTTCAATTCGGGGAGCGATTGAGTCCCGTTCGTGTAGACTACGTTCGTGTTTGTATAGTCTCGTGCCTATGTTTGTATTTCCGTCCAAATGTTCGTCTGTTAATCTGGCTGGTTTGTCTGTGACAGATGTTCGTGATAGTTGAATAGAAAACGACGTGACTACAACCACAACCACGCAATTGAGGTCTCGAGTTAGCTGACCAATTTCAAAACCAGCGAGCAGCAGTCAAATCAAAATGAGCCCTGTTCCTTGTCCTATGGCTGTATGAAAATGCAACTCGAAGTCAATTTGTTAGGCTCCAGGTGGCTGTAGATTCGCCGCCGTGAGTCACCCCCTGCCAAATACCCCTCCTCCCTGCAAATTGTGAAATATGACGGGACGCGGACGTCCGAAGGGATGTCCAGTGCACACCAATCAACACTGTTCTGAGGGAAAAGAGGAAACAATCTCACCAATCAAATACACGACTCTATATACAACAACACACAGACTTCACACGCATGCTCCGAAAAGAACAAGAACGAAGACAAGGTATCCGGGTATACGCTCGCTCTCAAACAATTGCGAAAAGAAAGAAGACGTGACAGTAAGGACCAAGAGTTGGTTGTTCGTGCTGCTGCAGGGGGCGGGATGGGGGGCGAAGGACGCGTTGGGCACGTGGCGGGATCGCGCGTTTGGGCTAATGGGGAGATCGTGTGGGGGCCCTCGGCCCCGAAGAGACTTTTGCAACAGGGCCCCGAGTCCGAATCCCGGCTGCTTGCAAGCTTGTAGGTACAGTATATCCGTAGGTCTACGAGGGGTTGTGCAACCAGACTACCCACATGTATTGGCTGGCATGAAGATGCGTAGGCTTCTGATCTCTAGATCTGACGGACTCGGAAGTGATGATTCTTGCTAATGGCAAGTTGAGGCTCGCGCCGGCGTCAGGCAATTGCAAGTACCTAAATTCTAGATCCGATATCCCGTATATCGCAATCCAGTTCATCCAGTTCTCAAGGGAAAAGGAAACAAATGCATCGATTTGAATCACGTGCTGCCACACATCCGAATGGGACTGTTGTAAATCTACAGGGAGAATGAGTGCAGCGGAAGATTGTATTACTTGTCTTTCTTATATTGATCGATATAGACAGGACTTTTGAGTGGTTTAAATAAAACCACTGAGCAAGAGACTGCGCAGCAATAGTAGACACAGACAGCGATAGCAGACAACTCTTCAGCTCTGGCCCGACTATAACAAAACAGTAAGATATCGTCTACATAAAGAATAAGATAGAGCTGATAAGCTGGAAGAATATATAGGTCTGAAGACTTTGTAAATCCTAAAGTACCAAGATATTCATCAATATCTTCATACCAAGCTAGTAAATCAGAACATAGATGATCGGTAGCCCCAGAATCCACAAATCATCGATTTGACTTGGATAAAGAATTAACATCAGAAATAAGAGCTCGCTTCAAATGCTCTTGATATTCTTGAATGGTATAAGTCCCATGTATTTCTCTTAGGCCTGAGCCCTTTCCCTTCCTTAGCTTCATTGCTTTCTCCTTGAGAAAACAGTTCCGTTGTTGACGGCCGGGCTTCGCACAGTACCAGCAGATATCCTTGCTATCTCGAGTTTTTCCTGATCCTGAACAAAATCTCTTATTATTAAACTTTTTTCCCGGCAAACAACCCTCGAGTAACTGTACTACCTCCAGCGCCACCTGTTGGATTTGAAGCGATAGTGCGTCAGGTTGGTTAAAGATAATTTCCTTAACAACATGGTATGCTGGCGGTAGGGCTGTAAGAAGCTTGGTAATAACACTCATCCCGATACCTGGTTTCAAGGTCGAATCTTTTACAAACGACTTGGGTAGCAATAGCCAAAATGTTGGGAGTTCATGACATGGTCCTAGATGCAAATGGGAATTGTTCTTGTTCACCCTATTTCTGTAATAGCAAATGACTTTGGTGGACATACGGGCTTAAATATACATAAGTATACTTAGAGAGGATGCGACTGATATAGAGCTTGTTCGCTCGCTTGATGTATCTCTTCATTTCGTCGTCTTTAGGATCGTTTGGAGGCTTCTCGGAACCTAAAACAATATTCCAGCAATTCATTATACCTAACAGCGTTTGACCAAGCAGCAAAGTTTTCATGCGTGAGTCTCTCGGAACCGAGTTCGGATAGCGATGGATTTGACATTTTTCTGAGTAGGTTGAGGGATAGCACGTTGGAGAGGAGAGTAGAGAGCAGAGCCAAGGCTGATAATGGAATAAGCTTCCCGAGATAGGGGAGTCGTGCCGGAAGTGATAGTAGGAGAGCTTGCGGTGGTAGAGAGCTTGCGGTGGTAGAGAGCTTGCGATGGTCAAGTGCTAACCGGGGCTCATTACCTGTTGTAAATCTACAGGGAGAATGAGTGCAGCGGAAGATTGTATTACTTGTCTTATATTGATCGATATAGACAGGACTTTTGAGTAATTTAAATAAACCCACTGAGCAAGAGACTGCGACAGCAATGTAGACAGCAGACAGCGATAGCAGACAATAGCGACAACAGACAATAGCGACAGCAGACATAGCGACAGCAGACAAAGAATAGCTGTGAACAAAGAAAGCGTGCAGAACAAAGTAAGGTATGCAGAACAAAGGATAACAAAGAACGAAGCATTGAACAATCAAGTTGATCGAACATTAGCAACATATTCCAACAGGGACAACTGCAGTACCTATAGATCAACCCCAGTCGTCACAAACCCATAAACAACACCTCCATGATTGCTGTCACCCATATCCTTCATCGCCAATAGACATGACCCATTCCTGCACTTAGTGATTCCTTTTTTGCTTCAACAACAAAAATATACCTATTCTTTCTAACCTCAAATACTGTACATCAATGACGACAAACTCTTCATTTTCACCTCTCTCGCCTGCCTCAGACACGACTTGATTTTCTCGGAATAATTGTACTGTATCGCGACCAGTTCGTTCAATAAACTCGTCAATAGTCGGATGATGATAAATAAGGCCAAGTCATTGGTATTCGGCTCTGTAAGGGTCTCCTGACCTTCCACCCTGGGACACCACACAACCCCACTGTACACTTCATCCTTGATTTTCATGATAACGTCTGGATCCTGCTTATATCCCGCAAACGCCAACATATCCTGGACTGTTATCGCGGTCGAAAGGAGACGTTTTATGGTGGTCCCTATCCTCTCCTCCACAACTTCTCGGGTGCAGTCTCAATATGAGATCTCCACGGAAACTTTCTCTTCTTCTGGTGCTGCTCGTCACCCATCGTAAAACTGCTAACCGATCAGTATCCCAACACAAGAATTCAACCTTCACATACCTAACTAATCCTTATCTGATTCTTCAACTGGAGCGAAACCGGGTGGGCGACAGCCACACCTTATGTACTATGTAGTGCCGTATACAGTATACTCTCGCACATCACTCAAGTGTGTGGGTGGTGATACAGCCAAACCTTGCTATACCGGAATACTCTTAAGCCCCGCCACCAAACTAAGCACCTTTCACCTAAATCACCCTTGCTATAACGGATTTTGCTTATACTGGACCGGACAGCGGAATACAGAGAAGTTACTACTATCTACATATATTTTGCCCTTGCAATAACGGATCCTTAAGTAAATACTGCTCTAGAACCAGGGTATTGAGATGTTCACTGCTTTTTCTTCCATAAATCACCTGCTGTAAGATCAACTTCAAGCCATTTCTTACTATCACATAAGATGTGTGACAACGTTTGATATTGCTACAGCTCGACCCTGCTTTATATTATTAGTATCTTCACCAACATAGATCTACCAGTCTTCATACCTCGGAGTTAAAGACATGTTTTCCAAATTCACTCAATTTCTCCTTCGCGTGCTTGGGATCTTGTCGCTTTTTACATATCTGGTGCTTCTCTAATATGGTGAGAGCTCGGTGCTTTGACTTCCTGCATTCAACATGTTTGCTGATGAATCTTGAGCTTAATGTTCAAACACACGGAGGTTGAACAATTTTCCTTCTTTAGTAACTTTTGTCTTGTGCCACATACCCTTGTATTATTTTATACCGGAACCTTGCTATACCGGACAGAAAAGGCCGGATTTTGGTCGTCCGGTATAGCAAGGTTTGACTGTACATCAAAAAGAAGGAGAGCAATGGTGGCAAGACCTTGGAAAATTTATGGAAGAAGAGGAGATTGGAGTATCCAATTTGTAGGTCGTCGGCTATCCTAAAGTATCGATAACTTCCTACTGACCACAACTCACAGTGACCATACATATCGAGCAGCTTTTGAGCTATGCAAAGTACAAGCCAGTCATACATAAACCAACTGGAGCTTTATCTGTGTACTCGCTGGCGCAATTTTTGCACCAAGCATCGCATGCTTCTGCAAGCATTCCTCCGCTGGCCCATGCAGGTCTTGATCAAGTGGAGTTTATAGAAAGGCTATGGCCCTATCTAATAATGACACAATATCTCGGTTCAAAGCAAATGAGGATGTATTCGAGTTTGAGTTGAATGATGTGAAGATAGCGGAGCTTGGAAAGAAGTTGGAGGCCCCTGTAACATCCATTGTAAATAGATTACTTCACGTTCTTTCTTTGATGTAACAATTGGTACCTCTTGCATAGCCAGATTGTGGATGTTCGCATGTACATATATACTCCTAAATTTGCTACCTGGTCCGAGGCATGTGATTACGCGCTGGCAACTAAGAGACCGCCAATAATAATTAAAAAAAAGTGGTCACATTTACCCCTCAGGGTTTGCGAGGGAATTCCAGAATCTCTTCATTGAGTGATCCGCAGGTCAAATAGTTTAAACTACAGCTAGCCGACCTCATGAAAATTCATGAAAGATTACCTACAAAGAGTTGATAGTGAGCTACAGTTTGATAGTGCTAGTGGATGTTATAACCAAGAATATGTAACAAGGGTAATCTACTCAGATCTAACGTTTATCGATTTGCATTTGCTTCTGGGAAAGTGTAGATACCGGGGATACTCCGCTATACGGAATTGTAGTCTGGTTGGCACAAGCCCCTCCACAGCGGAATTGAGCCCTTGAAAGTTGATAGGAATCTATATTACGATGTACTTCAGTTTTACTATCCACTCTCTATATAATGCATCGAGTTTGTGAATTTACTCTAGTAATTGATGTTATGTGTTAAGACGCAGTACAGCTTAAAGGGGGTTTAGACAATCCCTTGGACAATGTTTCTCTATATTACAGACAATAAACACTCGAGTATAAGTTGTGATATATATTAGTATAGGGAGATGAGATGCGTCACTCTTTCAAATTTCATCAGGCTTTTGGCGGTGGTAATGGGACATCCATTTTAACAGCACCCTCCTTCGCTAATCCCTTTAGCATCTGCTCCTTCTTGTATTCCATAACTCTTCGCTTCTTGAAATAGTCCACCTATGAAGTATCAGTATAGCCTATCAGAAACCGTGCTACTCAGAAATTACATACCCAGCTAGCAACACATTTTTTTCGGAATTCGACATCTTCCTTCCCGCATTTCTCTGTCACTAGATCTTTGTCCTTCATCGAGTCTATTATGCTATTTGCATCTAAACACTTGAATAATGCATCCCGAGCTTCCCAGCACCGTACTCGCTCGCTTCGGTTCGGTGCTATACCATCTGCTGAGGTCGGCTTGGCCGCGGTGGTATCGTCGTCGGAGGAGAACCAGCCCATGGTTGCGGGTTGCGGGTTGCTGGATAGGCGACAGTTTTATTAGCGGACAGCAGGGCGACAGTAAGATGGCTTGCGCGCTTTGGTATTGCGGTATTTTCGTAGCTGGATGAATTGTAGTTCGTGCAATGACGTCTAAGAAAAAGCTTAGCTTGCAGAGCTCGATTTTTTCACGTGATGATAAGAGAAAAGCTTGACTATTATTTGCCCCTCTAATCTAATTCACCTGGCACAATTTTATTATTCAACTCTCCCAACTCATTCGTTAGCCTTAATTCGTTCAATTAGTATTGCATACTCTAGGTATGGCATCTCGGCCTTTCAACATTCAAATCTGTGCTCGTCCGAACATACTGAAGCTAGTTCCTTACCGTTGTGCGAGAGAGTGAGAGAGCTTCAATCCCTTCCCCCGGCAAAGAGGCGTTGCCAGCTAACTCAATGGCATTGAGCTACTTGAAGTGACTATAAGGACGATGGTACCAATATCCTTCTCGACGCAAACGAGAATAGCTACGGGCCCAGTCTGCCATTGAATGGAGATGGAAAGCTAGACGGAGTTGTGTTCGACTTGGGATTGAGCAACCTCAACCGATATCCAGACCCGTGAGTACTGTTCCTTTCTAGAGGTTCGTTCTCAAGCTAATTACAATTAACTGTTTATAGCCACCAAATCGACCTCAAAAAGCTTTTTTGCAACCTTCGAAACCGCTCTGACTCAGAATTCCCACCACTGACCCCTGCCAACCTTTTTGTCGGTGTTGGCTCTGATGAGTGCATTGATGCCCTGCTGCGATGCTTTTGTGTTCCTGGGAAGTCCAAGATTTTAACATGCCCTCCTACTTATGGCATGTACACTGTTTCTGCACACATAAATGATCTCACAGTCGTTCCAGTACCTCTTGACCTTACCCCCGGAGCCTGCTTCCCCCTGCGTCCCGATGCTATCAATGAAGCTTTATCTGCCGATCCAGACATCAAAATTGTTTACATTTGTTCTCCCGGAAACCCCACCGGTGCTCTTGTCCACCCAGAGCACATCAAAGCGGTTCTAGACCACCCAACATGGAACGGCGTCCTCGTCGTAGACGAAGCTTATGTCGATTTTGCCGCAGATGGCAGCAGCCTGGCCCCATGGGTTCCTGGATATTCCAACCTTGTCGTCATGCAGACTCTCAGCAAGGCCTTTGGGTTGGCAGGTATCCGGCTCGGGGTAGCTTTCGCAAGCCCAGAGGTTGCACAGCTTCTGAACAATCTCAAGGCTCCCTACAGTATCTCTTCTCCCACGTCTATCCTTGCTTCGACAGCGTTGAAGCCGGAAGGGCTTGCCGTTATGCAGAAGCACGTTTCCGCTATATTGGCACAACGGCAGAGACTCCTAGAGGAGCTATCAAAGATACCCGGCATTGGCAGGTTCCTAGGAGGTATTGATGCCAATTTCCTCCTTCTTGAAGTCCTGGATGCACCAAACGGAAAACCCGATAATGGCACTGCCTTGAAGCTGTATGAAGGATTGGCTGAGACAAAGGGAGTTGTCGTCCGATTTAGGGGGAAGGAAGCTGGGTGCAATGGGTGCTTGAGGATCTCCATAGGCACGGAGACGGAGAACACGACGTTGCTAGAGAAGATAAGGGAGTGCCTGGCATCGATCCACGCTGCGTAGATTGGGTTCATGCAAAACCGTAATCGATTTTCTTTCCTTTTTTTTGCATCTTTTTGGATTCACAGCTTATAGAAGTAGTAGATATCAATACCCAATATAAATATCGGCACCTACTTTGAATCAAGGAGGAAGACGCCAATCGAAAAGGCCGGAAAAGTTACCCATGGTCAGGCAAACACCCTCTCACATCCTTAGGACGTAATGCCTAACTCCCAGCCCCTTAAGACACTCACTTCCCCAACCTCAATAACAACACCAATAAGGAAACATATGCACATAAACTCAACACTGTCACTACACAAACCACATTCCCACTAGTTCTGAACCTTCGCTTCCCAGACCTCCTTTCCGCCTCTCCGCTCACTTCTTCCTTCTCTACCTCCACAAAAAATTGCTGATTCCCTTCCCTTCGCCTCAGTACACTCACCGCAAACACACACATCCCAAACCCAGCATATAGCGCCCCGATGCTGTAGAATTCATGGGTAAAAATCTTGAGGACAAGGAGGGCAAAGCTGAATTGCGAGAGAGCCGTCCGGATGTATGCACCTTCGAAGGTACGCTGTAGTGCGCGGATTTCGACAAGTTCATCCTGGGTGAGATGGAGATCTGACTTGTGGGGAGAAGGGTTTCTGCTCTGGAGGGGTGGAGGGGATTCCCGGGCCTGGTTGAGAGAGAAAGTTAGTATATGCGTCGAGATTGATGATGTAAAATGTAAGATACACATGAGGTAAGGGGCCAAGCGGGGAGGGTAGGGAAGGGGATATTCGTACTGTGAAAAGACCCATGGTCAGGATGTATGGTAGTCCGTTTTGGATATATGGATATCAACTCAAATTTGGTATTTTGACCAACCTCTCTGGAGTTTCTTTGTCGTGGGCGTATAAAGCTGTGATAAATGATTGAATAGACGCTGGCCAGATAGCTGTTGATTATGGTCACTCCCGTAAAAACAACCATGCACCCCCGAACCCTCGGGTAAGAAGTACAGATCCAACCAGACTACCCGCAGTACCAGACTATGTAACGCCCACAAGTGATACTTCTGAGCCGAGATAACTCAAGATGATCCCTAATATGTAACTGAATGATCGCGACCGAGATTAAATTCCGAACGTTTAGTTCCAAAGGAGCTTTGTGTTGGGGACTCGACCAAGACTAGATGTTGCTTGGAGGATATTGCCACGTGAGCAAGCCCCCCCCCGGATTCGAGGTGTGTACAAGGTTTCAAATTGATCATGGGGTTCTGACTTAGCCGGAGAGAGAGATATATATTTATATACATTCTTACATTCTTATGAGTTTCTAGATCTTATCCTGCAGGGTTTGACAAGTTTGTTTGGTTTACACTACTTATTTTAAGGACCAACGCCAAGCATTCTTCAATGTTTGTTTAGCATTTTCAGGTTGACTTTTGAAGTTTAATGCAGATCTGCCGTATAAATCATTTAACCCCCATGCCCTGGGTAAGCCCATTAATTGTCCTCATCAATACCTATCAATACCTATTATTCCTATTATTCTACTAATTGTGGCTAAATCATATAATGCCGACGCTTGCCCCAGTGTATAGAGGGAAGAAGGGCAAGAAGAGGAAGGTTGAGGAGGAAGCGGAAGATTGGGAGAGAGGTGGATAGGGATGAGGATGAGGAAGGGAAGCAAGAGCAGGGTGTTGGAGCAGACGGAGGAGAGAAGTTTGAGAAGATTCAGAGGAGGACTGTAGAGGGGAGGGGGAAGGGTAAAGCTGCGGCCAGGACGGGGGGTGGAAGGGAAGGAATGGGGGAGGGGCAAGAAGAGGGGAAGGAAGTAATTTTGGTTGGAGAGGCGAGATTTTTGAGTTTATTGCAGCAGCACCCCCTTTGCCTGGTATTTTCGCTCCCACGAGATGGATGATGGGTAGTAAAATAGACATGGAAACGTTTTTTATTTATTTATTTATTTTTTTTTTTTAAAATAAAAGTGATTGAATGATATGATATGTACGATGTACGATACCGTAGATAGTAACTCTTTTCCTCCTTCTTTCAATCGTGTGTAGCTTGAGGAAAGATATGAAAAAAAAATTAAAAAAAATAAAAAATAAAAGAATTAGGTTAACCTCAACAATCGGGACGGATACCTTTTGCAGGTGGGAGTATCGATATAGGTTAATTTCCGTATATATGATTATATTATTTTTCAAAAACCAGATTGAAAAAGGAATGCCACCCCTCCGTCCTCCTCTCCCTCCCTCTCCTCCTCCTCCTCCTCCCCCCCCACCTGCGCTGCCGGCGCCCTCCTCACCCCGAAAAAGTAATTCCCGACCCTCTCCCCCCCAGTTACCTTCTTCCACCCCCACCCCGGCACATATACACACCCCATGACCCTAACCTCGCCATCACTCCTCCAGACCTCACTCCCACCAGCTACCCTCCTCCCCTCCATCTCCCCCAGCCAGCGCCTAATCTCCTCAACATCCACATACCTCGCCCACTCATGTGTCCCCCAGGGCACGGCCCTGAGGATCCCCTCCGCGAGTATCTTCGTCGTCAGATATGCGACTGGATGCCTTGCAATCGTCGATCCAATGAGCCATCCCCCCGGTTCCACTCTCTCCAGACATGCATGCAGGAACTCTCGCGGCGAGGGTACATGCTCCATGACTTCCATTGCTGTGATTACATCGAATCCTCCCTCACCAGTATGCAGGTCGTCAATCGTGGTGTTCAAATACCTCAATCTCCCGCCCTTCGCCAGCGCAGGGTCTTGGCGCAGATGCTGTCTTGCAATCTCAAGCACGGCAGGGGCGGGGTCGATGCCCAGGACGGATTTCGTGCTGGGAAGGCGGGCGAGGGATTCACTCAAAATGCCGCCACCGCAGCCGACATCGAGATATCGAAATCCTCTTCTTCCTCCCCCTCCTCCTCCTCCTCCTCCTCCTCCTCCTCCGGCGGCTTTCACACCCCCAGTGGAAGAGGAAGATGAAGATGAGGCAAGACAGTGCTTTATAAATTGGATCCGCAAGGGGTTCATCAAGTGCAGTATCCTAGAGGACCCGTTCGAGTCCCACCATGTAGACGCGAGGGAGGTGAAGTGCGATATTTCATGTGGGTCGGCCGATGATGTGGTGGTGGTGGAGTGTGGTCGTGTGAAGGAGACATTGCGGGGGGAGGATCGGTGGAGTATATGCGGGAGAAGGCGATTGGGGCGGGAATGGAGGAGGCTGCGGAGAGGTGTTGATATTGATGGTGATGGTGGAGGCATTGTTTGTTGTGGGTGGCTGAGAGGTGCGCTGAGGTTCGGCGGGATGGGTGCAATATATTGATATCCCTATGGTACGTCAAAAACCACTGCCGAGTAATATATATATATATACGTCGCATTAAAATTGATATCAAATTCCCTCCATAAATATACTTAATTCAAGAAGCCAAGGTACATGAACAGAAAAAACGAGTTACGCCTGGATTTTTTCCACTATCTGCTCCTAAATTTTCACAACAAACTTCAACCTTCCCCAGTGCAGTATATTATACCCAGCCAGGCCATCTCTCACCCACCACCCACCTCACACCTCACCCAACACCTCACCCCACACCTCACCCCACACCTCACCCCACACCTCACTCCCTACACATCTCACTTCCTCTTTCTAATCTCCACAATATCCGCCTCAGAATCAACACTAACTCCCGTCTCGCTTCCTTCATCCCCATCCCTCTCCTCCTCACCCTTCAAATCATACTCACTCTCACTCTTCCTCCTCGCCCTCTCCCTCCTCCTCTCCGTGAACTTATCCCCAATACTCGTCACCATCGCATCCGCCTCGGTCCCCCCCGCATCCCCACCGGCCCCCTCCCCCCTCTCCTTATCCGACATCGCCGACAACTTTGCAAATGCTCCAAAATCATGTCTTCCACTATTACTCCTACTTCTTGCTCTACTAGCCGGTCTACTTGCAAACAGCGCAATATTAGACAAGTTCCCAAAACTCTCATTTCTCGGGATTAAATGCGACCCAGACTTGTGCGCGTTGGGAATATTATTGTCCACCAAATACGAGTAATCTCCCGATCCCGGATGGACATATACATCCGGCGGCTGGTATCCCTGGGTTGTATAAGTCAATCCATATTGATACTTCTCCTTCTCGCCAGCTGCCTGAGAATGCTCCTCGATGAGCGGGTTGGCCAGAAGCCTGGTTTCTTCGAAATCAGGGAACACTTCTGGCCCAAGGGTATTGATAACCTCTGTAACCTCCAGACTCAACTCCTCCCTTCGCTTCCTAAGCTTTTCCAATGAGTTGGCGCTGCTAGGCTTCAAACTAAGCAAAAGCGGTCTTAGGCTCTTGAAGATATCCATCCCAACCTCACCGAACCTCAAAGAAGAGAAAGTAATTGTGGGGAACAGAATCCAGCCAATAATCGGAACTGACCACAGTGGCAACCAAGCCGGAGCAAACCCAAAGATGCGGTGCTTATAAGTCCAGTACACCAAGATGATGACATAAACCTGATAAAGAATCGGAGCGAACGCCATAGCTACAAGGAGCTTCCACGTGGCAATGACATCCCGTCCCTGAATCTTGACAGTACTCGCCTTCAATGCCTCCTCTGCCTTCTTGACACTGATGACCTTTGCGGCGATAAAGACTGGTGCAAACATGATACTACCAGGAAGAGCACCAAGACCCAATAGGACCAGTTTCCATAGGCGGTAGGTCAACATCCACCATATCTGGGGCAGTGAGAACTTGGCATACTCCACTTGGTGATCCCGAAGATTCATGAGGCGGAGCTCGCGGTTATAAGCAGTGACATTAGCACGGAGTTTAATAATTCGGGGGTCGTCCTTGAACTGCGTATAAGCGGAGGCGAGGCGGCGGTTGAGTTCCATGACCATAGGTAGAGGAAGTTTGCGGTGGATAGGCTTATAGAGACGCCGGACAGCTTGGATCACCTGCAATTGCATTAGCATGATATTTAGAGGCACCAGACAGCTTGGATCACCTGTAATTGCATTAGCTTGAAATATCATCATCGTAAGGTTATCCAAATATAACACACCATAAGTGTATCATAATCCGGGCTAGTAACTGTCACTGAAACCAAACTGTGATACAGAATCTCCAAAAGCTGTTTAACTGCCTCCCTCCTTTCACCCCTCCTGTACTGCTCCACCAACTCCTCAGGAACATCCAGCGGGGATCCGAATTCAATGACTGCTCGCGACCTAAACTTATGTGCATGGAAGTAATTCATCCCACATGGTACAATCTTCAACTCACACTGAGGGTTGGCTGCTAGAGCTCCAAGAGCCATAATAGCCACACCCGCTACTCAACAGTCATTTATTTGCTTTCCGGGAATATAAGACTGAACGTACCTTTCAACGGCAACAACTCCGTCCTATCATGACTCCCTCCCTCCGGGAAAATCCCTACGCAACCCCCTTCATTCAATCTCTGAAACACTGCATCATAAACCTGCGTCTGATCGACCTTCGGCGCAGCCTTGTACTTCGAGCCCCTCCCATCATCCCCATCATATGTCACCTGTGATTCCCATGGGCCACCCTTGAACTCCTTCTTCAAAATCAATTCCTCGTCACTAATCACCTCTGCGACCTCCCCACTTGCTGCACCAGCTTTCTCCTGTCCCTTGATCGTAGGGAGTACAATCAACCCAGACTGAGATGTCTCTTGTGTGAACTTTGTCCCTACTCCATACACATGAAGACGCCCGTCTCTGGTGGTGACGTCGGGCATGTAGATCCTGCCAGTGCCCGGCTTGGTCATATCAAGAGCTCGAGCCACAGGGATGGCGCCAACGGACCGAGAGAACCAGCCAATAAATTTGCGACGCATAGACTTTTCGGCAACGAGGAAGCAAATGCGGCGTTTGGCTTCGGCACGAACCACACGCATAAGGATAAGGGGGTCGACGAACTATAGATAAAAAGAAAGTATCATCATTATCATGTCCATAGGGAGTAGAATAGCTCAAGTTGAAAAGCTCAACTCACCTGGTTGGCATGAGGGGCAGCAACAAAGATAACTGGTCCTCTTCTTGGAATACGGAACGATCCACGAGGATGAACCTCTCTGAAAAACAAGTCCACAAGAACTACCCGCCCAGACAAACACTGTTAGCATCTTCATTCCCATTCCCGTACTCCTATGCATCTCCGTACCTGAGAACAACCACAGCAAAACATCATATGTCCAATTCACCATCGGCTTGAACTTCGCCGGCTGAGAGACATTTTGCCCTGGCATGATGCCGAAAAATGTATACTACTAACTCCAGTCCAATATTTGATGTACTGAATATAGCTCCTCCTCCCCCTCTAGAGGGAATCTTATAAACGAAATGAAACAAAGGTAGCGATCAATTGGAATGACGGACGATGTGGAGGTTGGGCCCCCTTGACTTGCCGGCGAGCCGCTATGGGTGATAAATGTTACACGCGGTGAAAACTGAAGACTCCCTTTGCAGCCTTCGGTATAATAAGGATGGCGAGTTTTTCTTGCTTGGATTTTGGAATGATGGCAGCAATGATTCAGTGCTTGTTTCTCCATCCCCAGGGAATTTGTATGTTTTTACAAATGACAACTACGGATACAGGGGAAATAATCAGGTGGACGTCCCCGCTCGCTCCCAATATCAGGGTTAGATGAATGTTTCGCCCGGAATCCCATTTCGATACAGCGGTTGATTGAGGGATCGATCCTTGCCATGTGGGCAGATCTCCGATAGACGCAATATACCGGTATATCCAAACAGGTTTCTGCGGGCTCAGGAACATCTGAATAAACACTTTCATGTGAAATGCATCTCATCACGTGGCTTCCATTCCCGCCAAGACCTCTTCGCAGCTCCCGACTCTCCAAGCTTTCCCCCGGGAACATCCCACTGCCGATCCGAGCTATCTCAATCCTCACGCCGTGACCTAGGTTACCTCCCCCAGCGCCTCAATCGCATCCTGTCACAATGCCCGGCGAAAAAGTCTTCCGCCTACCTCCCCTCCCCAAACTTCGCATCCGTCGGCCAAACAAGGAAGCCTCGAACCCTTGCCTCGGCGTCATGACGGCCGTACTCGGATGCTGGGCCTCTAAGGGTCATCAGTCCGGGATTGAGGGGTGTGGGAGGCTGGAGGAGGCGTTGAGGGTTTGTATGGATACTGAGGTGAGGATAACCCTTTCGATACCGAAGTTGGGGAGGAAGGAATATGAAGGAATTGTGGGTGGTAGGATATTACAGGGTGTATAAGAGGTGGACATGGATGCGGATGTGGAGGGCAAGAGCATGAATATACATACCAGATCTAAATTAGAATGCTAACCGGCCTATGATATACCCACAGAAACCCGCTGCACCCCGCAAGTCAACTATCAACTACCATCTTTCTCGGCTATACCCGAAGCTCATTGGCCCTCACAAGCGAAAGTAGGGTGCTTCGTCTGGAGGTGGGTTAATTGTTCGCTATCAAAAGTAGGAAGGACCTGTAAGAGCAATTGGTTAGAAGGAGTCACGCAGGAGGAATGGTGGGTACCGAATTAACTTCACCAAAGCCGAGGGCTTAGGAGGGAAGAGGGGGAAGATCTTCCTAACGGAAAGGAGTAATTAATCCGTGTATACAACTACCTACGTTCTCTATCTCGAAACGAGAGAGACAGGAGGGGAGCAAGCGAGCCACATGCACAGACTCGACTCGCCTAAACCATCTAGTACAAAAAAGAGGTAGACTATACTGGCGTTATTTTTTGGGTTATTTTTGTTTTTCATATTTACATGTATACGGAGTAGTTATCACATTAGTAGTGTTGGGGGAGGTGAAAGTGCACGTGACAAAACTACCAAACCAACTTACCTAACTGGGCATTAGCCAGTTTAGATAGTTGAGACTAGACTAGTAAGGTTAAAACCTTCAGATCCACCGTGCCAACCAGACTACTACCACCACTTCTTCAACGAATGACAGGATTATGTCACAGACCTTCTACAGCACTCGTTAGCTGACCGGTTGCACTGTCGGATGCTGTAGCTATCTACCGTGATTGGGATTTGCTGGGCATATCTCAAGCGCATATCCACGGAAAAGGCATGTACATACAGTAAATACCCTTCTTCACAATGCCCCAATCCCCTGAACACCCCACCCCCGACAGTAGTGCTTGGTTTGGCGGGGGGCTTGTGCCAACCAGACTATCGGCAAAAATGTTTCTAATAGCTGATATAGGGACCTTTCACTTCCCGCACGGCAGCTGAGCAAGCATGGAAGAATGCATGGCGTGCTGGATTGAACGCATTTCCTACCATATCCAAGACATCATCAGACTTGAGCGTGGAATTGAATAATCTGGGGGACAACCTGCTATGAAAAAAGATAAAGAGCACTGGATTACAATCCGCCGTGAGTGGCACCTCCGCATTCAGGAGACAAGAGTACATGGTCGCTCTTTCAATGCGCAACTGCCGGATTGCCAGCCAAGTATGTTCCATATCTTAAGTCTCTTCTTGGTATTCGAGAAGTTGTCGATCTGGAAGATCTTAACACTGATGTAAGGAGGTAGGTATATGCCGGAGATTGACCAAATTGTCAGTGTGATCTGATCGATATCGTGATCTCAGCTGGTCCTAAAGGCCGAAGAAGGCCCTCAGAGATGGTGTTCAGAAGCGTGGTAGGAAACCAGGGCCTCGGACATATAAGGTGTGCTTCATGCCGCTATCAACACCTGGTGTTGGGAAGGGGGTACCAGCGTGTGAGGTGGGTGAGGGGCGAGGGCATTAGTTGCATATTGAGACCAGGTGAGTTGCCTGGCAAAATAAGTATTGAACACTGGCAGCGTCAAAGTAAATTGAGGTGAGAGAAAGGAGACCATAGCTGAGACCCTATCCATAAATATGCGTGAACGCCATGCAAATGCAACTCCCGGATAGAAAAGGGAAAAGTCGCGCCTCCTTACAGAGTACTTCATGCTTTTTTGGCAGGCTGTATAAAACTACATATACCACCTTCCAAGTCCATATACCCATAAACCTCTCGGGCCAATTTATTTTGAGGTCAATCAAAGCCAGGAGTACAGTGACTGTTACGGTATAGTCTATCTGTACACAGACTTAAAGCTAGGTAGCCAAAAAAACCCATACGCTGCATAAAAGGCCTGAGCATGCAGCGCGCTTGATCAGATTTAGCTACGTAAATGTAAGACATGCATACAGCTGCATAATGCCGTATCGTTTTCTTGCCAGTGCAGAACAACGGATATTGCAATTCCCCTGACTAGCTAATATCAGAGCTGATAATAACACTTGTGGAATACAACTGGAAATTGTACTTAAAAAAGCCGGTCTGAGAATTAGGTTGCAAACAAGCTGTCTTGCGAATTATTTGCCTTATGCAACTACCGGTTTAGTGAAGCTTATTACCGACCTGACAGAGTGTGGGCATTTTTCTTTTAGTTTTTTTTGTGGTACAGTAAGTCAGTACTCGTATTAATAGTATATATTATATCTTTCATGCCTCTGCTTGTTTGGGCTGTGTGATGATGTCTGCCTCTATAACAGGGTCATGCACTGACTGTTGCCTTCGCCCTGGCCCCCAGCGAATCTCTTGAATGACTTCCTTGACCAGCCATAAGAAGATATACCATGCGACAAGAGAAAATATCAGAAAATCAAAGTTCCCTTCCGTAGCACAATAGGATCCAATGTATTAATCAAATCGGGGGCCCGTAAGAAGACCGGGCGAATATTTGCTATGGTGCACGTCAGGTTGGTGAATCGGCTTCGTTGCCGGATGGGCTGGTCATTAGAGTGATTGGGTGCGTGGGCCGGGCCGGGCCGTATTGCTGACCCGAACGGCCCCTGAAAGATGGCTCCTGCGACATGGAATCATATCAGATTCAACGCACAAACAGCCGTTCTCGCAAAACCCCAAAGAATGGAAGGACCTAGACCAAGCGATCTAGGTTAAACAGGAACGACGGGAGAATTCATGGGAAGCAATTGAAGCCCTTTTTCACGCTTCTGTACAGGTGCCTCACCCCCCAAAAGCCTACTCATGACACTTGGTTTTCTTAACAGCACATTTCTGGTTTATATATTCTCCCTTTGCATTTCACGACACTTGTTTCGCCGAGATTTTCCGTCTGTCGTCAATTTCGTCTTCCACACATCATTTGGTTTCAGTTTACTTCTCGTACTTTTTGTCTCTGTATATCTGTCGGACCTGATAGATTAACTTTGCCTTGTCCTGAATCCATCCGGACTTCCGGATGGCTCCCTACGGGGCCAAGACCGCATATGAGTATTGAGTAAATAAAAATAATTGGCAACGAAGTTGCCAATTTTAAATTGGAACGAAGTTTGTTTTTATTTCACTAGACATCTTGCACGCTAACGCAATCTTGGTGATAGTCTTGGCACGAGGTCAGCCACGTGATTAGAGGGCAGCCACGTGATTAGTGCTAACAAGCACTCCGCTCGCTCGCTCTCACTCGCTAGCACAAACTACAGCTTCAAGCACTAATCATGAACTCGCACCAAATCAATCCTGTTGCTTGCTCAAGGTGTCGAACACCTTTCGATCCAAAAGCATGGACATCTACACCAACAGGTGATAGATGGAGGACCTGTGATCACTGCAGGGTTGGAAAACGCATTGTTAGGTTAACGGGAAGTTTTTCAATTATTTTATTGGATTCATTGACCTCTTAGCTAATACTATATATAAATCTGTAGAGTAAACGATGAGAAGAGCTTGAGCGATAGCAGCAGAAACCTACTCAACAACAACTGGTAAAGCCTCCCCAACTATTACAGAATACCCAACTATTACAAAATATCGAGGCCTCAAATCAACCAATAGACCAATTAGAGGATATCAGGTACACATGACAGATATTATACCTTATGCTAGAAACTGCCATTAATAGATTCAACATTAGGATTGAAAATCCACTGGAATTGCCTTCGCAGCCTCTAAATATGTGTGAATTCATGCATTCGCGCCCTCAGTATATATGTATGAATTCATGTATTCGCAGCTTCTAAATATGTGTGAATTCATGCATTCGCGCCCTCAGTATATATGTATGAATTCATGTATTCGCAGCTTCTAAATATGTGTGAATTCATGCATTCGCGGCCTCAGTATATATGTTTGAATTCACGCATTTGCGGCGGCCTACAACCTAGCTGACAGGAAGCACGGGATGCAACCTGCCTGACAGGAAGCATGGGACGCAGAAAATTACCACCACCTAAATGATAGGAAGCTACATGATGCACATGAAGATGTCGTACGGCCTGACGCAAATTTTTTTTTGCTGATGCAAGTGGATGGGAGAAATCTACAGTTATGACTATCATCTTTGTGCCCTGTCTCTACAATTGAATTAACAAGTAGAAAAAGTCAAGGGTTCTAGCGGAATGCAGCACTTTGGTGTTTGAAACTGACAGTAGGCATAGCCCAGTGGTAAGTTCTTTACTTTACGGTTATGTTTACTTATTGAGGGCCCAAGTTCGAATCCCAGTGGAGGCAAGAAGTTAATTGCCTTAATATCATTGGAAGGACGAGGGAGCAGGGTTATCGGGTATCCATTCCTTAATGCTCCAGTTCACTATATCTCTACCAAACCACAAGTCTACAACGAGGGCGACCTAAGAAGTAGTGTGATGGCGCTCGGAGTATAGTGAACTGGAGCAACTCGTTTTACCTTTTGACTGACATAAGTGTTTTTTTTGAATTTTTCTATGAAATGGCAAGCTTATATGAGCCATTAAATATGACTAGCTATCAATCATCTTTGCCCGAGTAGTGATCGTTGCCAAATCAGGGGGACTACATCGTCGTCAACCTCAGTTACCTTGTAAAATATAATTCGCCAGGACCCAATCCGAACTATTATTATCAGAGAAAGGGCGGCTGAGTGTCAGGTAAGTGCTTATTACATACATTGATTGTTATATTTTCCCCAATCCGCATACCCCCCCACTCCTTGCTCCCTGCGTATGTTCTATTACTTATGGGCTGTCTGGACCTCTCCTGGCCTTGCATTACGAATAACTGTATTCTCTACTACTTTGTTCATGTCAACTCACGCTGATATGGCCCAACCTGCCTCAAATACCTCCTATACACATGCTTCTCCCTCCTCCGCAAGCACCGAGCGGGCAAAAACAGCTCTCTGACTTTGAGAACGGAAAATTGTTTTTGCATGGAGATATTAACAAATCGCAAACTATATTGGTCTATCAAAACCTACTGTGCATGGCTTCATCAAGCGTTATATAGAGCGTGGGACCATGAGAATTTGGTATATAGTTTACATGCATGATAAATCTTAAACAGCAGCGTATAAGCCCGCCCAAATTGGCGTTGCTAAAAGGTCTCCGCTCTACTTCTCTTTGGCACTAATTCATGAGCTTGAGCCCTTTGCTTTCTCAAAGTTTTGTTTTCTTCCCAAGATAATTCTCTCAAACTCACTGAGTTCGTTCTTATTGATTGAATAAGAATGCTCAGGTCCCGGGTATGTCCGAGATTTGACTTCATCTATAATGCTCCATCTGCATTAGTGTGCTTCCATTTCGTATACCAAATAGAAGCGATAACATACCAATATAGGTCTCGATAGCAGTCCTCGACCTCTCGAATATATTTTCATAAGTCTAACGTAGCCGTTAACTGCGTATGCAAGTAAAAAGTTGACTGTTCCCTTACCTTGACGAACTTTGGTAAGAACCGACCTGGAGGGAAATTTCCCAGCATGTCAATTTGTACCAGCACCTGGCCCGAGCATCCATTCCCAGCACCTATGCCGATTGTGGGAATCTTGAGTTCCTCTGTAATAAGCTCTGCAACTGGTATTGGCACAGCTTCCAGAACAATTGCAAAACAGCCAGCTTCTTGCACTGCAAGAGCGTCATCAAGCACTCTGGCCGCAGACTCGGCTGTCTTCCCTTGAACTCGAAACCCCCCGAGACTGTGCTGCCGCTGCGGCGTGAGCCCAACGTGGCCCAAGACTGGGATGCCCATAGAGGTTATGCGCTTAATAGTAGGTGCCATCTCTGTACCTCCTTCTAGCTTGACAGCCTGTAGGGTTGTTGAAGTTAGTACATATTTATCACCAAAGTGTATCGGACAGAAGGACGTACATGCGCTCGGCCTTGCTGGATGACCTTAATGGATGATGTAAGAGCATGCTCTGGTGAGATCTCGTATGAACCCATGGGAAGGTCACAGATCTGAGATCAGTGAGCATGTGACCCGCACGTAAGTTGGAATTTGACTTACAATGAAAGACGACTTCGCAGCTCGAGCCACAGCTCGGCTGTGATGAAGAATATCCTACAATGAAGACATAATTAATCTTTAGGGCCTACATATATAAGGTGAAGTGTTAAGAAATACTTCAAGAACTATTTCATTTGTATCCTATGCAATACCAAAGTATCATCAGTGCATTAAACTTTAGGGTGATGCATAGATTATGCAAGTACCTCCATTCCCAATCCAACCATAGCAAGTGAGTCTCCAACCAAAATGAGATCTACTCCGGCATGGTCAGCCACCAACCCCGACGGAAAGTCATGTGCGGTGACCATAGTGATAGGCGTTCCCGCCTCATAAAGTTTGCGGACGGTATTTATCGTAACCTTCTTCCTTGACGGGGCTGTTGCGGGATTCATTGGTGCATGTGAGCTGTATGCTGATCGCTGCGTGAGTAGGGAAGGAATGAATCGGAATGGTGCTGCATGCGCAGGCCGAAGGCCGATTCGAGAAGCTACACAACAAAACCTTAGTAGCGACGACATGCTATGAATTAATATTGGGTATATTGCACTAGGAATTTATATTGCTTTCTGCTACGCTAGGAGATTGTGGCTCAGACTGGGTAAGGAAAAGGGGAGACTGGGCTTTAAGCCTGTCTAAAGGCAACTTCCTCAATTAGTTTCGGGCCGATACTTGCATTACTAATCAGATTTCACATGGTAGCCCCTGCCTACTTAAGCTTAACTCTAGAGTCACAGTCCTGGAGTCACAGTCCTGGAGTCACAGTGTATGCATCCGGACAGGGTCCAAGCGATAAATGATAGTCTGGTTATAAATGATGGTACTCCGTATAACTGATCAAATAATGAGTGGCTCCGTGAAGGCGTATTGCAGATAAACGGTGTTCGCCCACTATAGGTGTATCCCAAGAATAACCTTTTTTCATGCCTCGTAGTAGTAGTATTGTGTAATTAAAGTAATAGCGAGTAAAAAACATCTCCCAGTTAAGACTATGAGTCGCTGAACGCAGCATTAGCCAAGCACGGATATAAGTTGCAAAAATAATCATATTGAATCATCAATGATCCAATGTCCTCTACAAGGGTGAGGCACAGTCAGCTTCTGTAGTCACTTCTATAAGCTTAAGTGTCCTCACCACAAAGCTCTCAAGACCTAGCTCAAAGAGCTCACATGCAACGCCTTCACCACCGGAATGCTCAACAGCTATGTAATTGCTAAGCATGAGTACTTAGAGGTCGGGCAATAACTCACGTGACAAAGGATTTTTGACAACTGGACAATATGTGAGCACTAATCCATGAGAGCATGAAGCGGGTTCACATACCATATTCAACATATAGATTAACATAGATCTGATGAAGTACAACCCGAAGATTATTGGTCTTCACATCTGTGATCATGACGAACTTCAGGTTCGTGGGTGTCTCGTAGTAATGAAGCTTGTAGTTGTTCGTTCGATAGGATATGAAATTATCGTCCCTGTGACATATTCCATCAGCCTCAGGAATCTAGGGGAGATAATTGCTTATTGGTGAGTGACCAACGGTGTCGACAGCTTCCGCACCATATTCCTCAACGAGAAAACGACACCAAAAATAAGTTTCGCATCATCCTGAACACTGAGTCGCCCATTCCTCATTGAATTATCCGTTTCCGTTATCTGCTTACCCCCAGCTGATACTCTCTTGTCTGGGATTGGGGATGTTGTTGAAGCTGAGGTTGTTGGGCGGATGGCAGCGGCTGCCCTTTCCCGTTCATGCCATTGCTTTATGTAGATACATTCACCTACGTAACAGGAAAGTTAGTGAGAGCTCGATCAAGCTTAGGGATAGCAGATCACCAACGGACAGTGCCTGTCGAAAATATAGAACGAATAAATAGTCATTGCAAATCGTAGGGCTGAAAGAGCTCGCTGTGTAGGTCGACAAGGGGTTATCTTGCGTGAGCTTCGAATAAGATCTTAAGGTTGGCTTGGCAAAATATTTTAGAGCTACATAAGATTACAGCTGATTCTCGAAACAACAAATGCATACATAATGGATTGAACCAGCAAACCTTAGACATCTAAAGCAAAATGATCCTCAATATCTTCTTCAACCTCCCTTGCTTTTATTCAGAGAAATTACTACCTCCACTTCAGCTCGCATCTTTCTGGCGGCTGTGGAGGTTTGCCCAAGGTAGTATTTTCAGAGTTAAGTTGAGACTGGCTAGATGAGCTATTTCAACATGTATGTAGGATTGCCTGCACAGCAATTTCAAATTGCGTCAGTACAAGAGTTGAAAGTCAATTGAAACGGCCAACTCATCCCAACATACTTTCCAATCAATAGCCCTCTCCTATCCTAAATTAATTAATGAGACTCCGGTGGTCTCTGCAAGTCGCCGACCTAAGGGTGGGAACGTTCACCTTGTATAGAGCTGCAATTCTCGCGGTGGGCACTCTTAGCTCTCGTTCGAGCATGCTTTATCGCTGTCTGCAGCCCCGTAATCAATCTTGCTCATGGTAGTAAGGCGGGTTACTGGTGATACTCCATTCTGACTGATATAGCTATGTAGGGGTATCAGTCGCTTGTGGGAGTGGATTGGGTACAGCGGTCAATAGGCCAGCAATGAGCTCTGCCCTCCACATACTCTAATGAAGAAGTCAGAGTTAAGGGAGATATTGCTGATAGGGGTTGTCACTTGATGTGCTGAGATTGTGCCCATAAGTGGTTTGTTGCAGTAGGAAGAAGCAACCTTCATCTAGAGGTAGTCTGGTTGGCACAAGCCTAGTCTGGTTAGCACAAGCCCCCCGCCAAAATCTAGAGGTTGTAAGTGGTGTCTGGATTTGGACGGTAGGTGGATGGATGGCAGGTGCAACCAGACTAAAGGCAGGTCATGTGGATGTTGTGGTCAACGACGCATTTCGCCAACCCCATGCGATATGCGAAGAATGGCATAGGCATCGAGGATACACAAGACTGAGGATATTCATATTCCCCAATAGCCTTTCCTCTTCGAACCCAATTCTGTCTCCAGGTGACAAGTGTTACTTTAACTTGGATGCGAGATAGGTTGTTGAGTTTCTTGGTATCATAATTCCCTCGCATATATGGCTCAAAATGCTCCTTATTATACTCCAGGCCTAGCTCATCATCATATATCTGCTAGAAGACACTTTAAATTCTGCCTCATTTTCAACCCTCCCCTGCCAATAATAAAACTCCCGGTGATATTCACTTGCCACGCAATGGGTGGTGAATAACCACTGATTGACCGTAATATAGGAAATTTCACGAGATAACTTATAAATACGGTCAACCCCAGTGAGCTGATGGGGAAAGGGATTGCGAAGGAAGGTGGGGGTACTGAGGTTGCAGAATGGTTGAGGAGGCGTATTTCAAGTTTATTTATGATATATTTTGTTCAGAATATCCAATAACTCTTTCCATAGCATCAATTTACCTCTTTACATGCTTCGTCTCTTTCTCCTTGCAGTCACATGCCATATCACTTGCGCCTGAACATCATTTGTGCTCCCTTTCCGGCATCCGCTTGGCTTACAGAGGGGGTTGCACAAGTTTCTGCATTCAACAAATACATTTTTTGCAAGGTCTGCCACCTTTTCTTTCAGTTCACCTAACCCTGTACAGTGATGGATTTTGCGTGGACTGCTTAGGTAGGGTTCGCAACCAATTCCGAGGCTGAAGAGGACTACCGAGGTTCTTTGTGTCGGAAACCAATGTACAAGATCCTTCACTCTTCAAGATTCTCTCGCCCATAACTTCGTAGTCTAAATCTAGCACAGTCCTGTGTCATTAGTCTCGTGCCTATCTTGTCATCCTCCACCATTTGGGACTACAGTAAAGACTTCAGGTCTCAGGCATGGCACGTGACTAACACAAACTTTCAGCTTAGGGTAATGCAGTTCGCGCAGAGAGTAGTAACACAAAGAGGGGCATGCAATTTGTTGAGAAGCAATATCAAGGGGTAGATTCCGTACATTATCACTCCCATGAAACATATTTAGATAGAATAAATGATGTATACTTCTCAGCCGAAGTATCTTGGTACTCGTAATTCTGTAAGTACTTAACGTGCTAAATGAATAGATAGCAAAAAACTCGCTCATGTAGCTTACCTCACACCTACCGTAGCGAGAAGCTCCGAGACCTTAGTTGAGAAGTAGAAAATCTATATGCCGCCAAACCCCACTACTTCAGCCAACGATCCCAATTAAGGATGAATTACAATCTCACTCCACTACCCCAAACGCCAACCTACCTCACTTCCGTCTCCTGCGCTTTCCTATTCCTCATGCTCTTCACTCCCCTTAACAACCCCTCCGTCTTCTTCCAATCCACCTCATCCAACTCTTTCTTTGCTGCCTCAATGAGGTCCCTCTCCACATCCTCAGGCAGGCCTAGCGGCCCCGGTTCATTGACATTCATTGCCGAGACATTATACTTATTTAACTTCCCCTTTATAGCCTCCATTGCCTTCTCTTCCGTAACTGCTTCCTTCTCTTTCTTCTGCGTGAACTTGGCCACACGCGCTTTCTGCAGCTTAATGAGCATACCCTTGCCAGATGGAGAGTGGAAGTAGAAGTATAGGAATGCAATGCCGATGTGTCCGTAGTAATAGGTACGGGTCCAGAAAATGAAGGATTCTTTGAGGTCGAGGATGATGAAGGGGCCAGTGACGTAGGCGAAGGTTATCTGGGTGAGGATGATGCCGGAGATGTCATAGTAGCGTTTGTAGGGCCCGGGGGTGGTCCCATCGGGAGAGAGGAAGAGCGGGCGGACGTAACGGCGGATATCTATATATAGTTTGTTAATTCTAAAAAGAGAATATTGCTATGCCTTAGGTAAGATGGAAGTTACATTTGGCGATTGTTTGAACAAAGGCTCCCATAATAAATGTTAGGTAGTAACCTGGTGATATTCCGTGCCAGAGAGCTATAGGTAAGATTAGCATCAAGTACAACTTAGATTCAAGTATGGTGTATTCACCGCTGGTAGCAAAGGTCCCCATAGTACTCCTGAATCCCGGCTTCTTCCCCTTGGGAGTAATCCTAAGGTAAACATAATTCTTCAACCACTGATTTGTATTCATATTCCAACTCTCCAAAAGCGCTCTCGGATTCTCCGCAAACTCGAGCTTCAACGGCTCGACGTTTGTTACCCTATCCCATTTCGCCTTTCCAGTTTTTGCGTCAACACCATTATATCCCAACCCCGTCAAGATACAAGCTCCCTCACTAAGGGACCAAGCACCGTAATACTTCAGTCGGCTAGCAAAAGCAAAACCATATGTATACAGAACTCGTGAGAGGAATCCAAGCTTAAGGAACTCATCGCCAAGTAAGTATTCCACATAGAACCATGACTTGAACTTGATGGCTGTCGCAAACCAGAAAACCGCCATAAGCCCCTTGAGGGCAGCTGGGCCGGAGGAACTTGGGATACGGCGTTTGCGTTTGGTACCACTGGGGGACTTGGAAGAAGGGACGACGACGTCGAACATGGTGCAGGTGATCCAGCGTTGGTATTCGGCATAGTCGAATGATGGCCCAGCGAAGAGAGAGGGGAAAAAGAGGACGTAGCCTAAGTAGTCGAGGATGCCGGGCATGGTCTTGATTGCTCGGTTTTTTTGATGCTCGGTCAATTCGGACTCGGGCTGCCTTCCGTCGTGAACAGACCAAGCAAATGCACTCAACTACTCCCCAGTCAGCCATGCTGCCTCGTGAACAGACGCCCGTATAGGCCATTTCTACTACATACTTTCATAACCAGCACCATTTGGGCTCCTGTGATATCCACCACCCCGGGCCTAGGGAATAATTCCCTGTATGCATGAAGGTACAACATATGCGTCATCAAAGCTGCGAATGCCACCCATGGCATAAATGGGCTTCTGAAATTTGCTGCCAGGTAATAGGTCGCCATGGAGGTCCCCACGAGGGTGAGGAAGCCAGTCCATAGTGAGAATATCCCCGTGCAGATAAAAAGAGACACTCTACATATATATCAGCAGAATTCGACTAAAAACATGTCTGAGAAACCTACGCAATGATGAAGAGGTTTTTTTTCCAAGTCTGGGCTTCAGGTAATCGCTTGAGTACTCCAGCCAGCGGGTAGGAAAGGAACATGCTAAATAACAGCTTCACTACGCCCAAGATAAACACCGCTTAGCATTCTGGCTCCAACTTGAACATCTGTTAATTGAAGGGGATATCTGGTATCATACACTCATCCTTCGGGACTCCTATGGTTCCCTCTAGTGCAACAAACGCTACAACCTGTCAGTATCAGGCCGATCAGATAAGGCTTGGAGAAAAACTGACGTTTATCAAGAAATGCCAACATCTTCAACCTCTCTTCTGCGCGCACAACAATGTGAGAGTGAATGCCGTTGCCAGTTGCAAAGCAAAGCTAGGCCAATGTCCCAAAAATTTCCACTCAACCCCTCGCTTTAGATATAAACATCCTGGCTTGAAGAGTTGGGCGACATGATTTTGGCTACAGGCATGGGCTGCAGCTCAACAAAAGTTGATGTCCCCATATGACGCTTCTCTTGGCACATCATGCAGTGGAAGCGGAAACTCAACCAGCCGATCTGCAGGGCTGCAAGACAGCGACAGGATGACTAAGATTTTGATAAGATAAGATGGCTTGGCAAAATTGTACCCGGCGTCGAGATTGAACCCCATCAAAATGAGCTCTGTCGGCCTCCCCCACCATCTCAGACGGTAGCGGTCATGTTTCGCGGTTGCGCCCTACGGACGCCATTGGTCCAGGGAGCGCTGAGAGTAAGAACATGCTTCCCTTGTAGTTCAATTGCGGCTAATTTTGGCAGCGATCCATACAGGCGACTTTGCTCCGAATACGGAATATTACAGCATTCTCCTCGACTGCCATGCGAGCTCAGCAATCTCCACCTACCACTACGGGGGAGTAAGTTCACCTCTCCACCATCTCTCAACCACTCCTGCTGAACCCGGACAACCACAGAACTGCAGAACCGCCCACCGCCGCCCGTCTTCCATTATCAGTCCAAGCCATCTACTACAAGCCCCTGCACAGACAGCCTCAGCATGGCCTTCCAGTCTGTAATCTCATGCTCCGCTCATTCTCTGTTCGCCAGCTCGAAGCTCTATGTGACTTTGCGCTCCGTGCAGCCTACTACCTCAACATGCCAGCCACTGGGATCGTCAGTTTACCAAAGAAGATTGAGCGTTGGACTGTGCCCCGATCGAATTTCGTTCACAAGAAGTCTCAGGAGAACTTCGAGCGAATTACACACAAACGAGTGATCCAAATCATGGACACCAACCCCGAGGTTGTTGAATTGTGGCTCGCTTTCTTAAAGAAGCATGCAGTCTACGGTGTAGGAATGAAGGCAGATGTATGGGTATTCGAGAAAGTTGGTATGTGGTTTTGGGCTCCATAATGCTTCCTCTCTAATCCTGGGCCTCAGGTGTCGGTAAGACAATGAATGTCAGTCTCAATAACCTCCACGATTTGAAACGCCCCACATGGGCCCACTTTGGTCCCCGGAAAACAGTTGAGACGGCAGTTATGGTGAAGGATATCTTGGAAAGCGATAATTACAAGGTTCCGGAAAGCCAGGCTCCGGACACCGGGTACTACGCCACTGCCGAGCAGCCAGGTTTCTTACCAGAAGTAAGAAGAAAGGCAAAAGGGGTGCCAGGAATCGGGCAGGACATGACAAACGAAGAGCATCGGTTTCGGGAGCTTGAGTTGGATGTTGCTCAGGACCATGCAAAGGAGTACCTGAATGAAGCAGTGCAGGGGCAACGTGTGGCTGCGGGGAAGTTGGCGGAAACGGGGGGAGCTCAAATAAGGGTTCCTCAAGGGACGGAACCCCAAAGTGTGGAACTCAAAGAACCTGCAGCACTGAAGGTTGGGTCACGAGTAGAGGAGCTGGAACCGAAGCATGCGGAGGCCGAGCAACAACGTAGTGAAGTGGATAGAGTCAGGGATCTTGAGCTGAAAAAAGCACTTGAAGCGAAGGAGGCTGCTGAGGCGAGGGTTGCTGAGGAGCAGAAGAGGACTGTTGATTTCCAGACATCACTTTTGGCCCAATTAGCGGCAATGCAGGCGGAATTAGCAGCCATGAAGGCCGTCCAGGCCGCCCAGGCAGCACCACCCCCACTACCACCCCCAGAAGCCAAGCCTATTGAGGCAAAGCCACAGGTCGAAGCTTCACCAGCTATTGAGAAGCAAGTTAAAGCTGTGGCTGCAGAATCACTGCCAACTCCAGAGCCAGTTGTTTTGGAAACCTCCAGTCCTGTGTTTAATATCGATGTGGCAGAAATAACATCGAAACAACCTACAGAGCAGAGCCAGCCTAAATCTATTGAGGTTGCTCCTGCTGAGACTGCTTTTGCCGGCGCTGGCCCCGTTGAGCCTGCTCCTGCTGATATTGCCCCTACTAAGGCAGCTCCTGCTAAGGCAGCTCCTGCTAAGGCTACTCCTGTTAAGGCAGCTCCTGCTAAGGCTGCTCCTGTTAAGGCAGCTCCTGCTAAGGCAGCTCCTGCTAAGGCAGCTCCTGCTAAGGCAGCTCCTGCTAAGGCTGCTCCTGCTGTGGCTGCTCCTGCTGCGGCTACCCCTGCTGAGGCTGCTCCTGCTGAGACTGCTCTTGCTGAGGCAGCTCCTGCTGAGGCAGCTCCTGCCGAGGCTGCTCCTACTACGGCTGAGCCCGCTCCCGCAGAGACCACTCCCGCCTCAGACATTTCCAAACCCATTCCATCCCACCCTACGGACCAACCCGCTTCACCACTCGCCTCAGAACTCATCGCCGTCCCCGAAGCCCCTGTAATTGACGCTGCTACGGGCACCTTAGCTGCGCCAGAACCATCCGCAGAAGAAGATCTAACCACAACTTCCCTTCCTCTCAAATCAGCTCCCCCAGATCCTCTAGAAGCTATTGCCGAAAAGGCCGCAGAGAACATCTTCCCCGCCGCTGCCGCAGAAGAGCTCGAGCCTGTTCAACACGAGACTGCTGAGACGGTCGCGGCATCTGAATCTGTGGAGTCTCCTGAGGTAATTCTCGAGGAAGTTGGGGCTGTGGGATTGGCAGAAGAGCCGGGTAAGGTGGATTATTTTCTGCAGGTTCAAGAACCCGCCACGGCAGATGACCCGGCAGTTGCGGTTGAGAGTCAGGAGGCACAGCCGAAGAGACAAGGTGAGCAGCTGCCAGAGGTACAGGTTGTGGGTGAGGAGGCGGCCATGGATGGGGTACCAACTGAGGCGCCCGAGACCCAGGATGTGCCAAAGAGGCAGCCGGAGGTTACGAGAGATGAGGTGCCCTCGAAGGAGAAGCCGGGGGAGCCTGAGGAGCCCCGCTGAGAGCGGCAAGGAATACAGTTGGGGATTAGTGTAATGAGCATGTGCATATAAATAGATGTGGGCAAAACGGGATGGGAGCGGAATTCTTTACTAGTATGTACATCAAGGGGGGATGTTCTCTGAGATTTGAAAGCTTCTTGTATATAAGCATAAATTAGCATATCGTCACATCGTATTGCTACTTAGCCTATCTAGACTGTAAATAGTACTGCTATCCTCCAGGATACCATAATTTCGCCTAGTCGCATAAGAGTCAGGTACTCGAGCACACGGCCTCAAAACTTTTTGAAAGCAGCAGGGTCAGAGGAAGACAGAGCGAAGGTTATGCCTGGCCAATCCGTATAACCCCCACACAGGCTCTAGATATAATATTCCATATTTCACTGCATTAATTGATATCAACCACACTCGGACCTCTATTCAGGGTAATAGCCTTCTTGGCGTTCCCCAACAGGAAAGGGAAATACATACATGCAAGTCGTTACCAGCCAGCAAAAAAAAAAAAAAATAGGGGTCTTACTTGGGCTTACGACCACAGAAGGTATGGGCGACAGTCTCGCTACTATGGGCGATGGGGCATGCCTTAGTTGCAGTTTACTCTAGTTATAATACTTAGCTATTGCTTCCTGATATAGCAACGGCAGTGTAGAGTTTTTTTTCTCTACGAGAGGCTAGTGCTAGCCAGACTAAGTTTTTTTGCGGACTAGCACGTCAAGTGGTGGCTTGTAATGAATTTTAATCATTTCCTCAGGCATTGATTTCTTGACTCCTTGTTGATGATGAGTAGTAGGTACTTAAGTACGTCGTGGTTTCAATGGTCGGTACGTTTGATAGATAAATGGGTATCTTCGAAATTATAATAATTTTTCTTCAGGTGCAACTGCTACCAATCCTATGTAACTGTCACTGTGTTCTAGTGTATACCAATTGGATCGTACTTATCATGCTTGGGGGATGGTGAACACGCGGATGGACCATGGGGAAGGCGCTCAAGCAGAACACGCTAATACTTTCTCTATCCTATAAAGGAAAAGTCGTAACTTAGATATCTAGCTGTTTTGAGAGGAAGCAAGGGGCTCGTCATGACGAGCTTATCATTCTCAAACATAACAATGTTACTGTACGACGCGAGCACGCATATCAACGCAAACATCAGTGCGAATACCACACCTACATCAACGCGGATGGCATTCCAAATCTACTGATGTTCTCTACACCACTACAGAGTACTACGCTATACCATTCAACCTTATATCTGTTTCCTATGTTCCCATACTCATAACTAGGAAAACACTCGTGCTTGACTGATCATTATAGGGGTTGTAGAAGGGTGTGCAATTCGGTATCATAATGAGTCTATCTGGCACTCTACGTATCGCTTATAAACGAAAATCTTGAAAACGATGAAAGATATCTCTTATCCTAAACTGTATGAAAACCCCAACAAGACTTTGAAATCGAACAATCGAGTAAAGAAGCGGGACCTGGTTTGGTTGAGCGAGACTCTGCTTCGCCTGGCTTCTTAACCCAGTCGCCAGATAGCTGATTGATATAATAGACTCGTGTAGGCTCAGCTAGTAGAGCTGTTACGAGTATTTCCCATTCAGTGACTTAAATTTTGCGAAAATATGAAGAGTAATATATTGCTAAATCTTCATTGCTTCAGAGAGCGTGCCAGAAGATTCCCCAAAGATTGCTTCTTTATTCTTCGCGTAATAATTGCTGTTCCTTCTTAACAATAACGATAACCTTTTATGGTGAACAACGGCACCCGCGTTTTCCTTGACTAGTAGGATTACCTTCTTAATTCCAACGCACCCATACACAATAAAACAAGCATCCAAGGCCCTATTCCTCCGGTACTGCAATGATGATAGAAGAGTGTGGTATGAAGGTTTAGGTTGAGATTGAGCGAATTCTCGTGCACTTCGGTCGTGAGAACTATGGAGCGATTTCAGCAAAAAAGTAAATGTTATAGAAGTGGTGGATCGGGTCGGCGTGAATTAAACTACTCATATGGGAGGTTAGAGCAAACATTAATGGATGTTTTCGAAAGGGTGTGGTTTTGGGAAGTTGTAATAGTAGGTAACTCGTCATGACGAACCCCTTTCTGCATTCCAGACACTACTTTTCCCTTTGCAGGATAGTGAGACTTTTAGCGTGTTCTGCTTGAGCGCCTTCCGACCATGGTCATGGGGCACGCGACGCAGTTGAGTTAGTCTGGTTGGCACAAGCCTCTCGTAGAGAGGTTGAGTATGGGGCAGGGGTGGGATTCGCAGGTCTTGGCCGGGGACGGGAAGAAGATAGTGTGGGGGGGGGTGTTGGCGGGGCAACGGAGAAACTTTGATAAGGCGCGTTTTCCTGATCCCTGTAGTGCGCGTGGTGTGTTGTGTGTTGAGTCGTGTAAAGTGGTGTGCTGTCGTAGTCTCGTATCTCGTTACCCCTCCAAATCCAAAGCAATTGAACTGTCAACATACACCACCATTAATCCAAATTCAACATACAAATTTACCTACATCTCCAGCTCCACAGTCTACAGTCTACAGAACTCAAAAGAAACCTAGCTAGAGGCCAAGCACAAGCATGCCTCGAGAACACCGTCCTTCCCCATCACCATCGGGGAACGGGAACATATACAATGCAAACCCCTTATCACCCAACCCGAATCCCCCAGCAGGCCCCTATGACCCTCGAAATACCCTCTCCTTTACTGAATCCCCTGTTTTCCCAAATTTGCAAGATAAGGTTCCTACAGTAGATCTCTCGATCACCCCCGAAAAGCCGACTACTGCAACCCCAAAGTTTGGAGAAACGAGTCCATTGAGCAGTAGGGTTCGAAATCTTGGTTCAATGGGTATGTACTATACTTTCTGATTGTATTATTGGACGCGAGGCTAGTATTATTGGTGCCAACGAGCCAAGTATTGTTTTCCGTAATTTTCTAGCTTCTAGTCTGAAAGTTTTATTTATATACAGGCCCTCCACAACCAGCACCGAGAGGAATGTCCTCCCTCCTCCCACAAGAATGGCTCATCCCCAAGCCGGCAAACGATAAACTCGCCTGGGCCACGCCAGTATCACTTAATAGCTTTGCGAAGGCTGCACCTACATCAATTCCAATGCCGACAGATGGAGGAGTATTGGGTGGATACTCAGGGCCAGTTAGTAGGGGTTTTACTGCCGTGAATCCGACAGGAAGCCCGCAGAAATTTACAGATTATAGAGATATGACCGGACATAGTGGGGGCGGTAGTGGGATGGGAGGAGGAAGGAGGTTTGGAGGCCCGGATGAGTTTGGGCTGGGGGGCTATGTGGATCCGGCGAAGACAAGTGATAGAATTAAGGCGTTGTTTGATGGGTTAGAGAATGATGAGGATGTGCCGAGGGTGAGGAAGAAGGGGAGGAAAAGGGAGAGGAAAGGTGGGAAGGTGAGGAGTGGCGATGATGAGGAGGGGGGAAAAGTTGATAAGGAGTTGGCGGGAATCATGGGAAAGACGGCGTTGGGGGAGGGGGTAAGGGAGAGTCAGGGAGGGTATTATACGGCGCCGGAGGGTGAATGTGACGATCAAAGGGGTGGGGTCGAAGAAGGAGTAGTGAGGGTGGGTAAGGGGAGAAGGGTGGAGACGCTAGATGAGGATGTGGAGGAGGCGGAGGTTGAAGAGGCAGAGGAGGAAGAGGAAGACGAGGATGAAGGGGAGGAAGAGGAGGACGAGAGTGTGGTTCCGGGGATGAATGTTACGTTACTACCGCATCAGATCAGAGGGTTGAGGTTCTTGAGGAATAGAGAGGAGGGAAACAATAGGGGTGGGTTGTTATGTGATGATGTATGTCAATCCCTCTTCGAACCATACGCATTTTAGCTTACTGACATTCATACGCAGATGGGTCTCGGCAAAACTATCCAGTCAATCGCTCTCATAATATCACACCCTCACCCTATGAAGTCCCTCGTTATGGACCCTCCAGATGACCCACCGGACCTGCCCTCCAACCTTGGATATGGGACATTAGTCGTAGCCCCTCTAGCCCTCATTAAGCAATGGGAAGGCGAGCTAAAGAACCGAACTGATCGGGATCAAATGTCACGTCCGCTACGAGTTTGCGTTCACCACGGCCCAAACCGCGCAAAGGACTTCAAAGCGCTAAAGAAATTCGATGTGGTAATCTCCACTTACCAAGTTCTTGTCTCTGAGTATGGCGCCTGTACGGAAGACACCAAAGTCGGGTGTTTCGGCGTGCGTTGGTGGAGAGTAATCCTCGACGAGGCACATACGATTAAGAATAAAAGCACGAAGGGCGCCCAGGCGGCATGTGCCCTTAGAGCAAGGTATAGGTGGGCGTTGACGGGGACGCCAGTGCAGAATAATCTTGACGAGTTGCAGAGTTTGATCAAGTTTTTGAGAATTGAGCCGTTTGATGATATTGCTGTTTGGAAAGAGAAGATTGATCAGCCGATGAAGCAGGGGAGAGAGGCCTTGGCGTTGCAGAGGTTGGGAGCGTTGATGAGTGTGATTATGTTGAGAAGGACGAAAGAGGTATTGAAGAAGGATCAGAAGAAGGAGGATGAGATGGATGCTGCTAGGAGGGGGCTGTCTGAAGGCTCGGCGGATGATAAGGCCAAAGCGGATAGGAATAGGATGACGTTGCCGGAAAGAGAGGTGAAGAGTATAGTCTGCACGTTTGATGCGGCTGAGAAGGCTTTCTATGAAAAGCTTGAGGCGAGGGCAGAGCAGAGTATTGAAGCAATGATGGCGATGACAGAAAACTCTTATTCTGGGCAGAGTGGTCCGAAATTGAATATGACGAGTGCGTTGGTGTTGTTGTTGAGGTTGAGGCAGGCATGTAATCATCCGTTGTTGATTGCGGGGAAGATTAATAAAGATAAGGAGGCGTTTGTGGGGATGGGATCGCAGACGTCGACGACGGGCAGGAAGAAGAAGGGTGAGTTGGAGAGGGAGGTAGATGATATCGCGGATTTGTTTGGTGGGATGAATATAGAGAGTGTAAAGTGTGAGATTTGTTTGTTGAAGTTGAGAAGGGAGGAGAAGATTGCGGGAGAGAGTAGATGTGCGGAGTGTAAGAGGGATTTGGAGGAGGTGAAGGGGTCAGAGTTGGCAGGGAGGGGCGAGAAGAAGAATACGAGGAGGAATAAGGTGTTGTCGAAGAAGGATAGGAGACACATGAGAAGGGTGGTGGATTCAGATGATGGAGATGAAGAGGAGCAGGAGCCGCACGACGAGGAGGTGCAATCAGACGACGAAGGTTTTACTGCTTCTCAAGCAGAGGAAACTGACGACGATGGATCTGAAACAGAAGCCCACCCAGCCAGGCCCCACCGTCCCCGCAGGCCGCCCCGCCATCGCCATGAAGTCGCGCAATACGCTGAAACCGAGGACCTCTATGACTCCGAAGGCAACAAACTCGCCATCTCCACCAAGATCCGCTACCTCATCGACCTCCTCCGACGCGAAAAAGCTGACAAAAAGAAAGTCATTGTCTTCAGCCAATTCACCTCAATGCTCGACCTCGTCGAACCCTTCCTAATCCGAGAAAGCATGGCCTACGCCCGCTACGATGGGAGCATGAAAAACGACCTTCGCGAAGCGTCTCTCGAGCGTTTACGAAACTCCAAAGAAGGCCGCGACTGGTGCGGGGTGCTCTTGTGTTCTCTGAAATGTGGTGCGCTAGGATTAAACCTCACCGCCGCCAGCCGGGTCGTGTTATTGGAGCCCTTCTGGAACCCTGCGATAGAGGAACAGGCGATTGATAGGGTCCATCGGATTGGGCAGGCGACGGATGTGGTGGTGTATAAGATTACAATTGGCGGGACGGTAGAAGAGAGGATCTTGAAGCTGCAGGATCAGAAGAGGGAGTTGGCTAAGGCGGCAGTTGGGGATGGGAAGAAGGGTTTTAAAGCAGGCGTGGCCAAGTTGAGTATGAATGATATTCTAAACTTGTTTAATAGACATGATGAGATGGGTGGATTTGAGGAGGGGGGAAGGGCGGGGGGAATTGGAAGTATGACGAGGGTGTTGAGCCCGGTGGAGCGGGTGGTTCCGGCTGGAGCGGTGGGTGTGGGGAGTGTTAGTTATGATGATAGGTTTGGAAACCAGGCGGATAAGACGAGGGTGGGTGGGGGTGGGGGTGGGGAGAGAAAGGAGGATCCGGTATATGGGAGATGGTAAAAGCCTGGCCTGTCCCAGTGGGAGGGACGCTGAGGCGTATTTTTGCTAAGCTGATAGATTGTCATATCATATCACAGGATGCAACTATTTATGGCTATTTGTGTTTGTCAGTTGATGAGGTGCTTTTTTTTTTTTTTATTTTTTTTTACGTAGTTTGTACTCAGAATCAGCCTAAGAGGCCTCGACGGTCTCCATCAGATCGACGGTTAATTCTCTATCTCCTTTTGGCACCTTCTTCAAGTCGCCTAACTCGTCTCATGTGCCTGCCCGTCTTCCTAACTTCTCCCATGTATGCAGGACAGGGCGATATGCCGCCCTCTTCTATATACTTTCCACAACTTCCGGCAAGTGGGATCAACGGCGTGGTCCAGTACGTGCCGCCAGGTTGCCCTTTTCGGTTCTTAGTGGACATAATTGAACCATCGCCCTCTGGGTTCCAACTTATCACTCTTCCCATCCCCGTCCCTTTCACCTTCCTCTACGCCTCTCCCATTCTTCTTTAAGCATGCTTCAGACCTCCTTCTGTTACTTCTAGCAGTGGAAAGAACACTTGCGATTGTAAAATGATCTCGTTGGTAAGTTGTTTGTATGTAGTAGGGGTAAACGTTAACAGCATGTCCTATTAGGCAGGTTCTCAAGTTGCATATATATTTATAATGTTTCTTCTTCATGTTCAGTACAACTTCATCCTCTGTGCCAAACGTGGAATCCCGACAGACAGAGACGAATACATAGTCGCTGGCCAAGTTTATTAGAGACGTGCTAGCACTACTGAGCTAATAGAAGCCTGTTTGTGTAGGTTCAGCTATTTCAACTTGACAAAAGAAAGGTCTTAGAGCAATGTATGATCATTAGGCCTGACCCTGCAGGAAGGATTCTAAATGCCGAAGGGGTAAGGACCCAAATATACATTTATTTACGCATAAGCTAACTATCATCATGATCAGAATATTACCACCCTAAGCAAGTGTGTATAAGAATATATAAAGTGGATTATTAACTTTCGGAACCGTCCTTCTTGAAGTTTGGGTCTTGCACTCTCAGGGTAGACCAAACACCAATGTACTTTACATTAAGTATTCAACAGGGAGTACAGAGTATGTTATTCAATCTCTCCAACGCAATTTACACTCTACTAATTAAAGGTTACTACCAGCAGATATACAATTAACACAAACAAGAGAGATAAAGAAGTAATTTGAAGACATGGTGGAATCTTCTGAGAAGGTATTCGAGAATCGTTGCAATTATCAAAAAAGAGATTTGTTATAAGTAATCCATTCTTTTGATATCATTGTAAGTAATCTAAATGCATCTCACTCTTGGACATTATTATATGTAGGTAAGGCACTAAGGTATTTATATATTATTAATCCAGCCACCTTTAGTATGAACATCAAGAACCGGGCTAAGATAAATGGTGGTGATAGGCATTCAGTTTCCATTTACTTTTACTCATAGATGGGTTATTATTTTTGCGGCTGTCTTGAATGGCACGCCGCCACGCACTAGCTGAAATAGGACTGCAATTATTGAGATCCCCATTAATTTTGACACATCACCAACTACCGCCGCCAACTACCACAACTACTACCACCAACCACCACCACTGTAAGCATGCCTCGAACATCAGAAAGACGTCAAGTCCTAGAGGATCTTGAGTCTGCAATTGAAAGTGTCACTTGTGACTATATATTGTCGCCATTGGCAGACCACGACCGCAACAGTGCTATTGAAAAGCATATTAAGGATCTCTTGACAATACACGATGTGATTGCTTCACAGCGCTACCTATTCAGTCGTACCGGTGCAGGTCGTCACAGTGAAGCCTCTCTTGAGGCCTATATTCGAGATGCCCCCGATACTACTTTCCTTGCGTTATTTCGTATCCACCGAACATCATTCTGGCGGCTCGTTGAGATGTTGACTCAGGCTGGTGGGGGTGAGTATTGGAGCCAGGGAAGTGATACTAGGGGGCGACCTGCACGGCCTATCTATCAGCAGATTGCAGTGGGGCTCTATGTCTTGGGAGGGGGAGGAGGGACTGCGGAAAAGATTCATATTGCACTGGATATTGGGCATGGAACTGTGTGGAGATATGCCTGGCATACAATCAAGCTGCTAGCTAGGCTGGTACCTGAATATATTCGATGGCCCCAGAATCTAATCGAGAGTGGGCATAATGTCTTCAAACATTGTATTGGCTTCCTAGATGGGTTACACATTGTCCTCCGAGACAAGCCCATAGTTGATTCAGAGGCATATTTCTCTAGGAATAAGAACTATGGGTTCAACCTACAAGCAATATGCGACTGGGAAGGTCGATTCGTATGGGTCTTCATGGGGCATACTGCTAGTGTGCATGATTCTACAGCCTTCAAATCGACTGCTCTCTACCGTAATTTCAACAGCCATTTCGACCCCGAGGAATATGTCCTTGCGGACAGGGCCTATCCTCTCGAACAGCATATCATTACGCCTTACCAAGAAACTACTCCGCGGCAGCCCATGGATGCAGCCTTCAATTACGAGCTCTCCGTCCCTCGGGGGAAAATAGAGCGCGCATTCGGAGTTCTCAAAGCACGCTGGCCTACGCTCTCCAATATACCGATACGGATCAATACGGACAAGGAAGATGGACATCAGAGAGTGATCGACTGGACAATGGCTTGCCTAGTACTACAGAACATCCTTCATGACATGCAAGACGACAGCACATGGCTCCAGGAAGATATAAACCATAAGCTAGCAGAAATCGGTAACCTAAACAACAGCAACGACAACCCAGAAGGGCCTTCCAATACAGAAGCCAAACAAGCAGGGATAAGGCGTCGAGATGAGCTCCGCGAGCTTTTAGCAACGCTACAAGCTCGTGCTTGAGCTAGAGATACCACATTCTGCTGGAGGGTTGTCGGAGGTGTCAATTAATGAATAAGCGAGTTACGCGAAACATTCACGTCTCGTAGGACTTACTGGACGAAATAGTCTATAGCCTCCATGTTTAGGGTGCCACCATGGAGTTGTCTGGTCAATGAGCAAGATGACAGGGTGTGATATATACATCATGTACATGTTTTCGTTTACCGTCATGTAGTGTGCATGTCTGTATCTAGCTACGCTTACCCTGAGAAGTTGAATTGGTTCTGGGGATGCTGGAGTGCTGTGCACTAGACGTGGTAGTGCGAGGGGAGTGATATCAATATCGAACTCTCAAAGACCGCAAACAACCCCCCGTATCACAATGTAGATATGTTATCCAAGCTATCACTCTAGCTAACCTTATTACGCCATTATCTGGTTTGATAATGTTATTACATAAACTCCATCTCTAGAGATCGAGAGAAACACACTTTTTTCTTCTTTTTTTTTTTAAGGCCAACCAAGGAAACTAATTTCGAGAAAAAGAAGTTCCCCCTCCCCGGATTTACCATTCATTGTTTTTGTTCGCCAGCAACGCAACGCATTGGGAAAGTACGAGTGAGGGTTGAGAGGGAGAGGGAGAGGGAGGGGGAGAAGGCGGGAATATTTGATATGACATCTGGGTTTGTCTGTCTTGTCTATCAAGTTCCGTGGTACCACCCCCAGATTGAAGTCTTTTGGGTGGCATAAGTAATCCGCCATCAATCAACATCTCAAGTAAATCCTTTCATAAAACTATATGGCTTATTAGGTGACCTAAACCCAGTCATCTTGCCTTTCGATTTTATCAGATAAGTATCATGACGGGTATGCAAACTTTCTAACTTTTTTTTAAGAGGAATATATAAACATTTCATGTTCCTTCGGCTTGTTGCCGCCAGACTACGGTACCTACATGCTTAATTGACCCAGAGTTATACAGGAATCTGTTGGAAGTAAATCTAGTCTACAGTTATGAGTGAACCTAACACTCCACAGTGGCCGTTAAAGTTAACTGAATAAACTGAGAAACCAGATTATTGGTGTAGAGTATCGCTTTATTGGCTCCCCAACCACCCCGCCCATTCCTCAAACCAACAGAACTAATATTTGCTTTTCCACCGACTTGAACCCAACTAGTTAGGTCTATGAGCACGGAGCGGATAAATTTGGAAATGAAAAACTCAATTCAGTCTTGATTGATATTCATGCACTTGAAAGAAAAAAAAATTGAAAAAGAATCAAGGGATATATTATTACGAGAGAATGTTTCATTCAGTTCGTCAGTTTCCCAGCCTCCTAGGCGGTCTCTGAGTGACCTGATTGAGACTATGACGTCGATATTATTCCAATGCCCCATTTCGGAAGTCCGAACATGCTCCTGTAGCTTGAGTTGTGTTAGACTCCACATTTCATGTTGAGTCGCGAATCATCATGCAGAGAAACAAGCCAAGCGGAGTAATCATACAAACAAAAGGAATCAGGGAAATTGCCCCTCTCTTGAAGGAGAGACAACCATACAACCCATCATATCTCTTCGATTCACGGTAACCAACCGTCAATGCCTGAATGCCTGCTGCAATTCCGTATATGTAGCTTGCTCAACCCCAACTTTCGGATTTGTCGAACCTTTTTCTGGTCTGCATCTGTACCTCCAAGCTCTTTCGGCCACTTCCATGGTAACTGAGGATGGTATTGGCTATAGTGAATAGCGGCTCAAAATTGTGCCCTTCAGGGAACGGAGCAATGTCATATATCTCTTTCCAGTGTCTAGCGCTTGTTACATGTGGGAGTAAGTGCACCTAATCGTCTAACCCGGGCCCTGCAGGAGGAGGCGGGACTGTATGGTTCCACTGACCGAAATTTATCACTGAACCAGGTCTACGGTAGGGATTTCGTAGAGGAGTCGTACAATAACGACCGGACTAGTGATTATCCCAATACCTGTTTCTTGACATCAGCTGACACTCTATTCCTCTGATCTTAACTTTCATTTTCCTGAGTCATTTGCTTTTATTGGCCCGTAACGTTCTCGTCTGTATTCCCCCAGTTGCCTGTGTCTTTCGATTTACCCATCCCACATTGCCCTCTACGGTAACAGGTGCCCCGACAGTGCTCACATCACAAAACTATCTTCAGTGTCGATTGCATTTCCAGTGATATTGACCAGGACTCTATCTTGGGTGCTTAGAGATGTCTCTAGAAGGGTGGTAACACTCTGGATGTGAATGTTTGTTGGCAGTATAATGATTGTAGGAGCTGCAATAACCCTAAGATGGTCGCCTTATTCCGCAAATGTATAGGTAACCGTGGTGTGTAAGTCGAGCTTGTCCTACTGCATGACTCCCGTCAGGCACTTTTTTGATGCAAGGGAATCAAGAGAGCAGGCAAAGCGTAAGCTGCTCAAGGACCTGTGTAGCTAAGGTTTCTATCCTCTGCTAGAATTCCGGGGTAATATTGTTTGTATATGCATATTGAACGGTAGTGGAGGTAAAAGGAGTTACACTGTGGGCATATAGCGGATGCACAGTCACAAGTTTGGGCTGTAATGGTTAGGAGGTACCCGTAAGTGAATAGTGATGCATCGGATATTGACCAATTGGGGAATTCGATATGCAATGTAGTGTAAATGCATGTAAGAACATAAATAAGCAAGTTAAGGAAAACTTTCCAACAAATGTTTACCCTGGCTCTGGAACCCGATATCCAACCAGACTGACTGTAGAGTAAGATATTTGAGCCCTAGGGTCGGCACTGTACGATGATGATGAGACTATTGTTGATATCGATGGCTATGGATTCGTTCCCATCCACCCCGCCTGGTAATTGGGCAATGCGGTGAGAGATGGTAACAGGGGTAATTATATGTAGGTATATAGACAGAGCTGGAACCTATCATTACTAGCGCAACTAGAATGGTATCTTGTGATTGGGGTCTGTTAGTATATATAGCTGGTAATATACTGCTCATGTCTAGGGATCGTCTTGTGAACTTGAGGCTTCACCTAGCCTATGATAGGTGTACGAATACGCGAAAGAGCAGAGCAGCTCGTAGTAGATGATCGAACCGAGGGTATCCATGGCCAATTGCAATCAGATAACGTCTCATCCCATATACATATAAGTATATGTGCAGCCTCTTGAGATAGTCATGATATTTAGCAGTACATTTTCGCTATTGCGAAGACCCGGAAGTGGTGGTGGTGGTGGTGGTGGTGGTGTTAGTGATGTAACTTGACACATCGATGTCAGCTCTGAACGCTGGCCGGTTGGAGCGCAGTCTTTAACGTCGAGAGCTCGCACCTTACAGTGTACATATCCAAGTAAGCAGGTTGTATGTTGTGTGAGACTGATAGGACTGATAGGAAAAGCAGAGAGGATTGAAGCTGCGGGTTGCGAGGAGGACAATTGAAATCACATAGAGAAAGAGTCTGCAGGCGCACGCACGAAGCACGGAATTGCATTAGGTCCAGTCCCGACATTCGGACCTGAGACGCATGTCATACTGACCGTAGCAGAGAAAAAGCTTTATACCGCAAACTCCGTGCGCCTGCGCCCGCGCCTGCTGCCTCATAAATAAGCAAGAAGAAAAGCTCACGATGATACCTCTCTTTACGTATCCCTAATTTCCCTCGTGCACACCCCACAGCACCGAACAAGCAAAGCGGCGGCCGTGTCTAAAGTGAGCGAAAGGAAGCCAGCCGGGAGCGGCGTAGTGCTGGCTGTCATCATTTAGGTAGGGCGGAGCAGTTAGTCTCGTGCCAGAGCGATCAATTCTATCGGTACTTCTCCCGACCGCCCAAATAACCCCCGGAACGCACCTCCATTTTGCTCTCTTCTTATCTCTTACTCGATCTCAGAGCTCAGGCGGTGAGGCTTAGGAAACAGGCAAGCAAGCTTTGCGAGAAACGAAAACATATAGATTGTTATCGGCCCGGCCGCCCCCGATAGGAGTGCTGCAAACGCGCGACGAGACTGCTGCCGGCGCCGACGCCTGCCTGCATCTCTACAGTTCCTCAATAGAAGCAAGCAAGAAAGCAAAGCAGAGAACGTGCACTGGAGATACCGGCCCCTATACCCTATACCCCGCTGCGCCATACCGCCTGCATACAAACTACCCGATTAATCGAAGCGACGTGCGTCTTGTGAGGGGAAGCAGATTCTATCACAACCCATCGGTCATAGTGGGCAAAACGAGGCTCTTTTTAAGTTGTGCCATTCACATTTGGGACAGGCGCGAATTGTGGAGGATTGAGTTTGGGTTCTAACCTTGGTTGCGGGAGCTAAAGGACGGAAGGAAAGAAAGAAGCTTGAGGAAATCTTGTGTTTTGTTTTTAATCTACAGTCTGGAGCTTGTCATCACAAACAATTGAGTGGAAATACATCAGCAGAATACCACCCACAAGCACATATACCCTCACACGCTCACGTCACATCGCACATCTACAATCATGGGTCAATGCTCATCTTGCCTCGGCTTCCGGAAAGAGGACGTATGTTCCCCCCTGCCCTTCCCACTCCCTCTATAACTAAATAACTAACTTGAAATCTCATCCATAGCCTGACCACCCCCGCCTCCTCCCATCAGACTACCCCTCTCAGTCTCATGGAACCTTTGACTACGCACAGCGCATGGGCATGAGTCATGGCCATCACGGTCTAGGCGGCCGCGGCGGTGGTGAAATCGATCCTCAAGACCAGATCCGAGAACGAGAAGCCTTAGAGCGAATTGTCACAAATGCTAGCATGTATACTTCCCTCCCTCTCTCTTAGGTACCCCATTGCAATCCGCCAACCTAACTCTTGCGCAGGAATCTAATCGACATTTTCGCACTCGCCCCCCAACATCACCACACCGGTACCAGCACCCCCTCCCACTCACAAACCTCCTCACACCCCCACTCCCACCAACAAGCCCCGCGGGGAAAATCAGGTTCCGCGCCCCCACTCCGCCGGGAAATGAGTACGGGCTCGATGGGCGGCATGGGGGGTTATATGGGGGCCATGATGCAAAGAAGATGGCGGTGTATAGGGCGTTATTGCAAAAGACGAGTCCGCCGCAGCTGCCGCAGTTGCCAGAGGTGCTGCCGCCAGGGGCGGTGAATGATGAGGAGAGGAGGTGGTTGGAGGAGATTGGGGAGAGGGCAGAGGAGGCGGTGGGGGTGTTGACGAGGGTTAGGGGGGTGGGGAGAGTGGTAGTGGGGCTGGAGGTTATGGGGCAGTGAGCATTTGGCATTAAGCTAAGGTACGAGATAGGAAGGTGAAATGATATCTGTTTGTCTCTCTTTTTTTTTTCTTTTTTTTTTTCTTTTTCTTTTGTTTAAGGAATTGTGGTGTTTGAATTGGGGCTCTTGATATTTTTCTTTTTTGTTTTTCGAAGTTTCTGACTATCTCTTTTGTAATTTTTTTTTCGGGGTTACCTTGTACATTGCTCTTTGGGGTTTGTGGTGGGGGCGAGGAATGTGGCGGTGGTTTAATAGGCGGTTCGGAGATACAAAATTGGGAGCCGGTATATAGGTGGAACTCTCATGGTCGGGGATGGGGTTTTTTGGGGGGAGAAACAAAATCTACTTTAACTACAGCGGAGAATGGAACAGAAGGGCGGTGCGGGCGTTGGGAGTTGGGAGTTGATATTCTTTGGCATTGAATATACTTGGTACCGCCCGTAATATGAGCTTGCGGGGGATACGGATTGGGACTGGGGAGGGGAGTATTTGTAGCTAATGGTTGAGGGTGGCTGTGCGAGGGTTGTAGCCATCAGACTAGGGTGTAGCTAGGTATGGAGCATAATATGTATGTGAAGCATCGGTGAAGCCGCTGAATAAGCAGTTTAAATAGGTAGCGGTGTAGTTCTAAATAGGTAGTTCCAAATCGGGCTGTTAATGATTTTTCGTTTGTGGTATCTCTCGTTTGGTTCCCAATGGCTTATCCTTGATCGATTACGTCATCAGTCTGGGTATTCGTCATAAGCCCTTGTCGGCACATGAGACTATGTCGGCAACTCCTTTATCAAAACACCACAAAAATCTATCTTTCTACATAAGTACAACTACGCCCTTGAATGAAGGAATCATAAGTCTCAAGTTCTAATCAGGAACGAAATATTAAAGCTTGGAAACACAGCCAACCATTGTATGTGCACCAAAGCAACCAGTTTATGAACCGGGTATTGACCAGAGTCGTGCTTAGTTTCAATGAGATGTTCATGAACAACTATATTCGATAACACAAATGAACTCCAACGGGAATTGTAAACATCAATGACGATTGGGGGACCTCAGATAACCTGTTATCTGGGTCAACCTTCACCACTCTCGAATTTCTGCAAACACTCATCCTCATCCCCAATAGGGGGTGTTAAGTTACCAGAAGAAAGTTGCCCTGTAGCAGAAAGCCTCCGCATGGGTTAAGAGGTTACGTGGGGTTAGATTGGATCACACAATCCTACGAGGCCCGAATAGAATAGGCCTCTGTGTGTTGTAGGCCCAAATCTGGCGGTGTTTGCGGGCTTGCACATACTTATGGTATGGAGTATTGATATCCCTGGGAAGGACCATAGCCGACGCGATACTTTAGTGTTCAAGGTGGGGGCTTCTTTGTTTGGGGATGGCTGGGGGATGGCTGGGAATAGATGATGTGAATGAAGTTACCCAGCGGGGCTCATTCGCAGTTAGCTAGGCTACACCTCTCACAGCGGAAAATCCCCCTAGCAAAGCAAGAACAATGACGACGAAGGAGCGGGGCCCGGAGTCACCGATGAAATTGCTGCGAGTGACGTAGAAGATGACGAAGAAGAAGATGATGATGACCGTCGTAACAATGAGGAGGGGGAGGGGGGGATATAGTAAGGACGAGAACCAGAGGGAGGACCCAAAGGTTGGAATTAACTTCCGCACTTGCTCTCGCGACCGGCCAAACTCGGTTAAGAACAAATTTACCCTTGCCAGGAAGCGGAACAAAAAAGACCCGAAAGAGCAGTGCTTACAACGAGATGCTATTTCAGGCTCATTACCAGTGAGGAGTAATCAAGTCAAACGGCAGCATGGCATAATGCAGGGCACAGGACTTCCCACCACCGTTAAGGCACACTGTTACAGAAAACTGAAGCGGGAGGTCGAGACATTTGAGCTCGATGCTACTTCTGCAGCAGCTCAAACCCCATCAACTTTTACTAAACACCTCGACTCTCCTTATGCCGAAATCCCAGGCACCCCATATAACCCTCTCAGCCCGTACCCTCCCTCCGTCGCGAGAAACCCTCCTATGGCGAGATGGGAGCTATGGTTCTCAATAGCGTAGGGATCGCTAGGGTAATGTACAGCTGGGTGAAGTACTAGTGAGGACACAAGTTCAGCGCCTCTATACACGCCTTCGGTTTACGTTTTCCCACTGAAGAAGAGGAAAGGCAACTGGGGTCTATCTTGGTAGTCCTTGAGTTGGAGCGGAGGTACCTTATTTGAGCAATACTTCATCGCTAACAACGGCCATTTGTTTGTCTCTCCTCTCCACCACTTCTTTATTCTCTCGCCTACTTTCTCGCTCACGCTTCTTCTCTAATTTTGATGGGTGAGATGGAGGACCGAGAGGATGGAAGCCTCTATGGGTTATCTCTATACTCACATAGCTTAGACGTAATGGGACTATTTTCCAGGTAGAGAGATGAAGAGAGGGATACTCCGCCCCCCTCACAGACAGGTCTTCTCATATACTGAAAATTTCGGGCTCCTCTTCCATGCATACCTCAAACTAAACGCCTAATTTTACCAACTCTTACAGCAACTCAGTTCCCACTCACTAGGAGTTCAAGATGAAGACTATGCAAAGCTTGCCGCTTTCTGGAGGTTGTGCTACACTTGGTATTTTCTCCCGCAGAGGCCCTACTAGGAAGAGGAAGCAATAGACAGGCATGGACAGAGGTAGATAAGCGGGAGGGTAAAGGCGGTAGCAGCGAGCAATACATTTAGGGAAAAGTGGAGAAAAATCAATTGCTCATGAGCGCAGCTGTGAGGAATCTCTTCTGTATGTGTGGTGCAATGGCTGGTTTTCTCGTTGAGATCCCACCGCCGCATTTCCCAGTGCTACCTACAGACCTTTATCCGCTGAATTATCCATTACTGCAATGCTGAGGGCTGAATCTTTGCCACTCATATCTTTCATTGCCGAATCTAACACCGCCGAACCCTGTCCTCCCATATTGCCTTTCCCTCCGCCCTATAAGCTTGGAGGATGCTTATGAGGATGCGTGAGGGGGTACACAGGCTACTTTTATCCCACGCCTGATGCCAATGTTAATATACAACACAAGGCCATGTCCTGCATCTGCAGTATGTCACAGTTTATTACGACTGCTCTTAATGAATGACAATTCAGTGCATCATTACGATAACTCAGGGGAGAATTAGACGGTGCCCCAGAGAAACCTGGAATGAAGAGCAGCACGCTTTATCTTTTTCTTGGCCTCTTCCTCCATCTATCCCGATACATATCAACAGTCTTCAATTCACTACCCCTACTCTGGCTCCGTAGCGCCAGCCTTCAATCTATACTCCCCTACTCCCTATCATTAACAGCTACGGTACTGATTCGTGCTCCTACTCCTGCTACATACATACCAAGGCAGGGATCCCTATAGACAAAGAGCCACTACTGTTACCGAGCCCCCGTGGCTGGCCAAGGTCACAAGCCTACCGTAGATCCCGCTCCGCCCTATAAGGTTTCCTCAGCTGGAATTCTCTCGAGAATCTATGTTTATCCGTTTTTCCAAATAATAGAAGACTTTTTTTTTTTTTTTTTTACTATTATTATTATTATACTTCAGAGAACTGGGGAATTACTTTTTTTTTTTTAATATAAACTAATGCTCTACCTATGTAGATCCCCTTGTTGCCTGGCGTAGCTTCCTAATGTTAGAAAAACCCACAATAGCTTATTATTATTTACTTTTAAAGACCTCCAAGACATTTGAGGACAGTTTTGCCACCAATCCTTAAGAATATGCTCTACGCTCGAGCCTAGAAAAATAGAGAGGTATATATATATATTTTTGAAGTTAGCAAAGAAACGTGATTACCGTAGATAATATTCTTTTTTTTTTTTTTTTTTTTCTCATCTTGATTAAAATAGAACTATAACAAAAAATAAAAAATAAAAAGGTTTTTGTATATTATAACCTTTATGTAGGTAAAAACGCTACTACACATGGAATTTTTCGAAAGTTCAGGGTAAAATGCAAACAAGTCAAACTAGCTTACGCACATATCTTCATGCTGATCGATGGGACACACCCAGGCAGGAGAACTAGGTGAACCTCAAAAATCAAGATATTCTCCGGATGCATATAGATACAAAAGAAACAAATACACAACAGCACTTGGAAATAAATAATAATAATAATAATAATAATAATAATAATAAACACTAATGGCCCAACCAAGCAGGGATAATTTCAGCTGTGAATGATGAAATAGTTTGCATCACGAGTATATATAAATATATAAAAAACTAGACTCCAGCATAAACACAGGAAATAAACATGACCAATACCCCAAACTATACACAATTATTAGGGAGCAAAACATAAACCCGCCCGCAAAAACCATATTCCACAAATAATAACCAGGTATCCCCCCACCTCCTCTCTCCTCTTCCATCACCAACTTAATTACATACATATCTCCAAAGCATCAACCCCCTTCTCTGCCACGGCCACATGCCACGGCAACACCCCTCTATTCTCCCTCTCCCTTACCACCCCTTTATGAATAGCAAGTGTCGCCAGCCCTCTCCACTGACACAGTATCTCTTTCAACTGCCCCTCCACTACATTCTTCCCCGGGGGAGGTCCACTCCCACTCACAACACCCACCACATTCACCCCCAGCATTGCCGGTTCTCCATCCCCCTCCACCCCCATCGCCCCTCTCTTTACTAGAAACCCACTTGCGAGACTATACCTGGCCTCAGTAACCACAGGAGATATGGGTAATCTGTGATTCAACACCACACCCCAAACTTCATCCGCGTAATCGGTGAGTTGGGTATCGGGGTCAAGATCGAGTGCTGCATCGGCATTGGGGGTGCCACCAGCAGTGTTGGTGTTGATTGCAGAGGTGGAGCCGGAAGGGTCGGGGGAGAGCATACTTGCGTTTGGGGTTGAAACTGGGGTGAATAGGTTTGAGCCGGAGTTGAATGCTTGGGGAATGATAGCAGGTAATGAGGGGGCCAGGGAGAGAGCGGGTGACGGGTCAGCAGTGAGGATGGTCAGACTAGTCGTTGTTTTTGAGGATTGGTTTGAGGGGCCTGGCTGAGGATTAGTAGAGTTGGGTTGGGCTGACTCTGTCGACAACGCAGTCCATACTAGGGTACACGTTAGGGGAATCTGAAAAGCTGAGTTCAAGCTGGGAGTACTCACATTCTACCTCATCCGCGTCAATCCAACCCCCAACCTTGGTAATGCATACTCTCGGCATCATACTCTTCCTCCTAATCCACTCCATCGTCTTTGACCACGCAAAGCGGGCTACTTCTTCCCATGGCTTTAGAGCGATACACCCCTTTCTTCCAAGACAGATTACCTCGTTGTATTGAAAGTCTCCATAGTTATCAGTCCAAGCAAACACTACCCACCGTTCATCCAAACTCTGCTTGTATGCCACATGCAAACACGAGCCTTCCTGCAGTAAAGGGTTCACCGTCTCCGCAGACAACTGAAAGTTTATCGACTTGGGCACAGGTTTGGCCAATACAATTGACGGCGCATAAGAAAAAACTCTTTCACGCATCTTCTGACGCCACGAGTTTAGCATCGACGATGCCTGGGGTGCATTTTTAGCCGTCGGCATCTTAGATGACGAAGAAGAAAACAAAGAGACTTTGTCATTCCGTACCTCTTCACTTGAGGTGTCATTCTCGGTGACCATGCACCGGTTGTACACCTCGAGAGAAAACCGTATATAGTCCTCCTGAGACGGAGTTATGAGGCCGTTCTTAGCTGTGAGAAGGTCAATAGGGACAATCTGCAGAATGATGTTGTTGGGGGCGGCATTGAGCTGCGTCATCGTTGCCATGTATGCTTGTTTGAGGAAATAAAACGCATGACAAAGCTCCGGCAGTACAGAAGCTCTAATAAAAGGATTCACTAGATATACTACAATGTTTTGCATTTCGTCGGCCACGTTATAGAGCATAGAACCTGTTATTAAAGGTCAGTGAAATTAAGCAAAACGAGCAATTATCTAGAAAGCCTACCAAGTCTCATACAAGCATCCTTGATGCACTGCATGATCGCACCCATATCCAACTCCTCAGCGTGCCTAGGTGGTAACTGTACACCAGACATCCCAGCAGTGATGTCATCTATGTTCCCCCTTATATAGTTACCCAGTTTGCAGCTATCATATACCGTTCCAACCCTTTCCATGAACTCATCCACAGCATCTGCCATCGCCTCTCCAGAGGGGTAGACGCAAAAAGCTATTACATTTTTTGGCCCGCTACAAGGGGCCAGTCCAAATGTCTCCCAGAACTTCAGTGCCACAGGTGATATTTCCAAAGCTGCTTCCCCGCGGTGGACGTGAACATGTGAGGGTGGGATCTTGAAAGAAACAGTGGACGATGCTGCAGTGGATGAATCAAACGCCGTCAATGAATGATTTCCAGGTGGTAAGGCACAATGTTTTCCAGTTCTTCGTGGTTGTGCTATAGGTCGAAAGTTTGCTTTCCCCAATAGTGGTGTGGATTGGGCGGGGGCATCAGGGATTGTTGCATAAGTCTCAAACTTGCACCTTGTTGCCCCGGGGAAGACATTCTTCACAACTTCCTCCACTTGGCTCTCACCGCTCACCCGCCGGCGTGTCATTAGGCTATCAAGGCCACTATCTTCCTCAAACACAGAACTATCCACCCCAGAACAGCGAGGTTGTAGGAGAGATCCAGTAATAATGTTGCTCACTAATTCATGGCAGATAAAGCGGTGCTCCGCTTCGGTCATTCTACTCACAGTAGAGTATTCATCCCTTGTGGTATCATCCGCACATAACTTTTCAAAAACATCCACCAAACAATAGTCATCAGGATCTGGAACCATTGCATGCCATGGTGGGGGTGCCAGTTCCATCCCTCCAATTTTGCCATCAATGTCAAATTGCCCGGGCGGTAAGGGTGTTGCAATGCTCGCTGACTCCCGCCCTGTCTCGGCCAAAGCCAGTTCTCCATCATCGTCGACAGCCCTCTTTCGTTTATTTCCTGTTGTATAAACGGGACTGCTCTCCGGTAATGGTGGAAGGCTGTACTCGGTTTCACTTTCTTCGTCTACATCACTTTCCGAGCTCTCATCATTGTCATCATATTCGTATTCTGATTCATAGGAGTCACCGTCTTCGTCGCCTGTGGGATGTATCTCGAGCTCTTCAATAGCAGGCTCAGCAGCTTGAGAATGATGAATTGAGTCATCACGCGGGGTATTAGATGTAAGAGATCTCAAAGACTTTCTACTACTTAATCTTCGCTTCAGTGGGCTATCAAGTAATGAAATGGAGGCTAGCTTGCCATCCAAGCATTCAACCTTTTCCTCTTTTGGCGGAGGGCCAAAAAATCTCCCACCTTCCATATACTTCTTATCCGCCATCTCCACTCCAGGGAGAAAGACCAATGGACTGTAGATGCTCTGCCTCCTTGAATTCGTCAAGTCTTCCACAGCTAGTTGGGCCTTGGGTGGATTAAAAAGGGACGAGCTGAGATTTGGAGGGTGCCATGTGGTTTGGTGCTTCGCATACTGCGGTAGTAATAGCTTCATAGCTCTTTGTGGGCTCAGAGGTGGTGTCTGAATGTGCTTTATGATCTCACCACAAGAATCCACCCCGGGCGCAGCACCCTCCCGGGGGCCGGTAGGGTTTGAAGCAGGAAGTTCCAGTTTTGATAGCATAGGCGTCGTGATATTTATTTCCAGTCCTGTCGTTGCATCAATTCGGTCCATCTCTTCAAAATCCAAATTCTGCAAGGAGTTCATCGGGTTAGAGTGGTTGCTCATGTCAATCATGTCAGCAACAGCCAAAGAAGACTCCTCGACGTCCCTTAGAGTGTCTGTGCCAACACCTCCACCAACACGATGCATGTCTCCCAGCCCAATTCCACCATCAAGCGCGTCTCCAAAATCGGGCTCATCAAAAAAGTCAAAATCCTTGTCCGTGACCTCTGCACCGAATATATCGTCATCGCCATCCACAAGATCATCTCCCAAGAAGTCTGTTATTCTGGCCAGTCCATCTGTGGCACTAGCCTTTGCCACGTTGCCACTCTCGTCCAGTGACATTGGGTCTCCTGTTCCAGTCCAGTCTAGATCCATATCACTGCTGAGAGTTAGTGGCAACATGCCATCAGCGGAAACTACTGATACCGGCTCAGGAGGGGGAACTTCCTGAGATCCGCCAGGCAGGGCTATAGCTGCGGGTATCTGTCCATCAGGAGGGGTAGAGTACACCCCGGATACGCTTCCTATAGTAGCAGCTGCATCTCTTTTGATTTCATCCACCTCCCTCCTCAACTCTTTCTCTTTCCCAAGGAGTTCCTCGGCCTTGTGCTTCAGGGCCTCAGCCTCCACAGCTTTCCGTTTCTCCTTTTCTCTCTCTTCTCTCCGCTGCTTGATAGTCTGCTTTCTCTGTTCGGCACTCATCCTCCACTTCTCGGCGAAATCAATAGGGTCTAGTACATTTGGGCTAAACCATGTAGCCCCAGGGTCATCGGGGGCTAATCTTTCGCCTTGGTGTGTTAATATATGGCCACTTAAAGCTAAGTATTCGAAGTCTGCGAATAAATCTTGACTAATAGCTGTCGCTCCCGCTGCTCGGTCATCCTTTGTGTTTCCTGGTTCACCCAACGTCTCCTGCTCTCGCTGTTGTGGGTCCGATGATTCGAATTGGATGGAGGTACCTTGGCTCGGATTGGGAAGAAGGCCATAGGCCCGTTCAGTAAGTCTGACAAAACACAACGCAGTCGGCCATACGATAGTTTGGAACTGATCTTCCCCGTCTTCGTTATCTAGCCATACCTCTATCCTAGCCCATTCTTCCTCATCTGCACGAAGTCCCACACCTCGTTCCAGTAGATAGTGTCGAACTTCACTCGCCCATTCTCTTTCATCTACCCTCATTGCTGTGGGCGCATTTGGAGCTGAAGAGACCAGTCCTTGTATTCTGCCAACCCTCCCCCAAGGTGCTATCCACACATCTCTACTAACCACATGGGATACCAGGTGGGAAGCATCACCAGTATTTGATAGCGATGCGAAGCTCCCAAGCCCATCCACTCTTCTTCCGGTAGGTATAATACAAAGGGTACCTGAACTAGTCAGATAACCCGAAACCGAGAACATCATAATTCCACCTCTCCCATAGCTTTCAGTCCTCCCATTATTGTGCATTCGTGCTGAAGACGGGGGGGTTGGTAAAGAAAAACTGCTAACTATTGGGCTAGTTGATATCGGGGTATATTTGCTCTGTATCTGGATAAGGGTGGTAATATTCAGTGGAATCCATCGCTTATCTTCACCTTCAAATGATGACTTTGAAATGCCATAAGACACTGTTGATAACACCGATGCAATAAAATGCTTGTAGACCACATGTGGCAGGTCCGGTGTTGTAGATCCCAGTGACTGCACTTTATCTTCGCTGGTCAAATCAATAGCATTCGATAGACTGCCGAGGGCTCCTTCATTAGTTGACTTCCCAGTGCTAGCCAGATAACTCGCCCGGAATATGCCTTCTCTTGATTCCCTTAAGCCCCAATGTGGCGGAAATTCAACCCTCCACCCTCGTTCCGATTTATAGCGTATATCTATCTCCACCCCAGTCATGATTGTATCATCACTTGTCGCAACATCTTGCCCAGCAGCAACTCCGATATTGATAGCAAATACCCACAACTCCCCATGAGATAACTCCGATATACCCAAGATACCCTTCTCCCGGAGATATTTTTCTCCTTGCCTTAAAGCTGAAATATTAGCTCGTGGTATGTTCCGAGAACTAGATGAAGCCTCGTGTGCTGGATTAAGTCGTCGATTCGTTGGTATGTAAACATGATACGGTATATTGGATAAACCATCCTGTCATGCGTTAACTGCTCGTTAGCATGAAGCGGAGTCCGAAGGAGTATAAGAGAGGGGTGGCATGGAGGGTATGACACCCTTCAGACAAAAAGGCTAGCGGTGCGGATGGCTGGGACCACGTTGCCGGAGTATATACCGACTAGTTGGGGCAGTTAACTCGGTTGAGAGATGCAGAAAGAACGGCGTAAAGCCAGGGACCGCCAGATGAACTTACTATCTTCAAGACGTTGGTCAGACAGCTTTCCAGAGATTCCATTCTTGCTCAAGAGTCTGTTCTATAGGTTGAGTAATCTGGTTGAGGTTGTGGAGAATGACGACTCTCTCAAGACAATTCGTGTCCAGGTGGAGAACCTCTACGTCAGGGCGGTGACAGGCTATCCAAGTCCAATCGAGCACACCGGCCAAAAGACAAATAATAACAGTAAGAGGATGGCTTCTGGGTCGCAATTCGCAAAGGCTTGACCGTGCGATTTGTCTATGGTGATGCAGTGAAGTCCACCCTCAGCCACCCTCACGACGAGTCTCAAACGGTCGCAACTAAATATCTTCTTCCCTGTGGGTTGTGAACTGTAATGTCGTCGATATTGTTTGAGGTTTCTGACATCGTGTAGCTGAAGGGCACTGGTCGGAAAGCGAAGACCTGGCCCCTGCTGTCGCTGCTCCCGTAATCCAATGGAAATGAAGTTGATTATTATCACGCGCTCGGCCGCTGTCTGCTGAGTTTGTTTCCTTGTGTTTCTTCTCGATGCCCTTTCCAATCCAATCGAGTCCACCTGCGCAGGCTGCGCACCTTGCCGGCAATAGGTACTCGATAATTGTTGCGAGCAGTTCTTTTGACGCCTGATTACTGGGGAGACTCTTTCGCGGTAAGAAGTGTAATCCTTAAGATGGGCTAGGTAGCATGCATCTGCACTCTATTGTTTAGTGAGCGACTTTTAAACAAGCACCACGATCTGATTCATTTTGAGCTTCTTGATTAATTGCTCTTCAGGAGCAATAGATCACTTCTCCATATTAGTAGCCGTTTCGTGCACCTGTTAGAAATACAAACATTCAGAGTCATTTTGGGTGGACCGAAACCTAGTCTGACCCCTCCGGTGGACGAAACCCAATCGCTATCAAGCGGCTACAGCAACGACAACGGCACCAGGGCAAACTTCGTGATCAAGTTCGTGATACCAGTAAAGATACCGCAGAACTTATCACTCATAACCTGGACGTCGCAAAGTGACATCACGTGATTGTATGGCTGTGTGGGCTCGAGTCAATTGGGTGAAACCAGACTACCCTAGCCGCTACGATACCCAAGCCTGCGCAGATTTAGTCTGGTTGGCACAACACTCAGGTGTTGTGCCAACCAGACTAGCGCAGATTATTGAAACCAGACTACAGATTGAGACAAGTGCCAACCAGACTATCTGGCTAGCCCACCACTACCTAATTGTACCTAACTAGGTAGGTAGAGTGCCAATCACACTATATTAGGTACTTATGCATAGAGCACTTCCAGTGAAGGTATTGTTGAATCAAGGGGGCCAGATCAATGGGGCACCCCGGTATCGGCCGTTGATCATGATGCCTGGTATGTAGCCTGGTATGGATACTGGCGGCCCGATCCGTAGGTTATATCAGCTTCCGGAAGCCTCTATGTTAACACTCGAAGGCTTGAGCCTAGATCATATGTTAAGTATCCATACTTACACCTTTATCTCACACCTCTAGCATCACCCCGATGGTCTCAGTAAATCCCAATGGCTAAACACCAGATCATTTATCTTTTCCCCACCAGGCTCTTTAACGAGGCCAGAGCGAAGACTATCTGACGTGTGCTTTTTGTTTGTAACACACATTTCCAAAAACTAAGCAAGATTATATGATAGTCTCAAACTCTAGATCCTCGTACTCTAGCTCGTAGATACCCTTAAACCAGCGCTTGTACTTATAATTAGCCTGGAATCTAGAATCTGGTGATCGTGGAAATGTATGCTTAGCCCCGGAACTTAGAATCTGGTGATTTCTTCCCTCGTTGCTATGCTGGAAACCAGGAGGTCTTGTTCGCCAGATTGTGGTAGACCCTCAACTTGTGTAATAGTTAAACTACTGTGGGCATCTACTACTCTTTCTATATCAGACTTCAAAAAAAAAAAGAAAAAAATCTTTCTATTTTTGTTGTACTTGGTCCCCGCCAAGTTGATTTGCTCATGTTTTCGCCGGAAGAATAGCTTAGTCAGAGGGTCTGGGCGATTGACCCGAGGCAAGAGACTAGACCCAGAGGGGTCATACGAGCCTAGTATAGGCTAGGTTCAGGATCCAGACCGTTTACGTCATCCTTGATATCAAACCAGACCCTCGTCTTCATCGGTTCGGATGGCTATTTGGCTGGTGGAATTTGGTGCAGAGAACGAGGAGAACGGTCTGCTACTAAGCAGACTACTTTGCTTGGGACTCTACCGAACGCCCCGACGGCTTTACCTGGTACGGCGTTACACAGCTATACCTAGGGGAACTCGCGGGACACGATGGAACTGTCTGGCACAATCTCTCGACGAGCTGTGGCCCAGCCTCCAAGACATATTTAAATATGCATCGGCGAGGCATCCCCCAAACCCATCTTTCCCATACGGCGGATTTCCTACCTCACAGAGCCCTTCCCGTATCAGTGGTGTCACGCATAGTCGCCTGGAAGACTTGTTTGTGTTCTTTGCCTACTTATTGACCCTCCTTTCCATCCATATTATTATCTATTTTCTCCTAAAGGACCAATTAGCCGCGTGCGTCGGACTCCTTAGTGGGTTCAAGCCACAGCCAGGTTTTGCCAAATTCTAGAAACAGGCAAATTACGGTAATATGTGAGTGCCACTATCAAAAAGCATCTTAGCTTATAGATCCAACATTTCAAAACTGCAACCCTTTTACCGCTTACGATTTGCAAGAATTTAATAGTTAAAATACGAGCGCTGATACATCATGACTTTAGTGTGTGCCAATCAGAGACTAGAGAAATCGCCACGCCAGGTGCATTGAGTTTCAGACAAGGGAGGCTCGCCATCTGGGCCATCTCGCAAAATTCTTCTACCTTTGCACTCACGGGCTGTCCACCTACACCTTGCTCTCAATCGTCTCTCGCAATGGAGCCCCAGCGAGTGCCCTCTGAGCCATCAGCTGGTGAGAGAGCCTTCCCCGCGGGCAATGGCGGCGACAGAACAGCCTTGAACCAGAGAATGTCACAGCTAGGGCTAGGTTATAGGACCTTATCTCCTGATGCACCAGACCGCGTATATCCAATTCGGTCAGTGATAGAGATAGATACTAAGAAATCAGGTAGTGTTTCGGCATCATCGAAGGGCAAACGAACATTGGGAGAATGTGGTGTTATTGAAGAGACAGGATATACATCAATATCTGAAAAACCGACTTCCAGATGCGGAGATCCTAGTTGGACAACCTATATCGAGCATACCGATCATACTACTGAGAAACCTTATATAACAAGCCGCTTCACGCATCAAATGACGCAGGACGGGCATATGGTTGTGACTGGATTTGCAGGGGCAGAAAAGCTCCAACGATGCGAAGTTAGTTCGACCTCATTTTGAAATGAGACGTAGAAGGGCTAATAATCATTTTCATGGCTGTAGGATGAGCCCATCCACTCACCTGGAGCGGTGCAGGGCTTCGCTGCATTGTTGGTGCTAAATGAGCTGGTTGACCACACCCTCAAAGTCAGAATAGCCAGTGAGGTTCGTTTTGTTGCTCCACGCAGTCTGTGGTTATCAAGTATCTAACATTCCCGTTCCTGTTAGAATTCCAAGGAAATCATTGGTTATTCGCCGTCACAACTCTTTGCTCTACATGACTTTTGCGAGATTCTGTCCGAGGAACAGACCATGGAGTTTCTCGAAAGTATGGAATTTGCCCGAGGTGGCACCAATCCTGATCCAGAAGTGTTTTCACTTCATATAATTGGACCAGATGCCACAGTCATCCAGTTATGGTGTGCTTTGTCTGTTCACCAGAGCAACAAAGATTCTCTTTTATGTGAATTCGAGCTTGAAGAGGATTTTAAATTCCCCATCGCCCCTCTTGAGGACAATTCGGCCTCTGTTCCCGCGGATACCCTCAAAAGTACTCCATCCCAGACAGATATCGCCGAGTCGACCCAAGTTGCCTCAAAGCCGCTACGCATCCTCAGGCGGACAAGTGAATTAAGAGGCGAGGTTGCAGCTCTAAATGTCTACAGATTGACAAGTCAGATACAGGAACAGTTCGGAGCTACGAAGTCTATAGATCAGTTGATGAAGGTAGTTGTAGGTATAGTGAAAGAGTTGACCAATTTTCACCGGGTGATGATTTATCAATTTGATTCGTTGTGGAATGGTAAGATAGTGACGGAGTTGGTGGATCGAACAAAAACCAAAGACCTGTATAAAGGTCTCTACTTCCCAGCCAGCGACATACCAAGACAAGCCAGAAACCTTTATCGAGTCAATAAAATTCGCTTGCTATACGACCGCGAGCTTCGTACCGCTCGCCTGGTGTGCAAAAGCGCAAAGGATTTGGAAGTCCCACTTGACATGACCCACTCTTATGTACGGGCTATGTCTCCAATACATTTGAAATATTTGGAGCACATGGGCGTGCGGGCCTCCATGTCTATATCAATAACCTATCATGGGAACCTATGGGGTCTAATATCTTGCCATACATATGGTTCCCATGGGATGAGGGTTACTTTCCCGCTTCGGAAAATGTGCATGATCATCGGAGAAACAGCCTCTAGAAACGTCGAAAGACTTACAGATTCGACTAAGTTACAGGCTAGGCAGCTTATCAACAGTGTGCCAACTGGGAAAGTCCCTTCGGGATATATTGTGGCGTCTTCTGAGGATTTACTTAAACTTTTTGACGCTGATTTCGGAATGTTGTCAATTAGCAACGAGGCAAAACTCATGGGTACAATGATTGCGTCCCAAGAGGCGTTGGCTTTGTTGGAGTACCTCCGGATAATTCGTTTCAGGTCTGTCGTGGCATGTCAACACATCACGGGCGACTATCCGGATCTTAAATATCCTCCCGGTTTTCAAACGCTTGGAGGGTTTTTACTTGTCCCTCTTTGTGAGAAGGGTACTGATTTTATTGTATTTCTTCGAAAATGGCAACTAAACCAGGTGCATTGGGCGGGTAATCCCTATGAGAAGCAGGAAATGACGGGACATTTGATGCCTCGGGAGAGTTTCAAGCTTTGGATTGAAACAGTGAGGGGTAAGTGTAGTGAATGGACTGAGGATCAGGGTAATTGACCTTCCAATAAGTGGCATTGATTGGATTGCTAATATGTATCTTAGTGGAAACCGCTACTGTGCTTTGCCTGGTTTATGGCAAATTCATTGAAGTTTGGCGCCAGAAAGAGGCAACAATTCGAACCAGTCAGATGAAACACATCTTACTTACTAATGCTTCCCATGAATGTTGGTTATGTCCATCTTGTTTTTTTTTGGCTTGGGGCCTAACTGAATATATACAGTGCGAACCCCGCTCAATGCCATCATAAACCTAATGGAGATGGTGTTGGAGGGTCCTTTGGAGAAGGAAACTAGAGAGCATCTCTCCCGGTCGCATCTCGCATCGAAAAGTCTCATATACGCCATCAACGACCTCCTGGACCTGACACGAACAGAACAAGGACAGGATCTGGTAAATGAACAAGAGTTCAACCTTATCCAGACGACTCACGATACCGTCAATGCTTTTAATGAGGATATTGAGAAGAAAGGATTAATAATAGATGTTCATGTTCCAGATAGCTTCCCAAAGGTGGTTAAAGGGGACGAGATGCGAATGAGACAATGTATAAGTAATTTGTTGTCAAACGCTGTCAAGTTCACAGATCAAGGAGGGATTATAGTGGAATTGCGAATTGTTGACTTTACAGAGGCCGGAAAGGTTGACATAGAGATTGCAGTACAGGATACAGGTATCGGTATGAAACCTGAAGACATGGATATCTTGTTTCGGCAGTTAGAGCAGGTTCAAGATGGTGTGGGATATATGTTGACAAAGTCCTCCACGAAAAACCTGCTTGGTTTGGGAATTGCCAAAGTTGGCCGGATTATACAAACCATTGGCGGACAGCTTCGGGTTACCTCGGAAGAAGGCAAAGGTTCGCGGTTTACCATGCATATGCCACTTTCTTTACCTGCCAGCTCTTCAGAAAGTCATGACACACAATTACTATCGTCACGGAAGGAAGAGCTGGGAGAAGACTTGGAGGTTACGCTTGTGGATGACAATAAATCAATTACAAGGCAGACACAGAGACCGCAATCGACTAGGAGAGCAAGTTACGGAGGACTCTCTACTCCGCAATTCGATCGATTGTTCAAAGCTGTGTCTGTGGCGGCTGACGATGACAGCTTTGAGTCGGGCGAAATGATGCCTCCTAAGAAATTGAAGCAAGCATCGCAGTGCCAAGTGAAGGTGCCCGAGGTGGCAGCTTCTTCTAGCACTAACGTAGCCATCGGTGCTTCTACCTTGGCGAAGGCAATGTCGCCAAGGAAGGATGCGACTACGAAGCAGGGTGCGACACAAACTACAGCGGAGGAGCTTTCCCCTGCAAATAACCTGCCTATAGTGAAAAAAAGTGACATCAAATGCCTTTCCATTTTAGTCGCCGAAGACGACCCGGTCAACAGTCTCATTGTTCAAAAGCGGATGGAAAAACTGGGGTACACCGTTAAGCTCACAGTAAACGGTCAGCAATGTGCCAATGCGTTTAAGGATGATCGGGATAAGTACGATCTCATCCTAATGGATATGCAGGTAAGTGGTACTCTCTACTTGCCCTTATCATGGGAGTCTGACTGACTTGATGCCCACATAGATGCCTATCATGGATGGCAGTGCTGCAACAGCCATCATTCGCCAGATCGAAGTGTCGAGACAGAAACCGTGCCGTTTAACTCAATCTCGTGATGATATGCCCCAACGGGATAAAAGCCGGATTCCAATACTTGCTATCTCGGCATCACTCCTGGAGAGCAAGAGGCAGGAGTACATGGATACAGGATTTGATGGCTGGTTGTTGAAACCGGTGGACTTCAAGAGGCTGCAGGTGCTGATAAAGGGGATTAGTGATGAGAAGTTGAGGGAGCAGGAAAGATATATGCCAGGCCAATGGGGAGAAGGGGGTTGGTTTATTCGGGAATCGAAGGAACCCATCGATGTTGGTTTAGCGCTGTACAGTCTGCGAGTCTTGGTAGAAGATTGAGGATAACTCTAGGCAACCAGCTAGTGTTTGAAATGGATTGAAATTTTCTCGAGAGTAGAAGGTAATTGGGTTTTAGTTGAATGCAGGCCGGCACTGCTACAATTTCCGGCGTTCTTGGGTTTGAGTATGGAAAGTTTTTGAGAAATGGATGTTTAGGGATGTGTTTGAATTTTGAATACCCACCAGGTGAGGAGGAGGTGGTCACACCTTTAACGATTCCAAATTATCAGATATGGTTATACCAAATACAAACTCACCATTTTTGTTAATCTTTTTTTATGTGTTTCATTTTGCCGCTTTGTTGTGGTCCCCCTTCACCCCATTGTCGAGGATGCTTTTGTTTGTGTGCTCTTACTACGAAGGAAAGTGGGGTTGTTTGTGCCTCCGTTTCTACATTAAAAGGTGGTTTTTAGTACCCATTAACATCCAATTCTCTTTGGGGATTTGGGCTCGGAATTATGCTTCACAACAGGTCAGCCTTCGTATCACGAAAAACATGTTTTCTTTCAATAGGGTTGGAATGATTGATTCAATTATTTCACTACACCTTAACTTACCATTTTTTTTTTCTTTCTGAAGATTGCTTGTCTGTTAGAGTAGAAACAGGACTACTTTTGCCGGATCATTCCAATGTAGACCCGATATGGATAATGAAGATAGATGAATATGGGATATAGATGTTCTCGTGACTGGACAGATTTATTAAATGTGTAGTTTGAATCATATATGGATACTTGAGTAAACCTGTTGATATGTATTAGCCTGACAAATTCCTTGTGGCAGTATCGTTGCATGGTTCGTTTATCTTTCCCCAGGGAGAGACTATTTCTGAAATCATCTGCTCATGAGTACAATCTGGGTTTCTCCTAAGGTCAGGGTTAATACATTCACGGCTTGTTTCCTAGTTTCACCAAACAAACCAAGTACTTCGCAAACCGAAGCATATTCGCGCGACCAGCGAGCGTCATCGTCATGTTTCTTGATTATCTACAAAATAATCTACACTAGGTATGACATATCCCAGTATCTGCTTCATAATCTTCCATAAAAGGGACTAAATAATCCTTTCTCGCCTAGAATTTTGGTTATATCTTTAATTTCAAGGCCTGCCGGCCCTTACATAAAAGCCCAAAATCAATCCCGTTTATTTTTTTTGGGGTGGGAGTTTCATAACCAACATTCCGTTGGGTATGTATTCTGACTCGATTCGTTTTGTTCAGGGCTTTAAGTACACGTTACTTATCCTGAACTTCATCTACAAGCTAGTCATGCCATCGCAATACGTATATCAATAAAGCAGGATTGAATGTACTTGGTGTTGATATCTCTGGTACTTTGAAATAATTTTTCTGTGAATGTTGTGAAGCTATTAAAGTTCTGTCCAATGAGATTAACGTAGTCATAGTCACAACACCCTCCTGTGGGGACGTAGTCACAACAATAATGGTTCCCAAAGTGGGAGTACACATCCGTTTTTGGTAATGAAGCTAACTCAATTGAGAAATGCACTTCTAGACTTTGAACTACAAACGATAGCCCTGGTTCCACAACCCCTCGCACTGAATTAGATACAGTCCGTATCAACTGTCAGCAGCTGTGTACACAATTTGGTCAGCGCGGTTTGGAAGGCCAAAGATGACCTCAGTAAGGACAGACAGAGCGGGGGGCGTAGGCAGGAATTTGGTGAATTGTCTCAATGCAGGGGTGACTAGGACTATCCAACAATGCCAACATTAAAGTTTGCGAGCAGCTAAAGCGGCCACTGCTGGATGACGAAATAGCGCTTGGGAATTAGAACATAAAGCTTGGACTGAGAAGCAGTGGAAGGAATTTCGACTGGGGTCTTTCCTCCTAGAGTCTTTTCTTGGTATATGCTACCAGCCTGAAGATTTATCCTACAGCTTGAGCTAATTAGGGCTGTTCGACTCATTGTGAGAATCGTGAGGTTCGCTCGTTCTATTATAGCGTTTGTTTTACTGTGTTTATGAACAGTCTCCTTCGAGGTTATGCCTCTTTGCTTCAGTTCTTCTTGAGGCTCATTATTGCAGAATTCCCCACCCCAGTCCGCCTGGATCAGGCTGACTGGTAGGCTTGTAGCTGCTTCCAACTTATTTACTATCTCAATCAGAGCCTTACTTGTATCGCTCCTTCTTTTAAGGGTTTATACTGTATATCGACTGAAGTCGTCCACTAATACTAGGAGGTAACGGTATTGCTTTGCGGGGTTTATTGAATTGATAGGTCCGCTCGAGGCAGCACCGTGTGGTTCTTATTACGTTCCCTTTCTCGCGTATGTGGCACTTGATCTTCCACCTTTTATTTCCTTCGGGAATTCTGGCAGAGTATAAGCGGTTTGAGAATATGACTGGCGCCGGTAAGGTGTTCGCTCAGTTGCACTAATAAGTGACGCTGACTGAGAGTCTCCACTAGATTGAGGGTCAAGAATGTCACCGCTTCCGACTCCGAGGTCTTTCAAATTGAGGTGCATGCAACTGCAATGGTACAAACCCAGCCTGCTCTCGGTGATTTATGCTGATTCTCACTAGATTCGCGCTGTCGAAGACCTTCTAGCGCACACAAGGTCTTTGAAAGAAGCTTGATTATTTGGCCAGCCGGGAACCACTGTAAATGCAGAGAGGCCAGGGACAGATGCCAATGCAAAGGAAGGTATCCCAAGCACCATTGGCGTGGTATAAGGAGTCCGTGTCTACTTGAGATACTGCTAGGAAGACGGGACCGCGGAGTGGACTACACGAGGAAAAAAGTATCGGGGACTCTCAACTGGCTCTGGCTTGAGAGAAGCAAAGGGATGTATCCAAACGAGGGCCAAATATTTTTAGCACGCCAAGTTGCCCCATATTCTGGATCTTGTGATGCCTATGTATGATTCTTCACTCTCATAATACACCAAAAACCCATAAGCTCGTAAAATAACCATGGTATTATCCACCCCACAGACAAGCCGTCTCCGATAATGCCGAAATTCATTCTTAGTCTTGAGAGATGTATTAACACTATAATGAAAATCAATCAGGACCGCTCATGCCTGAAGATACCAGTATAAAGCCTCTTACCATTACTCCCCGAATGAAACCGTCGCCATATTTATGCTTCAATTGCCCGCTAACATATTCCTATCAAAGCGCGATATTCATATTGGAGTTTGCCTGTATTCATTCTCATCAGCCTTCTCACTGGCTGCAGTACACTGACCTCGCTACTCAACTCCCGAATTCAGCTTCAGGGTAATTGAAGCTCACTGAGAAATCCCGAGGGAATCCTTGCTGTCATCGGCAGTTGTCTGACATCTTGTGTGGAGGAGTTTGTGGGAATCGGGGCTGCTTGTAAGGTTGATTCTTCGCAGACCTCCACAGTGATATCACCTAGCCTCGTAACCAGTTTGTTATTTCTTGCACGATCTCACGAACTCTACAAAATATTAACCTAGTATCAGCCAACAAAGTCAACCTCGGGTACAGAGGGGCGGGGATCATTTGCATAACGTAAGGGTCTTGGCGCACTTCCCAAGATACTGCTGACAATTTGCAGTCGATACTGCATACTACTACTTACACCCAACCAGACTAACTTAGACCTACTTAGTAACCCCACAGCTAAGACAACTTAGAAAGACAGGCAGCTTGCTGTCCTGTCCTATCCGCCATCTCAACAAAAACATCCTTAGAAACATCCCCCAGTTCTACTGTCAAACTTGCCGAACCCCTTAGACTGCATCTACTCGTCTTCCTATACCCGAACTCCCTCCCATCTCCGTCCATATACATCAGCATAATGGCCGCCTCAGCCTCCGCTGGAGGTGCCTACTCCAACCCACTTAAGAAGTTCAAGTAAGGCCCGCAGTTCCGCAGTTCATGTTGTACATCCTTGCTAAATGATACTTGCCGTAGACTTGTCTTTCTGGGGGAGCAAAGTGGTATGCATATACATCAATCCTGCAGCAATTATGCCTTCTCCCAGTCTAACCCGAGTATTGCTTCGTAGTCGGCAAGACCTCTTTAATCACCCGGTTCATGTACGATTCGTTTGACAACATGTACCAAGCTACCATTGGCATCGACTTTCTATCAAAAGTGCATGATCCTCTACTTCCCGGTAGTACCTTGGATGCTAATCGGTGGGGTTGACTACCCCGAGGTAGACAATGTATCTAGAAGACCGAACCGTCAGACTGCAGCTCTGGGATACTGCCGGGCAAGAGCGATTCCGGTCCCTAATTCCCTCCTACATCCGAGACTCTAGCGTAGCCGTTGTCGTCTATGATATAACGAGTGAGAAACCCCCGCATCCTTATTACCGAGTATCACATGCTAACTACCACCTGTAGACCGAACCTCCTTCCTCAACACGACCAAATGGGTAGATGACGTCCGTGGCGAGCGAGGGAACGACGTCATAATAGTCCTTGTGGGAAACAAGACAGATTTGAACGATAAACGGCAAGTGACCACAGAGGAAGGCGAGAAGAAGGCACAGGAGTTCAAAGTCATGTTCATTGAGACTTCGGCAAAGGCAGGGCATAATGTCAAGACGCTCTTTAAGCGAATTGCACAGGCTCTGCCGGGGATGGAGGACCGTGGGAATGAGCCGAATACTCCTACTAGTAAGATATTCCCCCTTTCATGCTAAATCCACCGTATCTATGTCTGGGCACGAAACAGCCTTACTCTGAAAAGTACATACTCACTCTTCTTTCCACCCAGTGATCGACGTCAACATCAACCCCAACCCACCGACCACCCAAGACGGGCAATGTGCTTGCTAGTAAATCAACTCCACTTCCACCTCCACCATCCTCTCCTGACCATCACCCACCATCGCCACCATTACCACCATCACCCACATCATGAACCTACTCATTCCTGACTTTCAAGAGAGCTATAACTCAAACCAATCATGTCCAGGGGGGTGAAGATAAGGAATTCCACAAAGAGAATGAATTAACTTATTTTTTTTTATAGTTGTTGAGGAAATGTCCGTACTAATTTAATTCCCATACATATAACTCTTCTATCCTATTCATGTAGATCAAGAAATGGTTTTTTTTTTACCTCGGCTTTTCTGTCCTCATATCAGCATTCTACTGCTTATATTACCTTTATGTACTTGTTAGTTGGCGTATTGAGAGCATTATCGTTACAATGTCGCTAGATAATAATGAGAGGTTAGGCACTGCGCCAAAGAGGATTCACGGGTTGCTAGAGGGCTTATGTATGATGAGTAGTACTACTGACGAGGCCCATATCATGTACTCACCCAGGAACAACAATTCCACATACTTATGTGGTCTGAACCTAGAAAGAAAAAAAGAAGTATACCCTGGAACAAATAATGCACTACTCTTCTTCTTTCATTCACTCAGTCCTCAATCATCACTGATTCATTCGCGTAGAGAAAAAAAGCAAAGAAAGAGAATACAAACACCAAAACCCCTCCTAATCAATGCTGCAGCAAATATAGTACATCGTCGATACATATATACACACTATACACACATCTAATCTAATCTATCCTTATTGCGCCCTGACTACTCCCTATCCCCATCTCCATCCCCCTTACCCCAATACCAACTCCTGCACCTGCACCACCGCTATTCTCCCGTTCCATCTGACTCCTAGTCCTCTTCCCTGCGAACCCCCCCCTCCGCGTCTCCCTGGAGGATATCGGTGGTGTTGGTGGTGCTATAGGGGTACACGATGCTGGTAATTGTGATTGTGGTTTGTCCGGGATGGTGGAGCAGTGGAAGTATGGATATAGTGGCTGCGGCGAGGAGGTGGAAGAGAAAGATTTATAGTTCTGGCTTGATGATGGGATGGCGTAGGGGTCTTCTTCTTTATGTGTGTGTTGGAGTTGGTATGGTGGTGGTGGTGATGATGATGATGATGATGATGTGGCCTGGGGATGGAGGTCGAGTTGAGAGATTTGCTTGGTGAGGGGGTAGTGGGTTGGGATGGTGTCTGCGTCGGGATTGAGCATAGCTGTAGGCGTGGATATATCTGGTGCATCCATTGCCATGTTTACTTCTTGAATATCGTCTGTCTCAACCTGTGGTATCGGTTCCGGGTCCTCAGGATGCGGTGTTGGTGGTGAAACATTTATATCCTCTCCAGCTTCTTCTGCTTCTTTTCCCGCCTCCACAAGGCTATCCCCCTCCCCTTTCCCTTTGCCCTCAGCCTTCTTCCTTGCCCCCTCCCTTGCCTGCTTCACCAAATCCTCAAACATCCTGTCATGCTCCCTCTTCCACCCTTCATCACTCCACCCTGGCAACTTCGTCGGTCTCCTCTCCCCTCCTAGCGCGCTGGAAAGAAAATCCTTCCCCACTGTCTTCTCCCACAACTCCAAATCCTGCACCAATACACGAGTCGGCTTTGGCCTTAATGAATCTAGGTTTGCATTATACAAGTTAACCCACTCACTATGTCTCGCTACCATTTGCGTTTTCGTTCCCGTGGCGAGGAGGCCGAATTCTTGTAGTTTCTCCCGGAGTTGCTTGTGGTTCATGAGCGAGTAGTTCGGTTTAGGTAGGCGGGTGGCCGTGGAGGGCTGTGGTTGTGGCTGTTGGGGTTGGGGTGTTTTGGAGGCCCGAGTTGTTCGGGATGGTCGGGAGAAGAACTGTTGATTATTTTGGGTAGGTTGCGAAGGGCGGGTGGTGCGTGGTTGGGGTGGTTGTGGGGGTGGGGGTGGACGGCCATCTTCCTTTGCCTTCAAACACGCATCTATATGATATGGTATCCAGTCCACCTTCATTCTATTGTTGCACCCGGGGCAAGGAAATAACCCATCATCTGGCTCTGGCTCCACAACTTCCACCGGCTTAGGCGTAGTAGACTCCTCACCATCCATCTCATCCATATCCCCCACCCCATCTACATCTTCAATCCTCCTCTCCACATAACTAACCTCAGTGTTCAACCTCCTCAAGTCCCTCCTCCTCCGTTTTGGGCTCCTCTCGCCGTCCTGTCCCTCCTCACTCACATGCCCCCTTTCCCTCTCCCCCACTAACACTCCCACCTCTTCCTTCACTTCTCCAAGCATCCTCAGCAACTCTCCCCTCACCGCCAAAAACGCCTCCACACACTCCTCCACCCCCGCATTCCTCCTTAACCTCGCCTCCTGCCCGGGCACCCTACAACTCGGACACTTCTGCTCCTGTGTAAAACACCTCCTAATACACAAGCTACAGAACGTATGCGAGCACTCTGTAATCAGTGGTGCTGACAAAAACTCCTTGCACACTTGACATCTGAGCGAGTTGTCTAGCCGCTGAAGGGAGGGGAGACGTGTAGAGACCCAGTCGGTCGGGTCGGTGACACCCACTACTACATCATCGGCAGACATGGCGAAATTTAAATGGTGGCGGGGGCGGACGAGTGTGGTGGATGTTAATGTTGATATTGATGGATCGGGGGGTGGAGACATTGGTGATGGTAGAAAGTCGCGCTAGGTAGACTGTATTATTGGGTGTTATTGGGTGCGGTGGGGACGCGTTTATCCCTACTTACAACGCGAGTGTACCTGTCGATCCAGCACGGAGAAAACATTTGAAATGCCCTTGCTTATGTAAGTGAGCTGCTGAGTACCAAGGCCCATTTGGGACTGACCTAGATTGTTTCATGCTCAATACCCAGGGATACGTGTACATACGGTATACATACAGTACATATATATAGGTCTGTCCTCTACCGGTAATTCTGATATTCAGCTCCATATTATTTTATGTCTGGTATCAAACTTGCAAGGAAATAAATATCACAATCACGTTCATGGCCACCCCAATTGAGTACATTCCATATGAGAGACCAGTGCCCACCAGCCTATTGATGTTATTACTGCCTCTGCCTTAGTTGCTATGGCAATGCAAGTTGTACGTGTCTTAGCAGCCCATGGGATAACTTATCATAACCTCCATGGCGGATTACATGCCTATGTGGGGGTAATAACATCTGGGACTTGCGGAATGGGTGGATTCGAACACTTGGCCCATATACCGGTACAAGGTGTGCGGAATATTGTTGTGCATCGAGTTTGTGGTCTGTAATGTTGTGTTGTTTGAAATAAAATTTACGTACAGAGTACTAGTACTGTAGGCTACATAACGTTTTATCTTGCCAAAGGTGGCACTCTAAGTAACCCTGTTCAGAAGTTTGTTATGAAAGATGTCATAGGAAGCGCGAGAGATATTCCTGACGATCGATTGAGAATAATAACTTTTGATCCCTGCCATCGTTAAGCGTAACTAAATACACGCGTTATTAACGCTCCTATGAACGCCCACACCACACGTAGCAGACTCTGCATAGCCTACCTAACCCAACCCAGCATAACGGTATCTGGCATACTTAACATACCCAGCGCTCAGCATACTTTGCATACACTCGTCACTCCACGCAGCATACCCAGCATGCCCGGCGCATTCCTTTCTCTACGCGATCAGGTATCTCCCAGTAATCCTATAGTAGACTTGAGCTTCCGGAAAGGCTCCACTAAATATACCTATCGCTGTACACGCTCCTGTGCTTTAGATTACGCACTCTTACCAGTACAGTACCTTGACGTCACGCGCTTCCGTAGACCTATTCTCTAGGTTTAACATACTGTACATATTTAAGCTCTAAGTAATTATACAAGTATAAACTGCTCGATACGCTCCGATATGGAGGTATGGTACGTGCTCCTACTCCTATAGCTATACCTTGACTTGATATTCTTCCGTAGCCACAGCCACGCTTCAGGGTAATCTGGTTATGTCTCTACCATATTTCTCATGACCGCAATTGCTCCCATACTCCATAGTTAATTATTATACATCTGAACGAATGTTGGGCATAGTATCAGACTGTTTGTGGTTCAGAATAAAGCTATACCTACATGGTGTTGATCTGTAGAATATCATAGCAAGATCACATCTGCATATTATGTCATAATACCATACTCTTTGTAAAAACATCTTTAAGCATACAAATTGAGTTCCATACAAAATACTCCGTATACATTATTTATTAGCTAAACAGCCAAGTAATCATAAGGATCACCTTTTCTTTGGTCTATAAATAATATATACGTATAATTTGATTCTATGTATATTCTACTATAATAGGCAATGTTCCAATGGAAATACAATTACCTATTATTGGCAGAGCATCTTGAACAAGAGACTGGAACTTGGGGTAATAATACCCTCAATCGTGACTGTGGCATATCAAGCCAAGGTATAGCTATAAGAGTACGTAATTTATATCATACCTCCATATCGGAGCGTATTAAGCAGTTATACATAAAATTATTTTTTATTTATTTTATTTAGATATAAAATAATATGTGTGAGATGAGAGAGGGGGGGGCTGCGGAATATGCAAAAAAAATTGCCCCTTCCCCCCCCTCTTTATTAAAAAAAGCAAAGCAGACCTGTACTTTATTGTGTATGCAAATTATACTGGGCGCTGGGTATGCTGGCTGGTGTCTGGTATGTTAAGTATGCCAGATACCGTTATGCTGGGTAGGGTTTGCTGTGTAGTGTTGTGCGCGTTAATGGGAGCTTTAATAACGGTGAATAACGCGGGTATTTTAATTGTGTCGGCAAGACAGTGCTTTTAATGCTGTCGGATGTGACGAGGTCAGGGAATATAACCATATTAAAGCATTCAGAAAACAGCACTCAGGCTATTTCAAAAGTATTTTGCTAGTTTGATGTCTATATTATTATGAAAGGATTTCCCATACCTATATATCATATATCGTAGTAGTTTTGGTAAAGGGCATTGATTAGCAAAAGTAACCTATCACCGAAACACGTGACATCTTAATATATCGCGTAAGGCATCTCTTCCCATGGCCTACATTGGCAGCCCGCAAGACATCAATCATCATACGACATGGAGGACGACAACTCCGAAGCGGCAGAGTCTGTAAGCAGTGCAAAATCTCCGCAAGGTTTCCAGATACAATTCGAAAAAACGCTCCCAAGTCCCGCTCGCCCAGGGCTAGCAGCCTGGAGTCCGAAGCATGACTTACTATGCTTCGTTACTACGAACGACAATGTGTTACTGTATCGCATGAATGGCCAGCGTGTATGGGGAATCGCACAGAGGAAAGATAAAGCTGGACAGGAGGGGCAGGTTGAAAGGTTGCAATGGAGACCAGATGGTTAGCTAGGATCCCATCCGTTGTTAGTGGACGGTAACTAATGGGAGCTTTAGGGAAGGTCATTGCTCTAGGATATAGTGATGGAATCACAAAAATTTGTGATGTCAACAACGGAAAAGTCGTCCTTACGGTCGCACCTGAAGCTCCGGGGTTTGGTAATGTCACTTGCATGGGATGGGTGGACAACCGGCCGGCAACCAACAATGAAGAGAACCAGGAGGGTATCAAGGCGTTGGCTGCGGAGGGAATACCCAAGGGGATACTGGATCTGGAGATCAACCAAATGCTGCCCCGGCTGAGCGTATTGCCTGGCACTGGACCGTATGTTATGTCATCTTCAAAATCCATACCTGACATTTGCGCTTACCCTGATCGTTCTATAGGGATAGCTTGTTTTCCTCAAAAATTACTTTGGATGCAATGATCAATACTGTCAAAGGCGCAGACAGTGATATTCTTGATGTTCTTCTAGTTGGAGATGATAACGGACGAATTTTAGTGAAGTAGATGCTCTTGAAATTCTCCTTGACTAGTATTTTTAACTTACCATAACCAGTATCTTCGAGTCCTTTGCAGTTGGTCAATTGCACCTGTCAACTCTCTGTCCTCAGCTTGGGCCCCAATGCAAAGTGTCACTCTCTCTTCCACCGGGCATAGAGTAGGAGGCTAATAAAATATCCAGCTCTTGAGGCATACTGCACCTCCGAGTTTAAAAACACATGCGCTTCTCATTTCGACACCAAACTCTCTCTACTTCACGACTCTGGACCTCCTCTTCACGTCCCAATTCGGACAATATCTACATCAATTGGCCTTTACTTCCACCAAGCTACAGGCCCTACTTAAATATATTAAGGAAACGGTCACCGCATTGAGCTCGGAGTGGAAAACGATGAATGATCTCCATACTCGATATGTGTTGCTCGTCGACGAGGCTCTTCAGGAGGCCGGGGGTTCTAGTGGCGGGGTGGGATTAGAGTTCTTTGAACTTCTCATAACTGGGGTTGGGAGTGGGGGGCTTAAGGAATGGTTGGTGGATGTATTGACGGAAAGAGTGGGTTCCTCTCATCAACCTCATATGCATGTGGATGCTGATTGTGCCTAGGGTCAAAAACGTTGGGAAAAAACATCCCTAAATGGATACGAAACACTACGGAGACTAGTTCATGAAAACCTGCTGCCCACATGTGAGAGACTGATAATATTGCTATCTAGGCTACGAGGCCTTGCTAGATGGTATGTTCAGAAGCCTCATTCTTTGCATACATATCTAACTCGTCTACAGGAAGGAACGTGGCTCACCACTTGGATTAGAACCGGAGGATTTTACACGCTGTGTAGATGCCGTGGCTGGCTTAACAGTATACGCTCATTCATTTCTCTCAAAACTAAACCACGAGTTTGATCTGTACAGGGCATTCTCACTCTGGTTGAAGAATGTTCTGGACGAGATGTCCTCGGTTATCAACATTAACGACACCCCCCCTGAAGACCCCCAGGTCGATACTCTCAAGGTGGCGGAGTATGTTGGTAATCATTTGCTCTCATCATCCTTAGCTCCATTTTTTGCCAAATCAGAGCGGCCACAAAGAAAAAAGCTGTTTGAAGATGGAGAAAGCATCTTCAAATTCTTCTGCTCTCATGAAAATTACAACAAAGGAGGCTCTTGTTCCTGGGGAGATTTGGCCGAACACCTGGTGGGATTATGCCAGGGGGTGTTTGAGAAGCCTGCAACGGCTATGAGACGGTCATTGAGGATAGCTAGACCAGTATTATTACACAGGGATGGAGAGGTGGAACATGTGCAGATGCACATGGTGGACGTGGTATATTCTAAAGTCCAATACTTGTTCCGAGAACTTACTGATAGAGCTCAGGTGAATAACCCAATTGCTTATGTAGCCTTATATTCACGGAAAGACGCAGCAGACTCCTGTATGTATTGTCTTCTTCTACTATGACTGTGAGCTTACAAAATAGTCTAGTGGTTCTGGCAAAATGTGATTTCAATGTAGAAGGGGGGTTGAGCACCATTGTCAAAATCCAGTGTGTCAAGCTACGATTATCATCTATCTATCAGACCTCAGAAGAAGATGATGCTTGCAACAAAGTTTCTTTACTCGATTTCAAATTTGTGGATAACGAATCCATTATTTTGTTAGTAGAGAATGAGAGTAAGTAAACCACTACGTTATACCACAGGTGATTCTGATTATCCGTGTCGATAGCTACTCAAGTTACACACATGGTCACAACTCCTTATGACACCTTACCCTTCTCAGATTCGGGGCCCTACCAAATCCCCACTCGCCAAGACTCTTCCGCTGTTCGAGAAGATGTGAGCAGCATTTTCGAATTTTCAAGGAGTGGGGATGTACCCTATGTCGATATCGAGCCAATCAAGGCTAGGGTTTTCGAATGGAAGGACGGGTTTCTTCCAGAAGGGGTAGTCGTCAATGGGAAACTTGATAGGAGAATTGGTGCATTGATGGACAGGGACGGGTCGAGATATGTTGTGTTTGATCTAGACATGGATGAAGTTGTTGAGGATGATGTTGATGTTGGAGAGGAGACTGAGGGTGAGGAGGAGGATGGAGAGGAGGAAGTAGGCGAGGAGGATGATGGGGAGGAAGGTGAAGAAGTTGATGATGAGCCTATGGACGAAAGCGATATGGATATGAGCACGAGTAACTGATAATGTGAGGAAACATCGGTCTAGTAGCGGCACTGGTAATCAGGTGGGACATAACATGGGCCATGGCGTTATAATCTTTTTGCAAAGACTAGGAAGGGTATTTGCTTTTCCGCTGTAAATTAGATAGCAAACGGCTTTGTTTTGTTGAGATATTCACAGTAGAAGTGGAATACTACGAATTGTCCCTCATCCTTCATCTCACCATTCCTCCTATTGAATCACGTAGGTATTACCACTCTTGCACAATCCGTGGCACCTTCAGCCCCCTCCGCGGGTTGTGCTCAAACCCCTCCTCCCCAGCCTGCGGTACCCCTCAACTCCCTCGTCCAAGGCACCCTCAATGCCCTCTAACTCCTTCACGGGTTAAGCTACGGGGGAGGGGGGTTGGAATTACCAGCGTGGCAAGCAAAGTGCGTGGAGGCCGGCTGGGCTTGATATTTTGGGCTGAGCATGTAGTGCTACTGCGCTGCACAACACAACCCACGGAGGAGGGGGGGGGAAGAGTGCTGCGCACAGCCTGTTGGGGATGGGTTTTAGGGCACGCTGCGGGTGCTGTTGATTATTCTGAAGATGAAGGACTGGTCCCATACCGGACGACTCAAGCCAAAATTTGCCATAGGTCAGGCGTCTACTGGCTATACCGGATACCGTACCGGATTACAGGGATTGTTACCAGGGCTTATCACAGATATGTAAATGTAATTGCTATCGGAATGGTGAGGCCACAAAATAGCGCAATAGCAATACGGTACGGAGTCAAAAAGAGTACAAAATAAATAGTTTACAAACCGTCCCACTACTAGTTTGTATTTCCAGCTACTGGAAGCAACTCAGGTTCTATCCTTTTACCCCGCCTAGAACGGCCCCCACGCTATTTGCTATGCCGGAACAGAAAGCTTAACAGATTTGGCGAAGCCCAAGAAGCACCTGAAAGCACCTGAAGATCGCCGTGTTTCATGAAGAGTAGGGGGTGCGTCATGCGCAGATTTTTTTTGCCGATGTCCGTGCCAACCAGCCTCCATGACAATCATGTCCCTTAGACTTAGATTTGTCAATGGCTGTAGGTAGCCCTTGCATGTATCCGGGGCTTCCCTGCATCGTCTGATGTCCTCGCTTTTTCAACATGATGACTTTTATATGGATATGATATAATGAAAGTAACTTTTACAAGCATAACAAATATTCCAATCTTCGCCACTATGTACTGTAGTCTTGCTGTCCTTATTCTTTGCCTTGCTCTTATCCTTATCATCGTCTGGTCTGATCGAGGCTACCATCGTCGCTCTTTCCATATCCTTAGACACTTTTTGCGGGAAATATACAGTTGTGTTGGCAGTCTCCCGGTAAGGTTCTCTGTATGGAGTAGTCTCATTATGTAATTCAGATCCCTTTTCGAGTCACATTCCAATATGGCACAGTCCAATAGGAATAGCGTGAGGTTGACTGCGAATCCTGAATTAGGGATGTATTGCCGTCGGCTGCAAGTGACGACCAGACGGAATGGAAGAAAGCTGAGGGGGTTAACGAGCCCTATGTACCTGAACAATAGTCTGGCTTGCACCAGCCCCTCCCTAAGACAATGGATGGGGGGATTAGTGTGACGGCTCACCGATTACAGGCTCGATCTTTGTGTATGACCGCATAGATTGGATTAGATTGAATGGCGCTTAGGGTTATGAAATAAAGACACACGTAGGAGAGAAGCTTACGTGTTGTGACTATGATATTGGAACCTCGGTGGTTCCTATAAAAGGATACCCAATGCTACCCTCTTGTATTCTCTCTCTCTCCTCACACAACGTCTGATACTTTAGCCGAGCTCGAAATACAATACGGTATAGATACGGTATCCCATGGGCTGCTAAGTCACGCACATGATGGATCTAGGCCAAAACTACGAAATATACAACATCCTCTATAGCACAACATTCTCCATCGCACAATCTTTACGCGTCAAGATACCCCTATTCTAGCACCTATACAACATCCCCACACAATAATCTCTATCGCACAATCTCCTCCATAGTACAACATCAGCATCATACCAACCATACAGCTAACCAGAAGATGTACTTGTACTACTTCGCTGTTATTACCGTTCTTCTTGTTATATTGTCTAGACACGTGGTTAAGACCACTATCACTACCACGACCACTACCACTTTCCACTACTATTACCACTACCACGACCAGAACCACTATCACGACCAAAACCAGTACCACGATCAGCATCACTACCTACCGAGGGCCTAGTGCAAGCCAGACTACTAGTATCGATCTTGATGCTGTTCTACAGCGATCGATAGATTGCCAAGTTCTGGCAGAGAACGGGTTTTGCAATATTGCATTAACCAGTCCAAGTATCTACCGGCCGCCCATCAGCTTTGCAGCCAACTTCCTCCATTCTTAATAAGGGAGAAAGTTAGGTGGGATAATCGTTGGATTGACTCCGATTTGGAGTCAATTACGGAGACTTCGGATTCGGTACTGGATACAATACCCGACTCGGCATGTTCGTGGGGACTGGAATTCGAGGTGGTAAATAATCCTGCCCCACCACAGCCATACTACCCTAATATGGGTTGATGGTGGGAGGGTTGTTTTCTTTTATATATACCTATACCAATATCAAGAAGATGTACTACATGTTCATCATTACCATTCTTCTTGCCTTATTGGGAACGGGTCTTGCAATACTGCGATGACCAATTGACGCGTCTTCTGGCAGTAAGGAAAAATTAAAAAGCACATAGAATTGGCACTACACTATCAGCTTTGCTACCAACTTTCTTCTTTGTTAAAGAAAAAAGTTAGGTGGGCTGATGGTTGGGTCGACTCTGAGTTGTGGTCAAAGACAGATGCTGATGAGTAATCATTGATTTTTGAATGGGGGATGGTTCGCGAGGTTGTGGTAGGAGGGCCGCGCCGGGGGGTTTCGCAGAGGCTGGGCTGGCGGGTATTGGTACTGATGTGCTTACAATTCTTATAAATTAATGATTTCAATAATCACATTGGGGGGGAGGACATTGCTGATCAGTTGCGATCATACTACTATACACAGCTACCAAGTCATCGTTCATGGCTGCCACTCTTTTACTGGCTATTGGATACGACACTTGTGAACAGCTATATTCTGTATCGTATGTATAATTCTTCTGTATCGCACATGTACTTCTTGTACACATTAATATATATGTACTTATTGTAGATTTCCATATTGTTTATCATCTATATAGATAATAGATATAGATAATAGATATAAATAACAGATATAAATAACAAATATATATACTAGATACAAATACTATTGCTGTAATATGCCTCTAATAGGCCAAAGCGCCACTGCCGCTGCCTATATGGTAGATGTGGGATCTATAGCAACTGAGGAATGAGGAAGGTGAGGTAAATACCCGAAGAGACTGGCCAGGGTATGAGAGCAAAGATAGGAAAAAGACATATAGGCATACAAAAGAAAAACAACCGAATACCTTTTGGGGAATCTTTTTCGATTACCATTATTAAGGTCATGAATTGTTAGTCATAATAAAAAAACACCAAGCATTATCCTGCCACCCGTGCGTGCACATATTGGGAATTGAAGCTAAGTCTCAGGGTTCTTACTCTTATCATCATATGCTTGTAGTTCTGAACTTTGCGCGCAGTACCACAAGCACCAATACCCAACTCTCGAAGGGTTGCAATATTGTTGTTCCGGGCTAGCCGCGAGAGAATATGGAATGGCCAGGCTCCGCGAGTATGAGAAAAATGAGGTTTACGGTATCTTGATATTTTCGATGATGTGGCTATCGGGTGAGCTCATTACCCTGAACTAGACAGAATGACCTGTCCACAGGATGCTTAAATTGTCAATATGCAAGTGTCAGTACCTGGCTCAAGAGGCCTCAGACGCCCTTACCACTGGATGTACCTATGCTTACTACTCAAGATACTTGCGACATATGGTGAGCTCGCCACGCAAGGCAGGCTTGCGACAAATAGTTTTTTTTTTCTTTCATTACTCATATTTGATCCCAGGGGTACTATGATGAGCCACCCGGAAGCCCGGGTTGGATTCAGGGCAAGGCACGTTAATCTGGCCACATAACGAAGGCTCGCTACTCAGGCCCTCCAAAGGAGGAGGGTCGTGCAACCAGACTAACTCAGGCATGCTTGCATGCCTGCTACATAACGTAAGCTCGCCATGTGCTAGGTACTGATGCGCCAAATCCTAATATGCCAGGTACTGATGCACTAGTCGCAAGTCCTTTGTACTAGATTCATTCTTTATATAGGCTCGAGTTCAGGCCAATACTGCAAGGACTCGTACTCAGATGAGTATGAAATATAGCAAATCGCAAGATCTTGTACACTTTGATGTTGGTGACCTAGTATCACTTTATATTCCTAGAATTGACAGAACTTGCAACCAATGCGCATGGCTGTTCTGCATGATAATCTTTAAACCTTACCCTGATCGATATTAGCTGCTAACTCTCTATGGAATACTGAACAGCTATTATCCAAACCCGTTAACTACAGCAGCTCCCGCCAGAATTTACACATCCTGATTTGGCTCAATTGCACACATTATCCGCATATTGTTCCGGGGCCCCCGCGAGAAAATTAAATTCGCGGAAGGCCCGGGCCCTGCAGGAATACGGAATGGCCGGGCCACTTGCGAGTATGAGAAAAATGAGGTTTACGCTATCTTTATAATTTCGATGATGTGACTGTCGGGTGAGCTCATTACCCTGAACACTGACCTCACCACTCAAGGTGCACAAAGGTGAGCTCGTCTCTCAGGGGTTATGTGCGCTTGCCGCATAAGATAAGCTCAGGCAAGAATGTGAGCTTAGCACACAAGGCGATCTTACCAAGATACTACACAATTCGATGTTAGTGACCTTAGTGTCACTTTACATTTCCAGAATGGACCGACGTAAAACTACAGTCGAACCTCGTTATTTGCACAATGTCGGGGCCGGGAGGGTCCATGCTAACAGAGAGGTTATGCATATATAGAGGATGCTATCATAGAGCTTCGACTGCAATGCACAGAGGCTGTTCTGCAAGATTATCCTCAAGCATCACCCTGATCGATATCACCTGCTAACTACTTATCCATGGCATACTGAACTATTATTATTATCCAACCCGTGAACTACAGCAGCTCCACAAATTTTACACATCCTGATTTGGATGAATTGCATACATCATCCGCATATGATGCAAACCGCCTATTATCATCAAGAGTAGGCTGCTTCTCAACTACATTTGACTCAGCATGCAACTACAATATATGTAAATGTAAAAATATATATATATATATTTTAGAAATACACATTATTCTTACATATATTTTATTATTTATATGCAGTCTCAGTAAGGAGACCATGATGAGCCACTGCCACATCCGGCGCCTACATCCCGCAAAACAAAATGAACTCGAATCCCAACTTCTGTAAAGCAAACCGAAGAATGCCTCTAATCCTACAAATCCCATATGTCCCAACAAATCTTGGTGCAGTCCATCTTCGTCAGAATCCTCCAACGAGGGCCACAATACATGTTTCCGGGCCTACTTCTCTCATTTCATACATTTACTCCCACTTTGTATTTCCATTTCATGCTTTATACCACGTTGTATGTACTATATATACAAAATTTTTACTTGGGTAATTATGTGGTCCCGTGTTCTCTCGCGGGGGGCCCAGAACAGATATTTGGATGTTGGGATCGGGGTTTTTAGATATTTCGGGTTAAGAGCGTCTTTAGATCTTTTGAGTTTTGCGGTGTTTGCATCATATGATGAGGATGTCAGGTCTGTTCCGGTGACTAATGGTGCTGAAGACAATTTCAATCTCAATTCTTGTCGTAAATACATTCTCGAGTGCATTATTTACGAGTTTGGAGATCGATTGTTAATTGTAATTTGGAGACTGTGGGTGTCAAGTTGCCATGCACTTGCTAACTACAATTTGCCAAAACTAGAACTATATTGTAGGGTTCCTCAATAAAACCAGGAGTACTGTTATCAAAAAGAAATTAGGTTTGGTTTTATGGTCATATATAGAATAAGCTTATATAGCGGCCCTGTCTTATGTAGTTTATACTTTCTTTTAGTGTAGAGGAAGTAAACTGGCTAGATTCGCGATATTCTTTCTTCGGGTGGACCTTGCTTACTGTTGTTGGAACAATTGGCTTCACCTCCTGCCCTTTCCTGCTCCTCCTCCCGCAGCCTTCGCTTCACCAGTTCCTGTCGCTCCTTTTCCAGCCGTTCTTCCTTCTCCGTTCGCTCTTCCTCCTGTTTCTCGACATCTTCATCTTCTTGGCTTCTAATTTCCTCGTCCTGCTCGACCCCCCCAAAAAAAAAACACCTGGTGCTCATTGAAGTGTACAAGTCTAAGCGAGGTTGACGTTGTAGTCCATTCAGGTTCTCTAGCACATTGGCAATTGTAGTGACTGCCTCTGGCATTGACAAATGCAGGCGCATATCTTGCGATATGCAGCATCGAACTGCTCCCAATCAGCATTGATAAATTATAATCTGGTTGGCACATTGGAAGAGAACGTTCCACATTCCCCCGAAAGTGGTGATTGAGCGGGTCACTCAACAGTTGACCACGCTTCTTGAACCCTTTTTCAACCAATTCTTGTAAGACATCACCGTGGACCAAGAACCCTAATAAACTTTAGAAAGGAAGTGCCAAGTAATGGTTAGAAAAACATACACGAGATTACGACACATAGCACCTGTAGTATTAAGCAACTCGTGAGTTGAACAGGACATTCTTAGCTAAAGACCGATTATGAGTGCTGAGTTTGGAAAACAATGACCCTGCATCATATTGTAGCTGAAGAATCTCTCGATTTTTATATACCTGTGGGCACCTGAGATCGAGAGCCCGAACCGTACCCACATCAGTAGAGGTGGTATATCGAATCGAGGTAATTTCATCAGCTAGTGTTTCAGTTGGAAAACAGACGCAATTCCAAACAAATGTTTACACCCTCACCCCAAAGGCCTTCAAAGTGGACAAATCTCTTGAATTTGCTCTAGTGCTCAACATCACTTTGTAAAGTTTTGATAAGGTTTGTTTGTTGGTGTCAATTTGGCCATCCACTGACCAAACATTAAGATATGACGGAATATTTGACCATCGTTATGACTTGTTTGATTTGTGATACCTATTTCTCAAAGGCCTGAGTATAAACGAAGCTGGACCAACCACATAGCACATAACAAGTACCTGTGACAAGAATTTCTTTCTCAATGTCACTCAGATTAGTGTAAATATCTACCAGCCACAATTGGTCTCTAAGATGAACCAGTCTCCGGACTGCTTCAACACGATGTAGCCATGAAGGCACTGTAAGGTCAAATTGAAATCCCCATGCGCAACATAATGGGTCAATTCGTCGCCGGAAATTAAAGCTGGGATAGGGTGTGCTTCCCGAGCAGGACCATCCTCACTATCTATCTCGGTGTTTCTCATTAAGAGGGCGCCATCAGCGCACTGATTGGGATGTTACAAGATTTGGTATGGGGGCATTGTGAGGAGAGTTTGCGTCCCAATAAATAAATAACACGTCCACTCATGAAGTACAGCAGCATGCGCTTACTTTACAAGATGCTACGATTACATGGATAGCTTTCATGCATAAATTCATGTATATCTGTTGGTTTTCATATGAATGTGATTGGAACCGAATTATATTGCGAATCTTGGTCCCTATGGCCCAATTGGCCCACTGTTATAACGTTACATGTGAGATTGCGCCACAAAAACGTTGGCAATGTAACTCAGTCTGGTTGAACGAAGCTGCGCATGCACATTAAAACGACGATACGGACCGTCATCGATATCGTGTCGGCGCATCAAGCGACTCAAAGTTATCCCTGTAGGCTTGTAGTAAATAAGGAACTCCGTGATATTAGACGAAATAGGTAGTCCTCCGGCACATGCTCTAGTAGGGTATACATCAACGATAACGAACAACCATCTTGCGCATGGGAGCGGGTGCAGTCAAATGATCCACTAAGCGTGAGCCAATGCGGACTTAAAACCTTCCGAAGATCATGGTTTAATGCTCCTCTACTGTTGTGTATCCCTAGCTCCCCACCTGTTCTCCTCGTCACCCATCTCCCTACCCTTCTCCTCCCTCCAAGGTCTTTCAACATATCCTAACTCCTGCTTCACCTCTTCCACTGTCTTCTTGTCACCGGTGTTCTTTCCAATATTATCACTTATCTTTACTGCTGGACGACCAGCAGCAGAGGACAGTTTGATCACGATATTGAGGGGTGAGGATTTTTGGTTCGGACGAGAGAGGTGCTCGAAATCATCTGTGCATAGTTAATGATCATCATACTCCCGGCGAATGAGTGTGGGGTAGCGAACTGGTCAAGAAAGTACCAACGCCAAAACTGGTTGCAAAGCCGTTTTCCTCTGCACATGTCTTGTATCTCAGACAGAGATCGACGTTGAGACTATCCGAAAATACGATCGTTTTTCGACCCACCTTCCTTCCGGTCTCCTTCTCGAGGTCAGTGTAAAATGTCTTCATCATCAACACAAACCCCTTGGGGTCTCCACTGTCCTGCCTGACCCCTGTGTAGATTTCTGCGTATGTCAACCCTGTACCGGGCCGTTCGCATTTGAAACACTTGAGGAACTGCTCTGTGCCAAAGGTATCCGTCAAGGCTATGCTCAATACAACAGCTTTGAAACACGACAACCATTTTTCTAATCCTACCAGGTTTGCGGTTAAATAGTTTTGAGTTATTGCGGCTATACCCATGAACCATTCATGAGCGACCGTGCCAATGGGGTTCAGGTCAAACCTGTATTAATTAGTTTCGTGTGTGTACGTGAGGTACTAGAGGTTCAAACCTATGAGCAAAATGAACATTGCTGGTTCCAATAAAGTTACCACCTGTATTGATATTGTTTTGCTTGTGCTCCTCGGCAGCCTTCATTAGCCCTCTCAAAACCATCTCCTGGGTCGCATAGCTCCTCCGCCTCCTGGTGCCAAACTCGCTAAAAACACAACCACCCCGCAATAACCTAACACTTTTCTTAAAAGCATTTTCTTCTTGACCGGTATAATCCCAATCGGTATCAGTGTATCGGAAGTATGACTCAGAAACAAGTACGAGAAGTGGTATTTCGTAAAGTATTGTGCCTGCCCAGGACCCGGCAATAGTGATGGTGAGGTCCCCATCCTCATCCTCAGCACCCTCTCTAGGGGAGGGTATAGGATGAAACTCTAGCTTCACTTCTTGGTGGGGCTTAAGGCGGAAATTCTTGAGATACTCTAAGAAACTCTCTGGGAAATAAGGGCATTTTCTTCGGAGGAACCCAAGTTCTCCTTCCGTCACGGTTATAGACCCCAGATCTACCCAACGTCACTAAAGTCATTGATTGCTTCGTGTAGCGGAGGTCCAGGGCCGAGTGACTCACTGGAGACCTGACGCTTCAACCACTCATATCCACTCCTCCTGATCTTGAGGGAGGGGGTGCGGTTTGCAAAAGTGTATGTGACATCTAGCTTCCTACCCCGTCAGTGGCGTCATCGATAACTAGGGCCCTTCCATGAGGAACAAACCAATGTCACCCCAACCACTGTGCAAGATAGCACACTGCATGGTGAGTTTGTAGAGGTCGGTGTCTAGGAGGGATGCGATACCCTCTTGGTCTGGCACTTGTGGGGAAGGCATGGTGCCAGTGATGGCTTCAAATGTGAGGGCTCGTAGATGGGTTTCCAGGAGCCTCTGAGACAGTAGGAACCATCAAGCCACAACACAGCTTGTGTCAACATAAGGTAGCAACCCTGGCTACAAAATCAAGGCATCACATGCAGTAGCCCTTGCATCCGCTAACAGCCAATACTGCACTTCGTACCAGTATAAGGTAACAAAAGTACATTTGCCGAATAAGACCATAATGATAATTTACTTCGCTCTGTGCTATGTACATGCGAAAGCTTGTCTAATGAGGTCACGAAACTGACTTCTATATTATGAAACCATCGAATATCAATCGCAATTTGATAAACCTAACAATCCTCAAATAATAATGTGCATTCACTGTCAGTCTAGAGTATGCTAAATTTCTCCAGCATCTTGATCCTGCCTAGCAATTTGTATCACAGAAATCCAATCCTCCATCATTCTATGTACCCTTGGCCATTCTACATACCTCAGGGGAAAGTATTCCTATAATTGTAGTTACTTAAAGTGTCCAACTTTTTTGTCACAACACTGTAGAATAGATAGTAAACCCGTCATATGCAGGTCCCATTGATATATTCATATCATTTATTTATTTTCCCCAATCCGATGCCTCACGTCGTCTGTAATTCTAAATATATCATACATTTTCCCTTCCCATTTCAAGAATCTCCCATCTGTTCCACTCTCCACACTATCCTGACTTCTCTTCGATGTCTCGCATTCATTTTCCTCAAGCCTTTGTTGGTGGAAGACCAAGCTCCATATATTTATCACTCTCATCCAATTCCGCCTTAATAGCTGCCCTAGCAGCTTCTATGATTTCAATTAGATATCTCCCTACAGCCTCATTTTCGCTGCCACATCTGCAACATAGTCTACTACCACCCTCCTCACCTTCACGATCTGCTTGCCTGATAGCTTGTCATCTGGTCCATAACAATACAACCTCATGTCCCCACTTGATGAATAGCTTGCGGTATATGGCCTTGTGCTTGGCTTCATAGTCTCTTAATAGATGCTGCTGGCTCTCTACGAGAGGTTCTGCAACCCACTAGCTGCCATGGCATCGGATCCAACGCCTAAGTTCGGAAAGGCCTTCTTCGAACCAACCAGACTCCCCCCTCGCTATCTCCTGTTCTGAAGTATTCCTGGCCATCACAACACCTCAAATCAATATAATATGTCCCACATTACTCTCTCGAGGGTGAGGTGTTTTCTCCGTCTGCTTACGCTTGTGCAATATGACTAGCAGCTTTATGGTCTTTGACTCCGTGAGCTGCAGGAATACATTCAAGTCCTCGTCCTCCTATAATTTTCCTTACTTTCTCCCATTTGACAGGTGAAGGGAAATCTTGACGTGAGGCTCATTAATCAATGCCTTGTATAGAGCTGCCATTTCTTGATCCCTCGGAAATTCCAGTCCCACTCTTTTGTAAATGATAGCTTGTATTCCCGAAGTCCAATATGTACATTACGATGGGCCTCCTATCTTCAATCCTACACCTTTTGTTCATGAGCTGACCTGCCACGTCGGATTCTCCCGCCTCGGCAATAGTTTCAGCTTCACCAGATTATGCAGACCGGGCCGGCGCCACCCGATGGTGGCCTGACGAACCCTGCTTTCCTATATACGCACATCCTGTATCTTCAGAACTCGGGCGAAGTCTGTATCGCTGGGATACAATGAATATATTTCTCGCACCTCTACGTGCACCCAGTTAGGCCCGAGGAAGTGACTATAAACTCAAATAACGATATATCGCCGTGATTACTAGCTCGCCTCTAACAGCCGGGATTCCCGCACCTTTTTGAAACAAATCAAGCAATAATTCATTTAATGCCTTGTGTGCTAGTGTGGTGTCCCTGTAGACACTCCAGAGACTGGAAAGTCTGGTATAGTGACACTCTTGAATGAAGGATTTCCACCATCCTGTTTCCATTACCCCCCCCCCCCCCCCCCTTAGATCTTATCTTGGTTTCAGGTTCACTTCGCCAATTTAAATATTTATGAGAATTCCATCATGATCGTATGTGACCACTCTAACACATCGATAGAGTTATTGAAAGCGTTGGCTAGTGTGGGCATTTAACGGATTTTTTTGGTCCAATTAATACTGCCGAAAGGCTTTTTCGAGTAAGGCAGAGGCATATACAAGGTAAGCAAGTAGTAGTGTGAGGGGATACCACTCGTATTTATGTTTGCCCTTATGCAGAGTTGTGTCCAAACGCTCGACGTTTCTCAAAATTATCAATGGCGACGTCTAACGTCCAATATAGATGCGCAACGCTAGATCTCGCATAATGCAGTCTCGATCTGGGACCGGGGAGTTTACGGGGAGTGATTTCTCCACTATCCAGAAGTCAACTAGTTGTCTTAGAATGCTTAAATACAGTCACGATGCAAGTCTGGTTGCACTACCCCTGGCACAACAAGACTACTACATAGAAATGCTCGTGTTTCTTTTTTAGAATGCCAAATCCGACGCATAACATTTTTGCTTTAGATGTTCGAGGTTGGCCTTGCTTATCAATGGGTCATGTAATTTCTCCGCATGTCGCCAAGAGTCCGGAATAGGCAGTATCTCATGACAAGCAACATGCAATTATCTCGACAACCTCTCAGAAAACACAATATATTTTCTAATCATAAATAGTATTCCATGTTCCTAAATCTATTCTATTGTTAACTAACCAGCTCTCTCCAGCTCTCTCCAGGCCCCAGTGTTGTGAGAATGTTTCCCGGGATTTTTTTCCGTTCATGATTTCGTTACTTGGCTAGATTTCGTTTGTGATTGATTGGATTGGTTGGGCAGTGTAGGAGACAGGATGGTAACAGAGTACGTCGGATTGGTGACAGTGCGTCAGGAAATTGGAGAGAAGGGTTAGCAAAGAGATGTTGGTGGAATAGGATAGTTGCTGTGGATAGTTTAGGTGGTGGAATATTTTTATTTAGGTAGTAGGATAAATAGAAGAAGAAAGTTATTTACATGTGCAAATACGGAGATTCTAGCAGACATGAGAAAGTGAAAATAGAAACAACGTACGTTAAGCTAGAATGAAGTAAAATCCTTCAGAGACGGTGCCAACCAGACTATCAGAGACGCATACCGTTGATAACGAGGTCGCAAGAAACGTCACAAACAAGTAGGTGACAGAGAAGTAAGGAAGAAACAATTCAACTGGGAGAAGCAAGATGTACGCAAGAAAGAACCTTGAAGAGAGAAGGATATTACGAGAGAAGGAGTGCTAGGAGGAGTAGGAAAGGTTAAGAGATATGGAGATTGCGGGGGACGCGCCTCGGTATGGGGATGCGGGAGAAGGATAAACTAGCAAGAAGTGTGGGTGACATAAGAAAGAATGAGGGCGCAGAGGAGAACGGTAAGTGGTATAGGTGGGACCAGGAAGGCGATGGTACCCACATAGGGGAACGCCAAAGGCAGACGTATTGCGTCAGGGACGCGGGCAAAATCAGGGACGTGGGCAAAATCAGGGACGTGGGCAAAATCAGGGACGTGGGCGAAATATTCCTGTGTCCGGAAGCTAAGTTTTGCAATATGGGGTCGGGTACGTCCGACGCATGGGACGCAAATATTATTTTTGCTGATGTGATGGCAGCTGACCCTTACTCTCTCGCCGTTTTTTCCCCATCAGTAGTGTGTGACTTTCCGTCCGTTTCCTCCCCCGTGCCATATGTAGGCTTAGTACCTAGTTCGTGGCAATCATATCCGACCGCCCTACGCCCAAGGGAAAAGTGCTCAGGGATTGTTACATTGGCAGGGGTAATCCGTGAGCATGTAATTTTGTTCTCCTAGAATATATCGTCAGTGATAACAAGTCGTCTCTGGATGGTGGTTGTATCATGCCTATCAGTCACTTGATGTAGGGGCCCGCTGAGGTGGAGTGGGGATGCGTCCGACATATGTAATTCGCAGCTTCCGCCCGCGAGGGGCAGTGCAACCAGACTAGCCCCCTCCCTAGTCTGGTTGGCACAATACCCTCCTCTTCCTACCAGACCAATACTTAACGACACAAATAGTCCCTTACAGAACCTCAGCATAGGTACCACTACTTGTTTCAATAACTCACGCCGGAAACCCCAATACGAATTGTTTCATCTGTCGAATAGCTGGACATAACAGTTTAGGAGCCTCTGAAAGAAGGTTCATCCGATTATCACTAGAAAGCGTTGGACAAGTATATATAGTTCGGTTCCCCTATATTTCCAATTGTAAGCCAATCCCGAGATTTCACCTTCTCGAACTGCGTATTGACTCTGGCCTCCAGTCCATCCATCTTCCACATCGCACCCAAAATGCCTGCCCCAACTGTCAAGTACCCCATTCGAGATACCACCACTCTCACCTCATTGGGCTACAACTTTAATGGACCAGCTCCTCCTGCTATACCACCATGCCCAGGTCCTCCACCAAACAGGCCTCTTCCTCCTACTCCTGCTAAATAGGAGACGATCTCCACAATTTCCTAGCATCATCACGCGGGATGTACAATTTCGTTGAAACATCATTACGACAGCGATCATGCGCAAAACATGGCGACATTCTCCTATGTACGAATTACGGCTTTGAATTTATTTTTCGGGCGGACGGCCATGGGAACAGCATGCATTACGGGCGGTTTTACATACTAATACTGGGTCTCCTTACTTTTTTTATACGAGTTTATTCCACTTCCCTAGGGAGAGATGTTAGAATGGTTTGGCTGGTCCAGCTTTATTTTTGTTGCCCATGAAACCCACCTCTCATTGGTCGGCAATCAAATGTGCCTATCACTGATCCTTGGGAAGGCAATCGTCATAATTTTGCTTATCATATCGGATACTACATTCTTATTTGCTGCCTACTATTGTTTTCCGTCTTTGCCAGTGCTGGTACACATCTAAGGAATTTGTAATATATGCATATCCTGTTTCTTTCCCTTTTTTTTCTGCTTTACTCTACATTTTGCTTTAATACTTTTATCCGGTGTCATCGTAAAGGCGTTCAAATATTGTCACCTGGTCTGCTTGAAACTCATCACATATTTCAATTTGCTCATATTTGCATAGTATAGTCACAACGAATACCATTTGACTTAGCTCTAAGCGCTTACCAAGCTTTCCTGTGACAAGAACGAAGAGACATAGCATGCGAGGTAAATAATAAACGCAATCCTTTGGTGATAGCTTTCATTCCCCACAATTCTGCCCAGTCATGACGTATTCACAAGGAGAAAACCGCACACTAACGTAACTGGTATAGAGTCTAACCGGTGAGGATGAAACTAAACGAACGATACAAAATTCCTGGTCGTGCATTTACAAATCTAAGACATTCAATTTCCCAGCTGGGTGTCGCGCCTTTAGAAAGATTAATATCTCGGTCCGATCCACCTTGAACTTGGAGTCACAGTCAGGTGCGTGTGCATTGCAGTAGTGCACCGGTACATACCCAGTACCTACCGTGCAGGCTGGGATTCCCATGGCCGTGGGCAACCATGGGCCGCACGCAGGATATACGGTAGGACAGGCACGAGCTCAATGTCCATGAATATATTTTTTTTACATGTCATGGTTTACTTTTTGGCGTACACTCGAATTTAGTCTACTGGTATATCCATATACCCCCAATTTTTGTTAAAGCCAGTGCTCGCAACAGTACTAACATGACTATCTTTTCTATTCTGATTGCGGGACAATCAGCCAGGTTCTAATATAGAGCAGGTGGGGAATATGTCAATGAAGGGGGTTATCTCATATCGCAGTCTAAGTTACCATAAGACGCTCCTGTTTATATCTCGAACATGTCGGTATCATTTATGACCAACATCGAGCCATTTATCTCCTGTTGCCTGTGGATTGAGTCACTATAACTAAAGTAGCATAGCTAGCTATCCATGTCGAAATAATTCCCCTGTGGTGAGTTTCTGCAACTCCCACCCCACTCTTGATGCGTTATGCTATCGAGCACGCACGTTAAGCTGTCAGATGGAGTGTGGAGCACGGTACTATGTAGGGTGTCTGAACGAGGATGAATTGAATCATGTTGCCGTGTTTTTTTTTGTGACTGCCACAGAAACATAAAGCATCCTGTATTCCTTTTTTTTTAGGGGGGGGCGCAGACGTACATGGGAACCCCAGCGTATGCTTGCTGGGTATAGAGGTTCCCAGTGGGGGCTATGACCATCACCTTATTTCTGCAGTCATTTCAATTCAGGGACCTGGGCTGGAAGTGCAGCTGGCTGGGATTGGCGGCTGATATAAGACTATGGACCAAGGTTTCTGTGATTACAAGCTATTTCTTACTATCACATAAGGTGTAAGGTGTCTGACAACGTTGACATTGCTACATCTCGACGTTCCCTATCACGGGAAGCTTAACCTGTTATCGGCCTTGGCTCTCAAGGCCACCATGTATATATACCTCTTCGCTCTCGCACTCTTGTTGGATCCCCATCCAACGTCTTGGATACCTAATACAGACCTTGCTTCTCACTGCGCTGGTGCACCTCCCTCGTGTACCCCCCTTGCCCCCTCGACCATTCTGCAGCCCCGCTGCTCCAACCACGAATCCGTCACACGCGGCAGTAAGCCTCCGCGTGTCCTTGACCTTCCCTGCCCTCGCATCACACACGTAGCCTCTTCTACGTGTGCGACCCCCCGTCCCTTCCCAGGCGTACCCCTTGGTCGCCTTGCCCCCCCAGAGCCCCCGTCACAGCCGTGAGAGTCTGAGAGAGCAACCAAGAATTGGTGTAGGATTATGTGAATGAGGTAAGAAGCATGTATTCTCTTAGCCGAAGGAACCTTATAAGCTTCTCCGAGGTCCTTGCCAAGCTTCCTGCCAAGCCCGCCGATATGCCTATCTAGGTAATGCAACAAGGCATGTGGTACTAGGTACCACAATCGGTGTTTGTGTCTCTTAGTCACGAGACTAGTGTCTCTATGCTAGCGTTGCCCCTAGAGCAACCTTGTGTTGAAAAGCACGTGAGCAATATGATGTTGTGGCTGTTACTTGAATCGATATCCACCTGGTCCACCTGCCCGGATGCCGATTATCGAGATCGATGTTCTGTACTACTAGGTACATGACAACCTATGAGTCACTTCTCATTAATACAAATGAAATACAGAGGCTCACACCAAAAGTCCTTTCCGCTTTCCTATTTGAGAATCATGCATATGCAATGCCTATGCACCGCATGCAGCTTGGCATTATTCAGCTAGTGTTTATGAAACCATGGAACCAGAGCAGGACTAGGCCTAGCCCAGACAATTGGATGAACCTGTAGTCTAGTTGGCACCTAACATCCAGATGACTAAACATCTGACTTGGGATCTGACGAGGACTTTGGGTCGGGAAATGTAAATTGCACCTGGCTTTGTCTTGTACTCGGGGGCAGGCTCGGTCCGGCTCGGTTTCATTTTTCGGCCCTCGTGGCATGAATCATATGGTGGTATGATGCCTCTCAGTAATTGTCGGTTCATTCGCAATTTTTTACAAGCGGCGTGTTTTTGATCTGATATCTAGGTAGAATTCTCAGAATGCACAAGTATAATAATATATGTAGGGACTATTGCGTTACGGGTTATGTGACTCGGGCTGTACCACGTCTGGTTAGGAGCCAACAACCCGACCAATTTTTTAAATCCTTAATAATTGTTGTGTATCAACCCTGCGCTTACTTATCGCTGTGAGTCGCAATTCCTATCTACCTAGTCTGGTTGGCACTCGGCTGGTGATATGACTGTTCCAGAGATGATCTTCCTCGTTTCGCATCTCTGGAACATCTTTATTCGCCAGAGATTTTGATTTTTCCGGTAAGGTATCACCTAGTCCGGTTGGGTATCGAGGCCTCATCTTAACTATCAACCTCTCTGAGCGAGTGAGCGGGGTATAAAGTGGGGTAGACTGGTTTATAAGAGATACCCAACGCATGTTGAAGTTTGTTGTACGTTGCATAGCCATGTGCTAATGGTTTAAATGTCCAGATTATCCTCAATACTAGTCTGGTTGCCCCAATACTGAGTATCGTCCTGCACAAGCTCTAGCAAGAACAGAGCATTCGTCAATATACCCGCTCTCAACCAGGCTACCCCGCTCCATAAAATGTTTATTAAATGGTGTGTTTATCTATACCCCCTAGTGCCCACTTGTTCCTGTTCCCCCCACGCCATTTCCGTTCAGATGATAAGATCATTCCCATACGTTTTTTGATATATCGAGCGTGCAGAATTGCTGACAGGAGTATCCAGGTACCAAACAAGGCTTGCAAGGAGTCCATTATTAACGCAATGTGTTACTACTGGGGTGGGTCACGAAGCTTTCCTAGGTTTACATGTTCAAAGTTAGATTCTGCCAAGTAGTACCACCGGAGAATTTGTTTGTCTTTGGATGTTGGACAGCCATCGCCTCATCCCTGAGGACTTCCTTTTATGCATGTCATCGGGTGAACTTACATCCATATCATAGATTTTGTTTGCAGCGGGTGATTGCATTTCCCAGCAGGTTGTCGAGAGAAGAGGTTTCCAGAACTATGATGTCTTGAGGACAGCGCGTATGGGCGCTTATGGTGGCTGTATGTTCCGGTCCTGATGCAAGACCTGGGAGAGCAGCAGATGCTAATCTGTGCATCCCTTTAGTCATATTTGGGCCTATGGTTGTACAGTGGTACCGCCTATTGGAGAGGTCTATTCGATTTCCAGGACGGCCGAGCATGGAGATAGTCGGTAGAGTGGCGGCAGATCAATTGATTTTTACACCAGTCAACATGGTCTTCTTCTTCTCCGGATTATCATTATTGGAGGTGAATTAGTCCTTACCGACATGCTATACATATGAGATGCTGATTCTCACGATCAGGGAAGCTCCGTGACAGAGAAGCTGAATAGCAGCTATTCTTCAACCTTGTTGACCAATTGGATGGTCTGGCCGGCGGTACAGCTGGTGAATTTTAAGCTCGTGCCTCTTAACCATAGGCTTTTGGTCGTGAACCTCATTAGTTTGGGTGGGTTACATGGTTCCCCGGATTTTTTAGATCCCGTGCCTGACAGTCGCTCTATAGGCTGGAATTCATATCTGAGCTACGCCAATGAGCAGGGCAATTCAGCCGTATTATTGTAGGGGATTCATGGCCAGGGAAAAAATGTGCAGTTTATGCCAAACGATACGTTGGCGGCAACTCCAAAACGTGCATGCAAATCTGGTTGCATGAATTCATTTACCGGAATATACCACCGAGAAGTTAGCATTATATATGATAGAAATAGATCCTTAGATTTTGTTTACAATCTATATTGGATGTAGGCCGTGAAATAGAACTTGTAACTCGAATATCTGGTCCATGGGATTAAATCCATGATATATAGAGCTATCTTATATATATTAAGTATCTAAGATCTGGAAATTTTTTTCATGTGGTCATGATCAGTTTAACAATGGATTCATATACATATGTACAGTTGCAATATTTTGGTCTCTGCAGTCTGCATTTCCAGATTGGCACGTGAACTTGCGCGCTAAGAACGATACCGTAGCTTGGTTGGCACTCGCTGGCTGCGCGTGGAGTGCTGCTATGCTGAGAGGCTACATGATGTCTATTTCAAAAGTTTTCACATATATATAGTTCTCCTTGCTTGCTCTTCTCCTTCTCCAACGTCTTGTATATAATATGAAGCATATTTGAGCCATCAAGATAAGCCAATGCATCGTGAGAACTAGCTAGCAGGTTGTTTGTTCGCCAGGTATATGTTCTGGGCTGCTCGCGGGCATCGGCCGCCCATGGGCGACATACTATACTATGCCCCTAGCGGGCAATTTATCTAATTACTGTATTTGGTGAATTTATAACAATATAGACATTTTCAACGGGTTAGAGTTGATCTAATTGATATGCTCTATGAGCCTGAGGGACAATGTATATAGATCGTTATATGAAAGAACTATTATGGCACGTGGTGCTATCTTGCTATTAGAAGATAAAATGTTAAGTTAAACTCATTAGTATAAGGAATATGATACTAATGCAACTATAGATTTGTAATGACAATATGGATTCACCTATATCGCCCATCTGAAATTTTATAGTTTGATAATGGTGGAGGATTTAAGGGAGAAGTTGAGCATTTATTATGAGCTTGGAGTATTAAAAAATAAAACCTCAAGTCCAAGGGCTCGTTGAACAAGCCAATAGACTAGAGGTAATATGCAAAATTTATTTGTAAAATCATAGCCTGAATACCACCTTTATCCGACCAAAGATTTCGAGCTGGCAACTGATCTTATGGGCTTTGGACAATGAAATTGTAGATACTCTAGCTACTCAACAATCCATAATCACTTTAGCCAATGCTTCTCGGCAGGCATCTACAGCAACTCAGATTTCTGTCTCATGTAATTACGAAAAGTCACGCTGCCGATGCTCAATAAATGAGTTGAAAAGCTCACTTTTTTCTCATATCAAACTGTTAGCAGACTATGACTGCAGTAACCTCTTCGCTCTAGCTGAACGGACATAAATTGGACTACTGGATAATAGCTTAATTGATATGGAGGATAGTTCCATCGACTCGGAGGACAATATAGCCTACTTGTAAGTATTAGATATAGCTCTAGTTAGGTTTATTTGTATTAATTCAAGTACGTTATATACTAAATGTAGTAATTATAGAAATTGCCCGCGAGCGGCCCAGAACATATATATATGTTCTGGTCCGTTCCGGGATTCTATGGCCCCCCATACCGGTATGGACCGGGCCGTTGCGAGATTGCGAGATTACCCAGGCCGTTCCGGGATGGCATAAATATTCATATCTTCTTATATTTCCTTATGCATTTGGCCTAACCAACGTAAATCATTTGATGCTATATTCCTAGATTCATGTCTACCTTAACCTCTACCCTCTACGCAGTCACCATCCCATTCCAAACTCCAACACAAATGGTCTCCCAGCATAGCCGCGCTTGTTCTTGTAGTTCACCTGCATTATATGCATTTTGAAATAATCCATTTTATTCTCACGATTATCTAATAAGGCTATCTAACACGCTGCGCCCCAAAACCCCCATCTGTACCAGCCTTCACATCCGCGTCCCTAGAATCCTAGATTCGCCGTCCATATGAGCCTGCAATTCACTGTCCATATTAGCCTGGATATCCGCTAGAATTGAGGAAGCAAATCAGCCTAGCAAATCAGCCTAGAATCGAGCGAGCAAATCAGCCTAGAATCGAGCAAGCAAATCAGCCTAGAATCGAGCGAGGAAATCAGCCTAGAATTGAGCGAGAAATCAGCAGAGAATTGAGCAAGGATATCACGACTACAATCGAGCGAGCAAATCAGCGAGAAAAGAGAGCAAACCAGCGTAGAATTGAGCAAGCAAATCAGCTAGAATTGAGAGAGGAAATCAGCAGAGAATTGAGCAAGGAAATCACCACTGGCATACAATCGAGCGAGGAAATCAGTCTAGAATCTTATGTCAAAAGGCAAAACGAGTTACCCCAGTTCACTATACTCCGAGCGCCATCACACTACTTCTTAGGTCGCCCTCGTTGTAGACTTGTGGTTTGGTGGAGATATAGTGAACTGGAGCATTAAGGAATGGATACCCGACAACCCTGCTCCCGGTCCGCCGACAGTGATATTAAGGCAATTAACTTCTTGCCTCCACTGGGAATCGAACTCGGGCCCTCAATAAATAAACATAAACCGTAAAGTAAAGAACTTACCACTGCGCTATGCCTGCTGTCAGTTTCAAACACTATAGTGCTATATTCTGCTAAAACTCGTTACTTTTTCTACTTGCCAATTCAATTGTAGAGACAGGCGCATAGAGATAGGAAACATACAGCGACAGGAAACATACAGTAGCATGGATATTTGCTCGCTCTATATGCCAGCCTAGATATTTGCTCGCCCTATATGCCAGCTTGGATATTTGCTTGTTCTACATGCCAGCCTGGATATTCGTTCGCTCTATATATCGGCCTGGATATTCACTCGCTCTATATGTTAGCCTGGATATTCGCTCGCTCAATATGCCTGCCTGGATATTCGCTCGCCCCATATATCAGCCTGGATATTTGCTTGCCCCATATATCAGCCTGGATATTTGCTCGCCCCAGATATCAGCCTGGATATTTGCTGGCCCTAGATATTAGCCTGGATAACCCCCTCCGGTGAGCCTGGATATTCCCCCTATATCTCGCTGGATATTCGCTCGCTCCATATGCCAACCTGAATATTCGCTCGCGCTGGATATCAGCCTGGATATTCGCTTGCCCTGGATATCAGCCTGCATATTCGCTCGCCCTAGATATTAGCCTGGATATTCGCTCGCTCCATATGCCAGCCTGAATATTCGCTCGCTCTATATGTTAGCCTGGATATTCGCTCGCTCTACATGTTAGCCTGGATATTCGCTCGCTCTATATGTTAGCCTGGATATTCGCTCGCTCTACATGTCAGCCTGGATATTCGCTCGCCCTGGATATCAGCCTATATATTTGCTCGACCTAGATATCAGCCTGGATATTTGCTCACTCTATATGTCAGCCTGAATATTCGCTCGCCTAATATGTCAGCCTGGATATTCGCTTGCCCTATATGTCAGCTTGGATATTTGCTCGCTCTAGATATCAGCCTGGATAACCGCCTCCGGTGAGCCTGGATATTCCCCCTATATCTCGCTGGATATTCGCTCGCTCCATATGCCAACCTGAATATTCGCTCGCGCTGGATATCAGCCTGGATATTCCCCCTATATCTCGCTGGATATTCACTCGCTCCATATGCCAACCTGAATATTCGCTCGCGCTGGATATCAGCCTGGATATTCACTTGCCCTATATGTCAGCCGGGATATTCGATTGCCGGTACAATGTGGGAGAAAATAAATAACAACTTCGTACCAATTGAAATTGGCAACTTCGTTGCCAATAATCGAGCGAGCAAATCAGCATATAATCGAGCGAGCAAATCAGCCTAGAATCGAGCAGCAAATCAGCATACCATCGAGTGAGCAAATCAGCCTAGAATCGAGCAAGCAAATCAGTGAGAAAATGAGCGAGCAAATGAGCGAGAAAATGAGCGAGCAAACCAGGGTAGAATTGAGCGAGCAAAATTATTTGGAAGGAATGAACAGGAGAAAAGCTCTAAGTCCCAGCCGGGCACACCTTGGAAATAGGGACTTGCCGTGTCTTGCCGCCAGCCATTACAGTCGGATCGACTGGCGCTGCCTTAAAACCAGATTACATGTCTTACCTACAATCATCCCGCCGCGTCGGTTGGGGCTCCTCCTGCAATTGGCAAAACCTAGCACAAAGGAGAAAATACCCATATATGGGAAACGAATGAGAAGACAAATATATAGAAATGATGGCTTTTCGGCCTCTATATATGCATGCAATTCATGCTTTCGCTAGCTCTAGGTATTGGTGTTTTGCATGCTTCCGCATATAGCACCAGCGGAAGCATGCAAAACACCAATACCTAGAGCTAGCGAAAGCATGAAAACCACCAATATATAGCGCCAGCGGAAGCATGCAAAACACCAATATCTAGAGCCAGCGGAAGCATGAATTGCATGTATATATAGAGGCCGAAAAGCCATCATTTCTATATCCATATATAGGGGAAAAACTTATCTCAAAGTGGTTCGGAAATTCCCTCCGTCACATGGAAATCACCATGATTATTTATTCGGTTTTCCATAGATCCATTATTACTTATTTGTATTACCTCACATATCAATAGAGGTTGGACCACTGTCCCATGGACCGCTAATACAAGCTCCACATGCATTGCAGCAGCAACTAAGCCAGAAGCAGTAACAACACCAACAGTTGGCGGGCACTGGCCTCTCGATGGATACCCCTATAGTACAACATTCTCTCTTGCACAACATCTTCTATAGTACAATATTCCATAGCTAGAATAGCATACATCCACAGAATAACATCCATAATATCCACCCATAAATACAACACCTCTATCAATATGCTTTACTTTATTATTATCTTCCTTACCATGTTGGCGGCAACTTTGGCCACTATCATAACTACAGCCAGACAGACGACCATTAATAGTCGGATAGATCTTGATGCAAAGCTGCAAAGATCTATAGATCTACAAGTTCTGGCGGAGTTTAAGGAGGAACGCATTTTACGGTATTGCACTGACCAATTGAAGCGTCTGCGCGTCGAGGAATACTGCCATGAGCAATCAAGAAGAAAATATGCAAATACTACCCTTACTAGCCTATCGTCCTCGTCACCCATTTTCTTTGTTAAAAAAGAAAAAAGTTAGGTGGGCTGACGGGTGGGTTGACCCTGATTGTGGGTCAACAACGGATGCTAATGAATAGGATGATTGGAAGGGATCATGGAAAAAAAAAAAATATTAAAAAAAAAAAAAAAAAAAAAAAGTGGAGTTGGTTCTTTTTCTGGAGGGGAGTTATTGTGGGAGAGCTGGTAGAGGGAGGGCTTGGGGGGGAGTTATTGTAAGGAGAGCTGGTGGCGGGAGAGCTTGGGGGGGTTATTGTATAAGAGCTGGTGGCGGGAGGGACTGGCGGCGGGGGCAAGGGCTGGCGGTGGGAGGGGCTGGGGGCAGGGGCTGGCGGCGGGGTAAGGGCTGGCAGCAGGAGGGACTGGAGGCGGGGGCAAGGGCTGGCGGTAGGAGGGACTGGGGGTGGGGGCAAGGGCTGGCGGCGGGAGGGACTGGCAGCGGGGGCTGGCGGCAGGGGCAAGGGCTGGCGGCGGGAGGGACTGGCGGTGGGAGGGACTGACGGTGGGGGCGCTGGCGGCGGGAGGGACTGGGGGGTGGGGCTGGCGGCGGGGGCAAGGGCTGGCGGCGGGAGGGACTGGCAGCGGGGGCTGGTGGTGGGAGGGGAGGGCTGGCGGCGGGGAGAGCTGGCAGCGGGGGCTGGTGGTGGGAGGGGAGGGCTGGCGGCGGGAGGGACTAGGGGTGGGAGGGGGAGGTAGGGCAGGGGGTAGGGGGGTAGGGGGGTAGGGGGGAAGGTGAGGTAGGGGGTAGGGGGATAGGGGGAAAGGTGGGGTAGGGGGGGAGGTGGGGTAGGGGGGGAGGTGAGGAGGTGGGGTAGGGGGGGTAGGGGGGGAGGTGGGGTAGGGGGGGAGGTGAGGAGGTGGGGTAAGGGGGGTAGGGGGGGAGGTGGGGAGGTGGAGCAGGGGGTAGGAAGGGAGGGGGAGGGTTTTTTTCTTTGTATTCTTATTTTCCTATCTTCTTATATATCGTGACTGGCTAGGGCTAGGCTCTTTGGGTGATAAAAGTAAGTACCTTACTCCTTATACCTTTGCTATAGATGCTAACCAACCTACATACCATATAGGCAACAGCAGCAGTGAACTTTAGGTTTGTATCTATTTCTATTATCTATTTCTATTATCTATTTCTATTATCTATTTCTATTATCCATTTCTATTATCTATTTCTATTATTTATTTCTATTATCTATTTCTATAATCTATATACATAATAAACAATAGGGAAATTTATAATGAGTGCATGTATACTGGTGTTTTGCATGCTTCTGCTGGCGCTATATATTAGTGTTTTTCATGCTTCCGCTGGCTCTGTATATTGGTTTTTTCATGCTTTTGCCAGCTCTAGATATTGGTGTGTTTCATGCTAGGAAGTATGATGGAAGTGGACGCTACATGACGTAGACTGAGGCAGATGATTTTTCATATGGATGCGAATATACAGGCTAAGAAGGACCTCCGATTGCAGGCCCCGATTGCAGGCTCATATGGATATGGATATCTAGGCTAAGAAAGAACCCCAATTGCATACTCATATGGACGCGGATATCCAGACTAATAGGGACTCCTGATTGCAGGCTAATAGGGACCCCGATTGCAGGCTAATAGGGACCCCCGATTGCAGGCTAATAGAGACCCCCGATTGCAGGCTAATAGGGACCCCCGATTGCAGGCTAATAGGGACCCCTGATTGCAGGCTAATAGGGACCCCTGATTGCAGGCTCAAGGACATAAACGCCAGCTCGGCGAGTTGTCAACGGCATAAAAACTCGCTCGCCTCGTAGTGCACACTATAGAAGTGGCGATTCTAGGCGATTAGTATTTTCAGAGAATACAAGAAATCTTCTACTCTGAGCATTGTATTAACAGACCAGAATATATACATAAGAAAAGCTCTGCCATCTCCCGCTTGCTCAATCCTCCGCTTGCCCAATTCCCCACTTGCTCAATCCCCATACCCACTTGCTCAATCCCCCACTTGCTCAATTCTTATACCCACTTGCTCAATCCCCGCTTGCTCAATCCTCATACCCACTTGCTCAATCCCTCGCTTGCTCAATCCTCATACCCACTTGCTCAATCCCCCGCTTGCTTAACATCCTGCTAGCTCTTATATTAAATTCGTACATGGGTGCGGCCCTGATCCAGTATGACAATGGGCAGTACATGAACGTCCTTCTTTTTTGCATTGGCAGCGACGGTCAGAACATAGGCCTTTGTATTTGCAGCGAACTATAGATCCAGCAGAAGCAAGACGTGCAACTTCATGCAGCGACTTTGGTTTTTGACTTTGCCATTCTAATGGAATAGACTCAAGGTAGGCTGGTCTAATACTGGAAGGAAGCCGCTCCAATTCGCTAGTGGGATAGTATCGATCTAATAAGCCATATTCACTATATAGCTGATGTCGGTCAGGATGAGGCTTGTAGACAACTCTACAAAAAATTCGGCGATAGTCGGTAGAAGCTCGATCAATACCAGGAATTCGTAAGCTGACGAGATCACCTATTATGAAGGTATCTATTTTGTGCTGTTGAATATATCGATTTGCCATTTTCTTCCGAGCTGTTGCAGTACGTTTGCGGACTTTTGCTAGCATAATGTTGGTACTACCAGTGGGAAGTTCAAGTTGAACAGAAGTAGATTGACTCGAAGGTTCAATCAAACTGTTTTCCTCGTCATCCTCCTCCTCCTCATTCTCCTCATTATCCTCCTCTTGCTCATCCTCTTCCTCATCATCTTCTTCCTCTTCCTCCTCCTCCTCCCCCTCCTCCTCATCCTCCTCCTCCTCTTCATTATCCTCATCCTCTACTTCTTTATCATCATTCTCTACTTCCTCATTATTTGCATCTAGGATTGGAGATAAACGACCTGGAAGATGATGTACTTTTTGTTTAAATACAACTTCATATGGACTATATCCAGTTGTCGAGTGAATCTAATATTATTAGTTTCATTATTATAAGACTAGCCTGAGTATTAGAAATAATTACTTACTTGTTGATTTATTGCTAAAATTACAATAGGTAAAATCTGTACCCATCGATTGTCACCTGATTTAGCTTTGGCCATTCGAATCTTCTGCTTTAGAACAGCATTTGCTTGTTCTATCAATCCTTGTGTTTGAGGATGGCGTGGACGTCCTCGTATTAAAGAAATTCCATGATATTCTATAATAACAAGTACTTCACCTTTAAACTCATTACCATTGTCGCATTGAAGAATTTTTGGTGGACCAAATTGTCCAATCCACATGAGGAGGATATTAGCAACTTCAGTACTTTCCTTAGACTTTAAAGGATAAGCACTAGAAAATTTACTAAAATGATCGCGAATATGTAAAATCCATTGGTATTCCCCATCTGGATCAGCTCGCATATCGATTAGATCAATTTGTACTCGTTCCCAAAGATTATTAACAATGATTGGTTGTAGTGGACCACGACTTTGACTTGGTTTATTACGTGCATATAGTTGACAATGCTGTAACAGTTCCATAACCTATACCAAAAATTAATATTAATATATACTAAGTAGATTCAGACTTAACTATACCTCCTTACGATTAATTCCATGGTACTTCTCACTAATAGTTGCATAGGTTTTGTTCTTGCCTGCATACATTAATACATTATGAGTATGTGCAATAACGTCAAATACGTCATGCTCTAAGACTACTCGTTGATTATTTTTCCCAGCAATAAAATATAAAGCATTATTTCATAGCTCATATTCCTTGAGTGCCTTTGATCGTAGCTTAATTTCTGTTGTATTGCCTTTAGCAGCCTTTAGATTTAGATCTCGAAGGTATGCTTTAATTTTGCAATACCTAGATAGCATTTATTAGTCACTATTATACTAGATAATTTCAGGGTTATTACTTCTCAAAAGTCAAGCGAGATTTGTTACTTGTTGTATACAAATACTCTTCAAAGTTGGTGTGGGCAGTACCAGAAAATGCTTCAATAGCACTTGGAGATAGAGTGGACCCTAGAGGATGAAACTGGTTGAGATCAGTCTCAGTATGATCTTGAGTGATAGACATTAGTAGAGATTGGTAAGAGTGTGATATTGTAGAGACCGGTAAGAGTGTGATATTGTAGAGACTGGTAAGAGTATGATATTGTAGAGACTGGTAAGAGTGTGATATTGTAGAGACCAGTAAGAGTGTGATATTGTAGAGACCGGTAAGAGTGTGATCAAGCAAAGCAATAGTTAAAACTCTGTGGCATTGTGATCTTTAAAGGCTACTATTGTGAGGGCTACATCCTCTTATTCTTTGACCTAATGTTTCTCTACATAATAACCTTCATTTCGGGTATACCTCTACTGAGTATTTTCTATGATAGGTCATTTTATGTTATCTCCGATGTTCTTTGACCAAATGTTGCTACAAAATTACCTTCATATCGGATATGTCCCTATTTAGTAATTTTAATGTCGTTGTGGCTGCTGTGGCCGCAATCCTTATTGCTATCCGTGACATTGAACAATTTAATCCCGTAACGGCCTGGTCCGTTGCGATATCCAGCCATACCGTAACGGCCTGGTCCGTTGTGATATCCAGTCCATACCGGTATAGACCGGGCCATACCGGTATGGACTGGATATCGCAACGAACCAGGCCGTTATGGGATTAAATTGTTCAATGTCACAGATAGCAACAAGGATTTACCACAACACCACAGCAGCCACAGCGACATTAAAAGTACTAAATAGGGACATATCCGATATGAAGGTAATTTTGTAGCAACATTTGGTCAACGGAGATAACATAAGTGACCTATCGAAGAAAATACTCAGTAGAGGTATACCCGAAATGAAGGTTATTATGTAGAGAAACATTAGGTCAAAGAACAAGAGGTTGTAGCATGCGCAATAGTAGCCTTTAAAGATCACGATACCATAACTTCTTTGCAACAAACACAAGTGTTTTAACCATTGCTTTGCTTAATTACACTCTTACCGGTCTCTACAATATTACACTCTTACTACCAGTGGAAGCATGCAAAACACCATTATCTAGAGCCAGCGGAAGCATGAATTGCATGCATATATAGAGGCCGAAAAGCCATCATTTCTATATGTTTGTCTTCTCATTCGTTTCCCATATATGGGTATTTCCTCCTTTGTGCTAGGTTTTGCCAATTGCAGGAGGAGCCCCAACCGACGCGGCGGGATGATTGTAGGTAAGACATGTAATCTGGTTTTAAGACAGCGCCAGTCGATCCAATGGCTGGCGGCAAGACACGGCAAGTCCCTATTTCCAAGGTGTGCCCGGCTGGGACTTAGAGCTTTTCTCCTGTTCATTCCTTCCAAATAATTTTGCTCGCTCAATTCTACCTGGTTTGCTCGCTCATTTTCTCGCTCATTTTCTCGCTGATTTGCTTGCTCGATTCTAGGCTGATTTGCTCGCTCGATTGTATGCTGATTTGCTTGCTTGATTCTAGGCTGATTTGCTCGCTCGATTATATGCTGATTTGCTCGCTCGATTATATGCTGATTTGCTCGCTCGATTCTAGGCTGATTTCCTCGCTCGATTATATGCTGATTTGCTCGCTCGATTATATGCTGATTTGCTCGCTCGATTATATGCTGATTTGCTCGCTCGATTCTAGGCTGATTTCCTCGCTCGATTATATGCTGATTTGCTCGCTCGATTATATGCTGATTTGCTCGCTCGATTATATGCTGATTTGCTCGCTCGATTCTAGGCTGATTTCCTCGCTCGATTATATGCTGATTTGCTCGCTCGATTGTAGGCTGATTTCCTCGCTCGATTCGGTGATATCCTTGCTCAATTCTCTACTGATTTCCTCGCTCAATTCTAGGCTGATTTCCTCGCTCGATTATATGCTGATTTGCTCGCTCGATTGTAGGCTGATTTCCTCGCTCGATTCGGTGATATCCTTGCTCAATTCTCTACTGATTTCCTCGCTCAATTCTAGGCTGATTTCCTCGCTCGATTATATGCTGATTTGCTCGCTCGATTGTAGGCTGATTTCCTCGCTCGATTCGGTGATATCCTTGCTCAATTCTCTACTGATTTCCTCGCTCAATTCTAGGCTGATTTCCTCGCTCGATTCTAGGCTGAGTTGCTTGCTCAATTCTAGCGGATATCCAGGTTAATATGGACAGTGAATTGCAGGCTCATATGGACGGCGAATCTAGGATTCTAGGGACGCGGATGTGAAGGCTGGTACAGATGGGGGTTTTGGGGCGCAGCGTGTTAGATAGCCTTATTAGATAATCGTGAGAATAAAATGGATTATTTCAAAATGCATATAATGCAGGTGAACTACAAGAACAAGCGCGGTAGCGCGGGCGCGGATATGCTGGGAGACCATTTGCGTTGGAGTTTGGAATGGGATGGTGACTGCGTAGAGGGTAGAGGTTAAGGTAGACATGAATCTAGGAATATGGCATCAAATGATTTACGTTGGTTAGGCCAAATAAGTTGGGTGTGCGTAAGGAAATATAAGAAGATATGAATATTTATGCCATCCCGGAACGGCCTGGGTAATCTCGCAATCTCGCAACGGCCCGGTCCATACCGGTATGGCCTGGAATCCCGGAACGGACCAGAACATATATATATTTTTATTGATTAGTTATTTAGTTGTTTAGTTATTTAGTTCTTTATTTGTTTAGTTGTTTAGGTATTGAATTTATTTTGTCATTTTGTTATTTTAGTTTATTACTGACTTTCCTTATGCGAAGCTGAGGCGGTAGGTAAGTACAGTATGTAGGCTCGCCATTTTCCACGGAGGCTCGCATACAGTTCAACTCTTGCTATAACAGGGGTGGTCACTTCTTAATTGCAATTATGAAAATTGCAATTACGAAGCGCCTTGGCAACTTGGCGCACACTCTGATTGGCCAGGCTCGTAATTGCAATTGCAATTGCAATCCAAACTCGTAATTGCACTCTCAAGTGCATTTACGAGCGCAATTGCAATTGCAATTACAATTACGCTCCTTAGTCATCGGCAAACCAACATCATCATATACAAACACCACAAAATTCAGAGATCTATCTCCGACATCGCAAGATCCCCAACGTCCATTTATCTCCAACGCGACAAATCTCGCCAACCCCACCAACGCGACAAATCTCGCCAACCGCTCCAACCCGACATACGCCTCCAATAGCTCAAGAAGATCATAGATAATTCCTAATATCATAGACTCGGAATCTAAAGATATTTCATCCTTAGTACTGAGTATCAGTAGCTCGGTGATGTGTATGATGGATGTGTATGATGCTTCTTAGTAAAAGACCACGTTGGGTTGTTCGAGGTATTGAGGAAAACTGGTGGTAATTAGAATTATGGTAATTAGAATTGTGATATGGGGTGGTCACTTGTTAATTGCAGTTTTTTACAGTTTAGGCTTAGTTCAGGGCTGCCAAGGCGCTTCGTAATTGCAATTTTCATAATTGCAATTAAGAAGTGACCACCCCTAACGGACGGCAGAAATCCAGGGCTTTTTGTCCGGTATAGCACTAGCCCTCAGACAGGGGCTAACCAGTCACGTGGGTTCTGAGAACTCCCATTTTGCCCTCGCAATAAGGGTATTTCGAGTCACATTAAGCCTAACAGAGTGGATTATTCAGCAACTAGACATTAGTCTGGCTAGCACTAGCCTCTCGTAGAGAACTAGACATGCCTCGTCCGGTATAGTGAGGGAGAAATGTATGGCGACAGGGATAAGAAGACCCCTGCACTCCTCTAGCACTCCCGGTATTGTATGGCCGTCCGGTATAGCGAGAGGCAATTTGCTGGTAAAAAATCCGGAAGCGTCTGGTCCGTCCGGTATAGCAAGAGTTGACTGTATATTTTGGGGCTCGAGCCGAGCCGGCTCGTGCCCGGTCAAAATGGCGGGAATCCAACCAGACTAGGTAATCCGCCACTATGAAAATTCCCTTTGACTGATGCCAGTAGTTACCTCATGGGGTTTAGATATCCCCCCAATATAAAAATCAAGCTTGGCCTGCAATTTTACTAGTCCCGATCAGACCCTCATCCAGAGAAGGAAGCAAAAGAAGAGCAACGTTGGGAGGTGCAATAGTGCAATATGGCTGCGTCACAACGTTATTCTTTTTGCCACCTAGCTGTATCACTACGGAAAAGGGTAATTCGGTCGGGCTTGGCAGAGGGAGGATTTTCGTATATAAGGTTCTCGAGGGACTTCGTAGTTTTTAAAAGACAGAGTTGTTCGTCTTAGAGAATACACGATACTCCGTTCAAGTCTGTCTTTCTACAGCTGGTTGCGATCAGTTATTTTATTTTCTTTCACTACCCCGCATACTCGTTACACAATTCCTCTGATCAACGAAAATGGTTTTCCTGGCACTCGTACCGGGAAAACTGGTGAATAAGTCCCCTTGTCGGTTTTTGAGACATCTGCAAGCCACATGCAAGTGGGCAAGATCACAACATGAAACACGGTCAACACAATAGGAGGAAAAGAAAAGATGTAGGTACGCGTTATCGAGATTGTAGGATTAATGTTCAATATTCTCCAATACCTAATAATGTCAACAATTGTAGACTCAGCTACTAAGTCCACCCGACCAGGGCCTAAGGGCAAATCTACTGCTCTACAGCCTCAGAGTGTCAATTCGCTGAACCGGAAGATACAAAACAGCAGAAGAAAGTCAAATACAAGAGAGTTTAAGTAAACTCAAGGCATTAAGCATGCTCCAAAAGTCCCGTATAGATCCGAAAACAAGAGCAGAGGTACCAGCTAGTATAGGATGTAAGTGGCAAATAGACTCTAGTTAGTATTGGCATTGACGGTAGGGCCATGGCAGATGATGGTACATTGGATTCTGATGAAGAACTTGAGTATCTAGTGGGGCTACAGACAGCACAGAGGCACAGCCCCCTGTCCAAGCAACAGATTTAGTATTAGTACGCTCTGTAATTAGAAATGTCTCAAAAACCGACAAGGGGACTTATTCACCAGTTTTCCCCGGTAGGAGCTTCCCCAAGACTCATCAGAGGAGGAGCCATGATCCGCAACATCCAGAACTGTTGTAGGAGGCTGACGCTGTAGCTGCGCTGTAGCTGCGCTGAGAAAACAAACGGTGGGTTAATGATTATCTGGTAGCGAAGTACTTACTGATCGGTCGGCATTGTAGAAAATGCGTGACGATTAGTCTGGTTACGTGACGATAATGATAACGATAACACGAACACGAACAAGCGAAAGTCGAAGTGGACCACTTCATACTCCAAGATGACCAGGGAACAATCGGAGCGAAGACTTGGTATTACAATCTTTGAGCTCTTGAAAAAGGCGAAGCCTCTTGAGAAGGTGCTGCGCCTGGGTGAACCAGAAGTCAAGTACAACTTACAGGACACCAGGGAAAAGGTGTACGGTCGAATAGTCGAGTATCTCGAAGTCGAAGGATATCCTATGACAACGCCTGACTTTAAAGAGGCCAATATTAGTGATTTGGTTTTCACAATCCTGTCACCGATAATATTGGACTTCGGACACAAGAGCAATCGGGCTGGTACTGGCATGATGTTAGTCAGGGAAAAGGAGATCGTATCAGTTGACTCAGAGACGGGAGGACAGGAGGAGTTTATTGTCATGGACATCATACCTCTGACGGAGAAAAAATTTGTACTGGTGATAGAAGCGAAGAAAACTAATTTGGTAAGCGCCATGAAACAACTCTTGCTGTCATTGAAAGATATGAGGGACCGAAACGGTCAAGGTATGGTCTACGGGTTCACGACAACCGGGGATTGTTGGCAAATGGTCATCTACGATGGAAGCACGTTTGAAGTGACAGAGGACTTCAAGGTCATGTTTCCGAGTATGAAAGAAGACAAAGAGGTGTGGTTGAAGGGGTACTCGGTTCTTGTTGATTGTACATATTTTTATCGCGTTGGGTAACGGAGATAATTCTCAGAAGGATGAATAGGTTTTTACAGTCGGTTTATTTGTGTTCCGGAAGAGGCGTTGTTATTGTTAGGGGTATTCCGGGTTTATACAGAGGCTTGTTGAAAAGCACGTGAGTTCAGATGTTGTGGCGAGATGCAGGTGCGATAAAAAATCAAGCGCGAGCGCGGCTATGCCACGAGGCCCGACTGAAAAGACGCACTGGCCATCTATAGAATCAGATAAATCCCGTCACGCTATGCTAACGATTTCGCAACACCACCATCAAAACCGCAGTTACAAAACCGCAAACCCCAATAACCATACTATCTAGTAATATTTTAAAGATCTATCCCAACTATATCAACATCAATTCATCTGCACAATTATCAAACCCTCTCTCACCCACACCCTGGCTCCTCCCAATTCCCACCAACACTCACCTCCACGTCCCCTCTCCCCTCCCCCCTCCCTCCATCTAATATCCACTTCTCATTATCCTTCACATCCTGCTCATCCTGCAATACCCTCGTCCATCCACCGCCACCACTCTCCCCCACGGCAGCGCCCATCTTAACATCCCTCATCCGTTTCTTCACCACCTCCGGAAGCCCATCATAATCAAACTCGGGGTCATCCTCTTGCTGTGTATATGTGTAATCATCCTTAACCTGTGGTGCTTTCGACTTTCCTTTCCCCTTGGTATTGGTAGGTTTCGACTTATTCAGCGCAGGGGTAAACACCGGCCTCACCAACCCCTTCAACAACGGGTTTCTCGCATAACTCCCACTACCCCCCTTACCGTCCCCAGCCTGCCCCTCTCCCTCACCTACACCTCCACTTCCACCTACTGCTCTAAGATCCACCAACTCTCCCCCCTCCTCATCCTCACTTACCTCATCCATCTCCACCTCTTTCATCTCCCTCCGTGTAACCACTGCCCCCTTCCCCTTGGCCCCCTTCTCACTAATATCAATACTAACCACGATCCTCCTCTTCTCCCACGACTCCTTCGCTGCCCACTGCACCTCCCTCATTCTCCTCTGCTGCTTCTTCAACTGCAATGCCCTCTCCTCCGGTGTAGCCCACATATTCAGCCCAGAATAGCCCGCGCTAGCAATCGCGCCAGTATCAAAATCTGCCGCCTCGTCGATGATTTTCGTTCTCTGTGCGTTGGTCGCTTGGAATGTAAGTAGCTTATCACGATGCTCTTTTGCGCGCTTTAGCGCGGCAGCGTCTTCGTCCTCACCACCCTGCCCCGCAGGTGTGCCATACCCTAGCCCAAGCTGTGGTGGTAGCGCGCCACCCGAGGGCTGTGAGTACGCTTTTGGGGTTCTTGCGACTTCAGCTTTTCTATGTGCGCGCTTGTCCATGGCCATTTTCTCCCGGCCCCGCTCCTCCTTCAGGAAGGAAATCATGTCTTGCGTTTCGGAGCTGCTGAGGAGAGGCGCGCCGCAGAATGTGCATGGCCCGGGGCCTTCTCTGATGCAGATTATCTTCCCGCAGGAGAGGCAGTTTGGCGCGGCGAGGAGGAGGTCGTGCCGGGTGGCTTGGCAGTTGCATATTGGGCGCTTTTGCGGGTTGGTGAGGGTCGGATTTGTGGTTACTTCTAGGGCGCGGAGGGCTGCTTCGAGGTCCGAGAGGGTGTTTGGCTGCGGGGCGCGCAGGTTGGAGCTGGTTGCGGAGATGTGGATTTTGTTGCTATTGTATTTACTTTTGCTGTTGCTCTTGCTGTTACTGTTGTTACTATTGCTGCTGGAGAGTGTGGTGGTGGTTTTTGCTGTAGGTTTTAATACTTTGGGAGCGAGAAGATCCGAGATTAAAGTTCCCTGTGCTTTTGGCTGCTTCTGTTGTCCCGCAGCAGTCGTCGTGGTAGTAGTAGTAGTATTTGTGGACATCTGTTTCCCCCCCGGAGGCGGTGTAGCCGCCGTAGCCCGTCCCATCCCCCCCCCACTTTCACTCTTCCTCCCTCCACCTGCACCCGTATAGTAGCTCTCACCCTCCTTCTTCCTATAAGCCTTCAAACCCTCACTGTCCGCCACCTCCTCCGGCCGCCTCAGCTCCTTCTTATACCCCATATCGCCCTTCCTCCCCCTCTTCCCCCCTCCACCCTGCGTCACCCGCTTCGACACGGGGGCTGAATCGGAAACGGACCATTGTGAATACTCCACGGGGGTTAACGGTCTTGACTTGCTATTGGGTGTATTCAACCCACTCTCCCCTCCCCCTCCTCCTCCTCCTCCTCCTCCCGCACTAGATTTTGCTATTCGAGAGGTGAATTCTGCGATGAAGGCTAATGCATCTGGGGATTCGTCGAGGAGATCCTATAGCTTACGCAGCAAATGAGCATCGTATCTTGTACCGGCAATATTCTTTGTTTTTGTTTTTCTCTCGTTTGGGGAAGGGAGAAATTTAGATACCTTGAGATACCTCCCTGCGCCTGAGGCTCCTCCTTCGGAGGTAGCTGCTACGCGGATGATTTGTGTGAGGGACTCTGGATCGAGGGGGAGGAGGGACTCGATTTGGGGGAGGGCCCAGGATTGGAGGCCTGGTGGGAGGGACATGGCAGTGAGCGTGGGGGTTTGGGATTTATGGCCGCGGCTTTGTTGTTGTTGTTGTTGTTGTTGTTGTTGTTGTTGTTGTTGTTGTTGTGGGACGGCACTGAGGGGGTTTGTATGGTTGAATTGAAGGATGCCGAATTGAAGGGCAAGGTGACGTTGGAAGGACCTCAGATGTGTAGATGAGTCGAAGTGACACAATTATGCAGCGTCCACGTGCATGCAAACTATACATAAACAACATATACCGCCTTTGGAGCCACAACGCCCAGCTGCAAGCTTTATGGACACGATTCACTAAACAATCGAGTATGAAGAACTCCAAGAAACGGATATGGAAACTTCTTGGAAATGATGTATCATCAGACCGTTGCCCTCTGGATGTTATGCCACGAGGTAGCGACTTACCCTGAACTATAATATTGTACATCATGAAGAGAATAATGAGCCCCTATCAATACATGCCAGAGGGACGCAAAATAATGCCTTCCAAATCTAAATACTCCGAATTAGACTACCCGACACCTATATCATGTAAACCCACCAATATACCACTCACAGGATGACACCTGACACAAGTAATATGGCTACATGCAACAAACAAAACGCAATTCACACTCCATCCTAATTCCTGGAATAAAAAAACAAGACACAAACCAATGCAAACCACTCAAATGCATTCCAGAGCCGACTGTACAACCTAAGTACCCATCCGTTCTATGTATATGTGTGTGTACAATGTACAGAATGCCGCCCCCATCGCCCACTGAGTTATCATACCTAACCAACGAAACTCCAAACCCCCATGTAAAGAAACAAACTCCTCATTAGTATAAACCTCGAAATCACTCAGGACCCACCGACCCAGTTACTCAAACAATAATATGCACCTCTGCTAAAAAGATTTACCCCAGACCAAAACTACAAGCACTGGTGAATCAACACAATAGCAACACAAACGCCCCGCTCCCCGCTGTCGCTATCAATGAATGACACTTTACCAATCAAGCAAACCATGTCCCAGCCCTTCACATATCCACATCGTCCTCATCACAAGCGTCCTCACTACAAACGTCGTCATCACAAACGCCCCTCAACAGCATCTCCAGCGTCCCCTCATAATTCCGCGGACTGTGATCAGAAAACATCCCCCTGCCAAACCCCAACTCCCCAAACCTCTTCTCGACATCCTTCACCACACGTGTAGTAACCCTCGTCGCCGGTTTAATATCCACGCCGCCATCCCTTCCCCGCTGAAACACCGTCTGCGTTTCCAGCACATAGACTTCTCCCGGCGGCACCAGCTTCTCACTATCCATCCCCGCGCGGAGCGTCTTGAGGATCGAGTAAAGATAATCATCGTCGCGATTTTCAAAAATCACATCCCCACTCGCCCACACTCTCGGATCTGCGCCATCTTCATACCTATTCTCCCCTCCCCCAGACAGACCAATGCCCTCCGTTGCCGACGACCCAAACCCCGTCGCTTTCTTCGTCAGATTCCCCAACACCGTCTTCCCAATCTCCTTCCTTATCCCCTGCCTGTCTTCCTTAAATGCCAGCGCAACGCTATGAAAGTCCCGAATCATACCAAAGCTCAGACTGGGGACAATATCCCGCCCATGAACCACACTCGTAATCAACCCTCTAGTTTCTATCCGGAGTTTCGAACAAACGCATGCCGGGGAGCCATATGCGTAGCAATGAACCGGCCTTCCCTCAGGAAGATGGACATCCTGAAATGTCGTATTTGTCGTGACAAACCCACCCCGAGTCGTCGGTGTCGATAATAGGATGGATAATATTGAGGCAACACCCCCACCAAGACTATGCCCGCATAGAACTAATCCATACCCTTCATGCGCGTGTAAAGCATCCCGTAACGTCATTAGAACTTTTGCGCGGCGTGTTTTCAGTAAGAGCAAGGCGGAATTCAACATCCCCTTGTGAACCCGGTACGTCTTCCCACGGATTTCCATATCGCCGTACTCACATGTCAAATCCGTTACCACGTCGTCGAGTCCCAGGGTACCTCTGCACGTGAGCACAACCGCCTTAGCTTTATGATCAACACAGATATAGTGCACGAGGGGGACGCCAGTATTGACATCACCATGCATATCGTATCCTCCTCCAGGATCAGTAAAGCTAGAAAGTAATATAGTATCCACCGGTACCGATGTATGGAAGGAAAAGGCATGGTGTTCTGCATGGTGCTCTATAGCTCGAGCTGGAGCAAGTGCAGAAGACGCTGATACGGCAGCGCCAATTCCAAGGAACCTCATGAAGTTGGACCCGTAAGATGCAGACGAGAATCGCATGAATTTAAACATGTTGCGGCAGAGGTGGTCGTGGGGGTAGAAAGATCTGCCCATCATGTCATCTAGAGCAGATGACCCTCTAGCAGTGAACTCCAGCGAGAGAGACGTTTGAGAGTGGGTAGTCCGCAGGGTATGTATTGACGGAGCAGCATACGAGGTATTTCCATTCCGCCGTGACTGAGGAGAGGTAGGGGGGTGGATATCAAAACAGATTCAGTTAGCGCATTGCTCACCGGCAGAATCTCGCGAGAAGAGCGTCTCCGTAATTGTGTTCCTGAAGGGGTTTGTGCCTGCATGGACTCCTGACGGGTTGTGATAAAGGAGCCTCGCCGCGAATCAGTGGCCGGATGGATACTGCTAGTACTCGTTCTTGTGACTGAACTACTCCTTTTCAGGGCAGTCGTAAACGAACTACCGTGATGGGCTTGATGGGAATCTGGTAAAAAGGAGAAATAATCCGTTTGAGGCGCCCTCCACTTCGAGCTCGGTGATGGGGGTGTTAGTAAGGGGGCCTGGTTAGGAGAATGAATCACAGAAGCAAAAGCCTTCCGGAGGCCACTCTTATCGTTCCTTTCCTTGTCCTTAGACTTCTTGTCCTTCTTCTCCCTTGATTTCCTATCTCTGCCCCTTTCCTTCTCGTCCCTTCTTTCGCCTTCCCTACCCTTGTGCTCCCTACTCCTCACAGTTTTCATGTCCTTTTTCTCTTCATACTTTCTGTCTCTTTTCTTCTCCCTTTCCGATTTCTTGCCACTATCCTCAAGCGCATGCTTCCCTCTACTCCCTCTAAGTTTATCGTTTGAGGTTTTACAATCCAGCATCATCAAATCTGTGATATCGTCCCCAAAGTCCGCTTCAGGGACGTTCGTGTCTTCCACAATGACCATCCCCCCTTCCCCGTCCTGAAGGACATTTTGTCCCCGGACTTTCTTGTGCACTGTCTCATAGACAATTCGGTACTTCTTGACCCCTCCAGCTTCCCCTCCGAACCCATGGTGACTCTCCTCCGCCAATATTATTGCATCCTTGGGGGGTATGAAGTCAAGATCCATAGGACGGCTTCTGTTGTCGCTGTTCAGTCCAGTGACCTCAATAGTAGTTCGGTTGGTTGTGGTAGTGGTTGAGGTGATGGATGCTTGAGCTGCCCTAATTGAAGCAAGGGAATTAGTACACTTACAGAAAGGGCGTTGGCGGTGGGTGACTCACGGGGGCAGCCTTTGCAACCACGCAGTCAGCTCATCCTTCGACAACACCGCAGGGTCGCTTCTATCAGATGTATAGGAATAATCAGACTCGTCTGAGCAGATAGACATGTTATCATCATCATCACCATCATCATCATCATCATCCCCTCTGACCATGCTCCAGGCTGCGTCTTCGGCCAAAAGACCATTGTGGTTCATAACAGGTGGAGCACTGCTCCTTAACTTCACTAAGCTTGGCTTCCTGTTCCTCAGCAAAGATTTATCCTGATTATTATCTCTGCATCTAATAACACTAGACCCCAAATCACCAACGACGACATCCCAGATGATCTCGGTCTTAATTTCCTTGGCCCGCCTTCGCCTCCCTCGCTTCTGTAATATTGCAAAGCAGGCCAGCCCAGCTAACAAGTCCAAAACTCCAACAGGTGTCCCTTCCCCCTTTTTGTCCTCAGTTGTGCCGAATTCTTGAATGATTAGGGACAGTATAGCATTGATAGCTCTACTGCTTTCCGTCTCCCCAAACACTGAATCAATGACATGGATCCAGCCCTGGCTCAACTCCTTCATTGCATTCAGGCCAGTCGCAGATGCTTCAAAGCCGGTGGATATCAGGAGCTGTGAGAAGGTTATTGTTGCATGGAGTTTGTTGAGCATCGACTCAGTCCAGCCATGGTCAACGTGACTACCTCCTCTCTGTGGAATCCGTCTAGCTTCCACATCTTGATAAGCCCTCAGAAGTACCCCTTCAATCCCAGCTCGCGCAAACTCCAAAGAGCTTAGAGTAGTCGTACGAGCTGAATCGAGAATGAGCTGACCAATGAGAGAAGAAAGGCGGATAGAAAAAGTCGTGGACTTCGAGAATTTAGAAACGAGCGATGCTATTCGAGTAGGGAGAAGCGTTGTACCCGAAGGGATTGCTGCGAGGTGGTGTGGTTGTGGGTTACTCGGCTGAAGTTCGGTACCGACGGAGCTTGATGATTGTGTCGGCTCCGGGGAGCCGGACTCCATTGTTGTAATGGGAGTCGCGCCATGATTAGAGAATGGAAGTAACCACATTCCCGCTGCCTGCGGCCTTTTTTTTTTCTTCTATTTTTCGGTGCCCTCACCGATACTGTACTAAAAATTCCGTACTTTTCAATAAAAAGTCTGAAATTTGTCGTGGTTCCGGCTGCCAATAAAGGCCGTTTCACCTGCTAACCTGGAAAGCCGCGACCCGACGTAAACAAACAGTAACGCAGTTGTACTCGTTTAATGTGAAGCTGCCGGCACGGGACAAGAAGGGCCCTGGAAAAATCAGATGCTGCTGTAATATAACCAAAACTAAAATTAAAAGGGTTCGTGAGATGCAGGTTGACGTGAGGGTCTGAAGGTGTTCGAGATCCGGATGTCTGAGATGACCCAAGAGTCCCAACAAATTGACAGGAAAGGAACACGAGAGCTCCAGTAAGAAGCGAGCTTCGAAAGGTGCCCCACAGCCTGGTATTAAATATAATATAATAATGGGAACTAAGCAGGCCTGGCCCAGTGGCTTGGTTCCTTCAGTATCCGTACCTGACCAAGAGTGCTTAGGGCGGTGGAAATGTTGCGGGGAACGGTATTAAATAGCTGTGTAGCAGGCAAGAGCTCCATCCCACTAGACCACGTACAAATTATGTATAGCACAAACGCGGAGAAGATGGGGGGGGTCGAGATGAAAATTCGGACTCGACGGGCGTCAGTATAGGTAGGTATTGCTTTTCGCTTGACACCGACGTAATTAAGGTGAGCGCTGAGCACTGAGCAGTATGCAGCTACCATAGATGCACCAGTACAGTATCGTACAGGTATGTAGTAGGGTACTATGCTGTATATGTACCCATGTACCGACTCCGACACCACCATCACATCACATCAAAATATCTCATTCATCGCATTACCGTATCTGAGACAGTCCTGGCGGGCAGACACATGATGCAGGGCGTCGACAGAGCCGGACACCACAGGCACGACATACCCGAACTTTGACTACGATGGACATAGGTAAATCGTGTGAGCCAATAAACAGCTTCACATGTGAATTTCTCCATCTGGAGAATCGATCATGGGGTACTGAAGGTCAGAGGGCGAACGAGCTGACCCTGCAAGTGACGTGTAAGGTACCAGCTGCATAAACCGCCTTGTCTATCGCTTCGTGTTTGATGATCTTTGCTGCAAAGCTCCCTGCTCATGCTTACCCTAAGCACTTGAACCTGGCGTGTGGTGGGGAGAAAGGGCAGAACAAGCAAGTCCAAGTTTGGGGGGGGGGGGGGGTTGAATGTTGTAACTTTCGACTGCCAGTGTCGGAGACTTCGAGAGCTAGGTAAGCTAAGGTACCTCACAGCTGCTGTTATTTGTTGGGGGAAGAGAGGAGGTTTCAAGGATCTACTCCGTACATCCATTGAAAATAAATGGGCAAAAGCCCCTGCCCCGAGAGGCCAGATTACTCCCGAAACTACTCTACAATATGTAGAGTTTTTGCTTCAGGCAGCATACGCTTGGTTCTGCTCCACCAGACTACCTACCCTCTGCTCCGCTACCGGCTCTGCCATGGTGTACTCTAGGTGTCTATTCCAAATTTGCAGCTTACTCCTTTCTGCTCTGGCTGAAGAAGTTACCCCTGAGACAAGCACATGAAGGCAGTTGTAGCCACTAAAAGGCCATTGTGGGGTGAGTAAACTATAAGCAGAACTGCTTCATCGGCTTCATTCCGGTAGAGTTTATACGAAAACAGGGGGAGAAAGGTCCCAGTGATCTGGCTAGCACAGGGCATTATTATACCACAAGACGTCGTTGTTAATTTACTCATCGATGGCTGATTGGAGCGGAATTTGGGTTATTTCGCAACGGAGGGGTAGCCTGGTTATGGAGGGGGTTAGGTAGAGCGGGGCATAATATTACTGCTCCAGTGAGGGGTTAAGATCGATTTAGAAGCGTCTGCTGAAAAATCCGTACAAACTCTACTCTCACGCATTACCGCTGCCACTGTAGTACAGGTCCTGTTACCCCAATCTCGTGGTCTTCCTTTCCCTGCTCGAGTGATGTTCTCACGTTCATTCGAGACGTTCGAAGTAACTTTCCTCCGGCATATCTTTAGCATACAAGGAGTCTCGCCTCAAGACGGCAATTGATCTCACCCCTTGGCCGTCCGCCATCCGCCGACCGCCAACCGAACAATACCCAGCACGACCCATGATACGCTACTTGGTGGTGTCACGAATGCCGATGGTGGTGATTCTCTGGCACCTACGGGGCGACGTCGAAGTGGCAGTCCAGAAGATCCAAGAAGCGCTTCAGCCAGGCAACAATTCCATTGTTGTACGAGTTTCCAACCGTAGTGCTCCAACCTGCTCTCGACATTTCCCAAATGGTACTGAAGCAAGTTAAAGAGACTGGACACTCAGATCAAAAGCTCGACTCACTGTATTCGTGAGGAATCTGTGTAGTGTCTGCTATGAACACGATGAGGTCTGGGGTGTCTGTCTTCCGGAGGGACAAGAACAAGAAGAGACATCATCACATGACCTATACCAAGCTTCCCATCACAGCTAGTCTAAATTTCAATGCGACAGATCACCCCCCGTTTCTGAGCAAAACAACGAGACGCCGAAGAAACGCACAACGCATCAGATCTCGGCTAGAACAATAACAGCAAGAGAAACCTCCAACCAAGTCCAGACAAACAACCCGCAATAACTTTTCTGAGTAAAACAATGAATTATCGAAGAAATACCCAATGCATCAAATCCCGACAAGAACAACACCCAACAAAGCAATAAAGCAACAAGGTCAAAACAACTCATCCTCCAGTCTTAGAAGCAATAACTTTTCCCCCCTCCTCCTTGATTAGACCGCTCTCGATTTAGCCCTTCAGATAGTGAAACCCAATCCACATTCTCAACTGGGATATCTCCAAGACTCCCTTCTCGTGGGACAAAGACCTTCAGTGATTCGAACGCGTACCTCCTAATAACCTTCCCCGTCTTCAAATCCTCTAAATCCCCTGATACTCCCAACCTTGAGATCCTAGCAAGCTTATATGGACCATCCCATTTTGTAAACAACTTCATCCCTAAGCTTTTATCAACCTTAAATCTTCAACATAACACCAGATCCCCCAGCCGCGGCGCTGCATAATGGGGTATTGAGGCAACAAGGATTTGTTCCTCCTGATCCAGCCAAACTCTCTCTCTTACTAGTTCTCGTATTTCTTCAATTTTTGCTAAGCGGACATCATATTGGTATCTAGGTTCATCGAACTCTTCGAGGTGCAGAAGTAACTGGGTCCATCTTAGACACTCCTCAATGGTCGCATCTAACTGATGTAATCTCACATTAAACCCCAAGAACAACTGCGAGGGTGTATACCCATGAACCTTCAATATGTGGGTATTAATAGACTGCACCACGGAATCAAGGAACTCATCTCAGTGGAACATAGCATCTTCCCTGTCATCAGCCTCAACCGAAGCTCTAAGCCCCACCAAGACCATTTGAACATATCTTTCTGCCAGTCCAACGGATCGAGGGTTTGTGACTGGAGCGTTAAACAACTTAACCCCCTTCGCACTAAGGACCTTTGGTAGTTCTCCCATGACGAAATGTCTCCCATTATCGACATAGAACGCTAAAGGCCACCCAAATATCTTACAAATTCGTTCCACAAATTCCACAACGGCAATTCCTGTATTCCGCTTAGTGGCATGGGCAAATAAATACCAGGAGAAGTAATCGACAAGTATCAAGATATATACTGAACCATTCTTGCTATTCGGAGTAATAGGGCCGAGGAAGTTCATGCCCATCAAATCCATTGGTTGCAATGACATGATCGGTTTCACTTGGGTTGAGTTTCGAAGCGGTCCCAATCGTTGGCAAGCATCGCAAGAGTTGCACCAGCGAGTAATGTCTCTCATTCGTCCTGGCCAGTAGTATCTGCCTATTAGATTCCTCTCCATAACCCCCTGTGAGAAATGTCTATGACAATTGTGGAACCTATGCAAAATTGACCCAACCTCTGTTGAAACAATGCATTTAGATCTTTCTCCATTAACTTCACGATATGCTAGGATTGGGGTATCTCCACAAATTAGGCTGTATTTATTGGCTTCCAATTTGACCTTCCTCAGACGTCGATTATCATCGTTTTTGGCATCATTTTTAGAGTTATCATCTTTGGAGGTATCATCTTTGGAGGTAGGTATTCTCCCGTGTAATAGGTAGTAGATAATCTCTCTATACCACTCGTCGGCAAGCCATTTCCCCCACAACTGGGTTTCGTCCTCATCCTCAAGGACTCTCTCTTTTTCCTGCATCACTAGTTTCACGTCTTCCCATTCCTTATTGCCTGTCCATGCTGGTTGCATTTTTTCATAGGGCATTCTTGATAATCCATCGGCCAGGACCAGATCCTTAACTCTTGTATGTCGAGGTTCCAAATCATATTCCGAGATCCAGACCTGCCACCCTGCGATACGCCCCTTTACCTCATCCTTCTGAATGATCGAAACCAGAGCATTAACGTCTGTATAAACAACTACAGGATACTTTAATTGTAATATCAAAAAACGAACCTCCTCCAAGGCTCTCACTACTGCCAAACACTCCCGTTCCAACTCAGTATAGTGAGTTTCAGTGTCAGCGAAAGCCTGTGATATGAATTGTATTACTCGTTCTTTCCCTTTTGGGAAGCCCTTCCCAACTCTTTCCAACTTATCTTCCTCTTCTGCTTCTAGTTGGAATAATACAGCTCCAAATCCAGTCTTTGAAGCATGAACAGATAAGTAGTATCGCTTCGAACACTCTCCTCCGGTAACCATATTCTTTTCAATTGCTTCCTTTATGGTATCGAATGCCCTTTGCTGTTTCTCACCCCAATGGAAACCTAATATCACTTTTGTATTCTTTTGTGGATCCCATTTCCGTACCACTGCCTCTTTCATGATTTTAGCTAACTCCACCCAACCTGGAATTAGGGCCTTCAAATATATTGTCAAATATAGAAAGGCTTCGACTTCCTTCTCCATTGTAGGAATTGGAAAACTAGCAATCTTCTTCCTTTTCCCATCAGAAGCCTTCATTCCATAAGTCACCCCCTTCTCCGTTTCATGAGCTCCCACCAACATACCTAGAGGTTTAATATTTTCCACGAAAAACTTTGATTTGGTGGGTTTTAGAGTCAACCTAGCCCAGCTTAACCTTGGAAAGTATTTCTCATGCAGAAATATGAACATCTTGAGAAAAGTATTTGGGGCTCCATAATCATCATCAAAGAAATACCGAAAGGCCATAGCCTCTCTATCTATGTCCAAGATCAGTGCAGGTTCAGGATTAGGTGCTGGAATTGATCCGAATGTCAAGTCCTTAAGTCGTGCGTAAGTGGTAGGTGCTCCCATCAAACCCATAGGCATTCGTATATAATACTACTGACCTGAGATTGCATTAAATGCTGTTTTATAAGCATGAGGAGGGTATATCGGAATTGCATAGAAACCATAAGCTGCATCGGCAGCGAAGAAGAATCTACGTTCTGGCCTGGATAAATCTTCTAGAATAGGTTCCATTCGTTTCATGGGGTAATTTGTCTTGATTGTGGCTTTATTCAGAGGGCAATAGGTATGTACCATTCGCAGTGGCCATCGTTCTCCAGTCATTGGGTCTATGACTGTATCCTTTTTTGGAACGAATGTTGTCTTTGCAACCCAAGGGGAGGATCCTCTCGCCATGACTACCTCCTCCATACTTGGTAGGATCTCCGTCTGCCATCTAATCTCATCCTTCGCATAAATCGGGTCTTTTGCTCGGTGGGGTCGCACCTTGGGATATGTCGAGATTGTATGGACAACCAAATCTGTAGCAGGAAGATCTTCAATTCGCTCAACAAAAATGTCCTTCCAGCAATACAATAATTGAATAACGGCTTGTCTTTCTGCCATAGATAGTTTAATCCCAATCTTGATCCCAGACTCCTTAAACCAATTGTCCTGTTCCCTTGAGAGTAGCTGGTCTAAGCATAGATTCTGTTGAAAGTTTCTAGGTCTTCGTTCTGTCGGGAAGAGTGATTGTTCACCAAAGGTTTTCTCTTCAGGAGTAGGTCGTAGAAAATGTCCACTGGGCAAGTTCATTCTTTGGCTAGACTTCTCCCTAGGGCCCTTTATCACTCGCTCCTTTTTCCTCGTACTCTACTCATCCTCAAACTTCTTCCTCTCTCTCACTTGCTCCGTTCTCTCCATGCTCTGCTCATCCTCAAACTTCTTTTTCTCTTGCCTTCTTATCTTCTTCACCCCATCCATCTCCGAATTCTCCTTCTGAATGCTGCAAATCTCATGTGTTCTTCCCTCAGGGCTTACCACCTTCAGAAATTGGGTGACCCATTTAAGTTGCTGCTCATAAGGTATAAATGGAATTCCCAGATGCCACATCCCCATTCTCCGGAAACACATTCCACACTCTCTTCATCCACACCTAGTTTCAACCCGACATCGACCTTCTTTATTACTCACGAACCTTCGGCAACCTCCATTTTCCTCCCTTTTTTCTTCAAACTCTCCTTTCTCATTCCCTTCTAAAGACCTCCTCAAACCCCCTTGTAAGTAAGCAAATTTAAACTCCTTCAGAACCTCCAACTCCACTGCTCCTATCCTCACTGATTTCCGAACACAAAAACAAATACAGGAAGCTATAACATGTCCAGCTATATAACAATTCCCTCCCATACAGCAAATGCAATTCTGATCCTTTGTAAAATCCCGACAACATATTCCTTTTCCTGGTAATCCCAAATCGTACATATTATCAAAGCCCTCCCCTTCTTCCGAACTCGCCTGCGTAACCCCTCCTGAATCATCTATTTTATGTCCAACAATAGGCTGATCCCTATCTACTGTTGGTATCCTTTTCCCGATTCTTTTTCATCTCCCCTGTACTTTATTTCTCCTGTATTTTCCTCCATTTCCATATCCGAGTCGAATTCTTCTGAATCTGGTCCTTCTGAATCAAGTCCCTCCTGCAATTCTTCCTCCATTTCCTCATCACTATCATATAAACCCTCTTCCCACTCATCCGATTGCTTGTTGGTATCCTTCACGATCCGAGTAATAATTGCCTGCATTTTGTCTTGCCCCAGCATAATCTCCTCCTTCTCACGTTCCGTCAGATCCGACTGAGATGACTGTTTATTTGGATTCAACATAACTTCTGGATGTTTGACCAATTTAGAACCCCTAGCGGCCAACACTTCATGGGGTCTTCCTTCAGTATCATAAATCGTGTAAGTATGTCCCAAATAGTCTCCAAACACCCTAACCTGATACAACCACCTTCTTCCCAACAAAAGTAAGTATGATTGAGGGATATCTATCACATATGCACGGATATTTGTAACTACTCCAGCTATCTCAATATCAAATCGAGTGCAATGTTTGATAGCCCGTATTTCATTGGTAGCAGTTCGAATGACAATATCATCATTTTCAATCATTCCCAGACCCAAGCATTTAGCTATATGCTCGGGCATCAAGTTCACCACTGCACTACCATCGATCAAGACTTTTCCGATTCTATATGCGGTTTGAGTATTCCACCCTTGTGGCCACACCAATCCCTCCATGTGGAAGTTAACAATGTCAATAGTTGGTTCCATCAAGACTCCATTCCGGCCTCCATAATTTGTGATCTCCAGACAACTTGCTTCTCCAAAGCTAAATCTCTTTGAGTATCTATTCCTTGATTCTCATCAGAGGTTTTCCCCTTCACCTCTTGAATCGCAAGCACCGGGTTCATTCTCGAGACTTTATCCCCTTTTTTCTTCTTATCCATGTCCATTTCCATCTGGAGAGCCTTACCAACTGCGATTCGCACCCCTGGTGCCCAATCAAAGAGATTACCATAATCTAAACCTACCACTGGCAAGCTTCGCAGTGAATCCATGGGGTCCCATTCCTTGCATCCTTTCATCATTTTTATATGCCTTTTGGGTTTTGGTTCCCGAGGTTGTCGCATCTTCCTTGTCCCTCGAGGATAAGCTGCTGTAGGTATAAACGGAACTTGTTGGAATTGGGGTTGGTATTGGTGAGCAGGAATGCTATAATAAGGATCCGGAATAAAGGGTCGACCTTGGGGTGGAATGGGAGGTTGAGGCATAGGATGACTTTGAGTTGGTTGCGGCATAGGATGACTTTGAGTTGGTTGCGGCATAGGATGACTTTGAGTTGGTTGTGGCATAGGATGACCTTGAGTTGCATTAGGCTGCGTGGAGCCTGTGTGTGTCGTTCCTTGGGTAGGGTTTCGTATACTAGTGGGGAAATTATTCGGAACATTCAGTGTCGGATCAACTGAGGATTCATATACAAACGTGGGATGTTGTCTTGCTCGATCTACCCCTTCTTGTATTCCTGGAATCGGGAATATGGGTCCTTCCTTTCGCCTCCTCTGTCCAGCAGGAGCATCCTGGACCAATACATCTCCGCTCTCACTTCCATCTCTTTCACTTCTCGTTCTCTTGTCAGCAGCTGCTACCAGATAGCTTTTATTTTCCCCAGGCACCCTGTTTTCACCTCGAGCCCCCCCTCGTTCCAATTGAAGATCCTTCTGGATTACCTCCACCATCTGTGCAGGCATTAGCATTGTACCTTTTGGATCCGTTTCCCTGATTAGCCCCAGTTCTTCATCAGCTATATCAACCATCGTAACTTGGTGAGGAACTACATGGCCCTGGGAGCTCATTGGTAAAATAGGAGCTGGAGCTGAGCCGAACGAACCCGATATTGTCTGTGGGTTTTGATTGCTATACTGTCGGCTTCGCAATTTCTCTTGTTCTTCTCGGGGAAGTAAATTAGGTGAACGACATTCATAGACCTTATGACCTGGAACTCCGCAGTTATAGCAAACGATATCCATGCGGGGTCTATAAGGTCTTTGGGAGCCACCATCCTCCCTTGTATAACTCCTCTGGGCATTACCTCCCCTTAGATGTCCTCCCGATCCTTCTTGTCCCACTGTCCCCACAATGGGTTGGTATCTATTTCTCCCTTAAGCACTCCTCTCCCCCTGCTTTGACAAGTGCATTTCTTTTATCAGCTCGCCCACCTGATACACCATTTGCTGATTCTGCTTCATTGTTTCCCTCAGAATCTCCGTCTCTATTTTAGTATCCTCCTTAATTTCCTCCGGGCGATGAGAGGCCGTCTCTGTATGGCGAAGGGACTTAGTACATTTCTCATAAACCCTCAGCATCTCTGGAAATCGATAAGCCTCGTCAAACTGTGCATCAATTGTAACCTTCGTAGATACGTCAACGATTCCATCCACGAATTTAGTAGCCAACATCATGGAATACTCATCGCCCAGTGTGGCAAATATATCACTTGCTTTCTCTACATATTGTTCACTGGTTAGGTTCCTTTGTGACAACACATTCATTTCCCCAATAGCTCTAGCCTTTACTGCCCATGCACCCATAGTATCATTGCGAGTAGGAAATCATTGTCTCAGCGTATCAGCAGCCAGAGTAAAGGTAGCCTTTTTGTCAGCAGATAAGATCAGCCAAAATTGCTTTGCTTTACCTTCCAGATGTCCTTGGAGAGCCAACACCTTGGCTCTTTCCCTTTTTACTTCGTCAGCAATAGCATCCAGACATGAGAAGGACAGTTCCAGGGTATCAAGGAAGTCTTCCACCCCTATCGTATTCTTTTCACTACTAAACTGCTCTGGTTTGAACAAATGTAAGTATGCCATCTCGATGTTTGGATCATGAACCAAACGCCCTTGCCCCAGGACAACATCCGGTACTTCGATTCCTTCCCGTTCTTCTTCTTCAACCCCTACTACTGTTTCTTCGTCACTGGATCGATCTGAATCCGGGTCAAGGTCTTGGTCCCGAGCACCCTTGAGTTGCTCTCTTCCGTACAAGCCTACTGTACTAGGCCTGTAATGTCTCTGAAGTTCCAAGCGAGTTCGAATCGGAGAAGGTAGTCTAGATCTGTTCTCCGTAAGTTCTTGGGGCGGTGTACGAGGGTCAGTACCAGTCAGATTCTGGTGTCTACCCCACCAGGGTGGAATATTAAGATCTGCCCTGCGTCTTGAGTTCGCCAGGATGCCAGACAGGACAGAAAACGCAGGGTAACTTAAGAGGAGAGGTAACTAGGACAGGGTATTGAGTAGGGGAGAGGTAACTAGGATAGGGTATTGAGTTAAGATGGAGAACGGTCTCAGTACGGGAAACAGTATTGAGTCTCAGGGAGACAGTATTGAGTAACAGGAAGACAGTATTGCGTCTCTGGACAAGCAGTTCTCCCTCGGTCGAGGACAGTTTCCAAACCTCACTACAGTGCAGGTCCGGCTGTCAACCGGAGGGATGGAGTGACGGTCTTTCCAGTACCGCCAAACTGAAGCAAGTTAAAGAGACTGGACACTCAGATCAAAAGCTCGACTCACTATATTCATGAGGAATCTGTGTAGTGTCTGCTATGAACACGATGAGGTCTGGGGTGTCTGTCTTCCAGAGGGACAAGAACAAGAAGAGACATCATCACATGACCTATACCAAGCTTCCCATCACAGCTAGTCTAAATTTCAATGCGACAGTACTATTCACTGAAAGGAAAAAAACTCCGGCCATGCATCGACCGACAATCTGATTTCAGACTGAATGATGAATTCTGGCGCGCTCGCACAATTTGTATGGCTACCATCGGTAGGAGGGTTTTGAGGGGTTTGTGTATCTGCTATTGTAGGCATATATGTGCCTTTCTGCTCGTTTTCGATCTATGGATCTACCATTCCTGTACATTCGCATGTATAAAGTAGAGTCGTAGAGTCTTCAGGTGCTTGGAAAGTAAGGTTCGCCAATTATCACCCGCCGGCACGTGGCACAAGCGAGAGAATATCACCCGCTGTGCAGAATCCCGTTTATAGACACGGAGTACTTGAACTCAGTCCTAGACTGACTGAATTCCTGCCCACGATTGCATCATGCAATTTCATACATGATTATATGTAAGCAGAAACCAATTATGGGAGTACATATTATATATATACACTCCCAGTATCAGAGGAAGTTGTATAAATTTCGGACAGAGAGCACTCCCCCGTGCGACGCGAGTTGACAGTAGTTGAACGAGGTATCCTCGTTCTTTCTCGACCCTCAATATATAATAGCAGCAAATTCGAAGATCTCTGGGTGTCCCAGCTGTGCGAGGAAATATTGAAAATGCTCCTCGGCCAAGAAGCTCAGCAGATGGACTAGAGAGCAAATTCGACAGGATTGTTTCCCCCATGTTTCGTTAGATAGATACCCTCACAGGAGGAGGGTCGTGCAACCAGACTAAGATACCCTAGGCCGTGCAACCAGACTACCCTAGACCGTTACAGAGAATAGCCTACGAAAGTGGCTAGCCTAGGAAACGCCCAAAAGCTACCTAATGCGGCAAGACCGAAAGAGATTGGACTATGGAGGATTTTCAGGGTACGGTTGGAGTGATGAAAGCTCAGTAGAAAAGTCGGCACATGTACGGCAGATTTGGGGTATTTCGAACACCAGTCAAGAAGCGGCAAGGAACATCTCTGATGTTCTGGGTGGGACCCTGCTGCCAACTCACTTCGTTTCCAATTTTCCTTTGATTTTCCTGAAAATCTCTGGATTATAGTTCTCAGACCTTAGCGACGGAAAACGAAGGTACTATCGGGGGCGGGGTTGTGGGGAGGCTTGCCAAGTGGCTCAAAATTGTTTTCCCTTGCCAACGGACTGTACTCCGTACATCTAGAATATTCCAAGGGACAACCAAGGGACCGGTACTTAGTCTCAAATTCAAACATTCCAACTATCTAGAGCAGGCATGGTTGCTTCTTGCTATTTATATTTTGGCGAACAGTTTCAGTAGCAGAAATTGTTGCGAACAAGCCAAGCTTTAGCCAAAATAATTGTATAGCCGTTGAAATCGTTCGATAGTAATATTTTTGTTTAAAATAATCGTCGAATGTGGCTTGCACTAGCCCCTCGGTAGAGGATAGAATAATGGCACAACTCGGCTGCAAAAGACATTAGTGGTAGTCAATTACGTAATTAGCTTGAGTTTTATAAACTCAGGTTATGCAACCTCTTGGCAGCGCTTGGTGTCTTGCTGATTGGCTGGTTAAGCGTAATAGCTCAACGTTCGCTGGCGGGCACCGTCGCCCCCATGATGCCATCTGACAACCGCTGACTCTGGATAATTCTAGTCTCGATCAGACCCTTGTAGAGGGATAATTCCTAAATCAAGATTCGAGCTGCTATATAGCGGCGACTGACATTATCGTATAGACTTCCCGTTGGGTGAATCGGGTCAATTAAAATCTTGCAGTTGTGCTATATTGAGGCTAGTTGTAGCTATACCAAGGCATCGCATTTCAAAACATCAGGTTATTAATTGATCACCACTATCTTAGGGTGTGTACCGCCAATATCTAGGAAGGTTATAAATGGTGAATATCAGCACAATTTAAACAAGTGCACGACAGGTACAGATAAGTCACGTTGATCAAAAGTCATAGAATAATACTCTTAACAGGAATACAGCAAAATATAACTGTTTCAGAACGCCCGTATCCTTATTATTCAAATGGGGTTGGGGTGGCTTGGGAACTACTATCGCGGATTAAGGAGCCTGAGTCCAAAGCATAACGGCTGAGGGTGGGTAGAGCGTTAAATCCAATTAGCTAGACCCTGTTATGTAGCGCTAAGTAGTGTATGTATAAGACAGTAAATGTTAGAAAATCTCCACCATCGAGTAAAGATTCGCACTAGTGAACAATCCACCCACAGAGTGCTGTCCCTGGGTTCGTTGTGTTATTGTTATTGTTAAACCTGATCGTTGCCTGCTGAGCGATCTCATTTGCCATCGTTGCCTTCGTTCGTGAGGTTGGATTTTTTTGAAGCTTTCGGATCGATTTATTTGTTTCTCGAGGAGAGAGACCTGACCAAGTTACGCCTTTTTTTTTTTTTTTTTTTTTCTTTTTGCGGTATATATGAAAGATAATTCTCGTTCCAGGAATTAATGGGACGGAGAGTAGAATAGTACTGGTTCGGTTTGAAATTACGAAGGAAAGCTTACTCGAGCGTCTTGGAAACAGAACGGTTATTTTATTTTATTTTATTTTAAAAAAAGAAAAAAAAAAAAAAGGAATGTACTTGTAGTAGTACATATGTATAGTGTTCTAAAACATTTAGTCTTTCGTCCTTAAAGTATGTACCAACTAAGAAATGTGCCTACACTTAAAGAAATAACCCCTTGGACTTGACTTAGTATAATAGAGAGGGATAAATAACTATACATAGTGTTATCATATAAATTTATTATTACATGAGAAAAGATGTAACTCATTCAGACCTCAGCATTTTCCCACCCAAGATTCAATTTCTCCATTTATGAGTTTTCGTTTAGGAATGTCTGTGAACTTATCAACTCATAGGGTTCAGAAATACAGATCAAAAAAAAAAAATTAATGATTAAAGAAAATTCAAAAAGTCAACTTAACCAGGAAAATGTTTATTTTAATTTTTTTTTTTTATCTAGTTGGAAGAAGTAAAAATGAAATTATTCCTGTATTTGGGTATTGGAGGTATATATTTATAAATGTGAATATATAACTCTGAATTTGGCTCTGGGATATGCTCTGGCTACAAATACAAGGCTAACGCGGTTGGGGGGAAGGGGAGGAGGCTGAATGTACAGTGCGTAGGTGGGGAAGGTTATTGCCCGCCAAACCTGGCTTTCTGATATCCATACCTTATCCTCCTACCTACCGTTTACTGGCTCATGAAACATCACCCACCACATGGATGGGGAGTTGCCCAAGAAATAGGCGGATAGAAGGGGCCGCCTCTACCACTTTTGCTTGCGATAGTCAATTAAGCCGGGATTTTTTTTATCAGCGAAATATTTGGCCTATATATGAGGGAGGAGGGGTAGAGGGGAATTTATATTCATTGGGTTGATTGATTGAATGATTGATTGATTTTTTTTTCGTTTGTGATGTGAGGGTAATGGTTAGTCGACGGCATTGACACCCCCCCCCCCCCCAAATCAAACAATTAAACTTCTCGGAAAAAGTATGTATCTAATTATCTATTGGGTAAAAATCGGCTGGAAACCCCCATATTCAAAGTTAGTGTTAGTTTCTAGTGTTGTAGTTAGAAACGGATTTAAGGAGTGGAGAGAGGGGGGAGGCGAAGCAGCACAGAAAAAAGAAAAAAAAAAAAAAGTTCGCTTCAATAATCAATAGTGGAACCTTACTCCCAACAATCGAATTCGACATTACACAACTCCATTACCGGAGAAACCTTTGCGGCGATGTGGCTATTTCCAATTATCGACAACACAGAGGAATTGGGCCAGGACTGGAAGAGACAAAGCGGCCGGAGCCATACAAAGTTCATACAAAAAAGTCCACAAAAAAACAATAATTTCGACTAGAACGACACAACCTGATCTCCTTCCGCCCCCCCCCCCCCAAACCCAAAACGAGCTGGCTCGACTTATGTACGGTGAGACGTTTCAGGAGAAAGAACAAGCTGGGCACTACATCCCAACTAGTCGGCGTTTGGAGTGTTGAGTTTATATTTTATGGGGATCACCAATGCGCTAGTAATGATCCATAACATGTTCAATTCCTAACTACCGTGATAATGGAAAGCACGCAAAAATACGCCTCACGCCCACAAGAGAAGCCAAAGCCACGTTCTATCTGTCCAAACAGACACAAACCCCTCTCTCCCAACCCATGGTACCATAAACATCCCCACCTCACTCCCAAATAAAAATCAGGTCCGGCCCCTCCCCCTTCCACCCCCCCTCACCGCTCTCCCTGCCCTCGGAATCCCCCCTCTCCCCACACCTCTTCTTGGCATTTGTGTTGTAGTTCCTCTGGGATCATTCACAAACGACGTCTCATTCGTCAAAAACGTCATTTCCGCCTCAAAGTCACTTCTCCACCTATTATTCCTCACCTCCTCTTCCTGGGGCTGCTGCTGCTGTTGCTCCGCCTCAGTCCTCTCCGCCCTTGCAAAACTCTCTGGGACCGGTGCCTAAATATAAAAAAAAGGGTAACCCACACGTCAACCACCCCTACCCCTTACCCCCTTACCCCCTTACCCCATTACCCGCCAACGTCCATCACCTCCAAAGCACAAGCATAATTTGGGGACTAATCCTTCTTACCTCGGTGAAATCAACACAAAACGCATTAACCTCGAGCCCGTACAAAAACGCACTAAAGCTCTCGCAGAACCGGCTCATGCTCTCCTGCATGAGCTGTAGGTCCATGAAGTTTGCATCGAGGTCGGTGAGGGCGTCGGAGAACTCGGAGAATTGCGGAGTTAGGTGGTCGAGCGGGAAGGCGTGCGTGGTGAGGTGGGTGGCTGCGGAGTCTCGGCGGAGGGAGTCACGGGATGAGCGCCGGAGGGGGTGGTGGGCCGGGAAGGGGGGCGGGGGCGCGGACGGGTGTTGGTGTTGGTGTTGGTGTTGGTGTTGGTGTTGGTGTTGGTATTGGTGGTGGAGGGGGTGGCCATTTGGTTGTGGGGAAGTGATGAAGTAGTGGGGGTGGGAAGTGGCTTTGCGGTAGATTGTAAAGTTGGAAAGTTGATGTTTACAAACTCGATGATCTTGGCATGCCGCCACGCAACTACTACCTTACTTACATGTTTGTAAATAATTACCCTCAATGGGGTCAGTCCCTCTTCGAAATCCCATTGAACATCTTTAACCTATCAACATCCCACATCACCAACCATCCCACATAAAAATAAAAATAAAAATAAAAAAAAGACCCTCCCCCCACCCCACCCCCACCCCCACCCCCACCCCCAGCCCCCGCTCCCCTGCATGATAACCAATAACCCCCCCTTGCAAAAATGGCTTCCCACCAGTTCCCGCCAAAAATATTGGTGACAAAAGGGAACATCATTATTAATATCGCTCCTAGTAAGTAAGTATAATGCATAGGCAGGTATAAGATGAATATACTCTGTATATTCTTTCCTTAAAGAAGGGGCCAGGAAGCGAAGGGTATGTAAAGATCAGCTCAGGACAAAACCTGCATCTTACTTACAAGTTGTAGTGTACCTGGCAGGGGTGAACTCTGGACAATTTTGCCGCATCCTGGCGTAACACACAAATGACAGAACAGTGTGGCATCAACAGCTCTGTATTTATTTTTTAAATTCAACTCTTTCGTAGGACGAGAACGACAAACAAGTACATCACGTGATTTTAAATATCCGCAAATATTTCTTTTTTCACTGCCGTAGTAGAGTAGTTGCAACTCACAAAAGAACGCCTATATCGAAAAAAGAAAAACATAGTCCCGAAAACGGGGCAAAAAGAACGAACGCCAATCCGACCCAATGCATCCAGGCTTGCATTTCTGTACCTCACCTCACCGGCGTCTCACCCTACCCCATCCGAACATACAATCCCATCTCACACCATCTCACACATACGCTCCCCGCATTCTCATTTCCCACTTACACAGCCAACACCTCTCTCTTCCTCCAATCCCAATAATTTGCTCTAATGGGATCATACCTTTCCGCCAACAACTCCAACGCCTTCACCGCCTGTAACTTGCTCTCCTCTTTTGCCTCACCTCCCCCGGTGCCTCCCCTTCCTTCCAATTTCGCCTTTTCTGCGTAAATCTCGGCTAGAAGATCCAATGCATGGCTACTCGTAATCTCCCCCACCCCTGCAATGGTGGGGCTTTCACCTGGACTGGTAGTTGCAGGTGGCTTAGATATCGGAGCAAATGTCAGGCAAAAAGTAAGGAGCGTGGAGAGGGGAGTTCCAGTTTGGGCAAAAATCCCGCGAAGGTAGTTCCATGGAGAGGGATTTTGCGGGGCGATGTATATTGCTGATTGAGTGTAACTGTTTCTGGGGTTAGTTTGTAGTATTGGAAGAAAGATGTGGAGGGGAACGTACTCAACCTCCCGCGTGATGACATCCTCACTATGACGAGTAGAGGAACCGAAGACAATGAAGAAGCGATGGTTCCAGGCGGAATTGTTGCGTACGTCCTTCCAGAGGAGGGTCTCGACATATGTGAGCTCAGCCGGGTCTTGGAAGAGGTTGAAGCGGCGGACGAGCCATTGTCTGCACAACACCAGAAACGCACATCAACGCTGTCTCAGTGATTCCAATAACTTCCCAAACAGGTGTTTAGAGAAAGTGCTTTCAACCCACCTATAACTCCAGACATGATAATTCTTACTATCCAAATCAAACATTCTCCCCGTAAAAGCCTGCTCACACTTGACCACCTCCCTAACCTTCGGGTTCCCCTCCTCCTTGCCCCTCTCCCCCAACAGCTCCCCGATCCTATCCATAACCATTTGCCTATGATGCCAGATTTGATAATTCTTCTCATGCTGCAACGCGACTTTATCTAAATACTCAATCTCTCCCTTCAACCACAATAACTCCGACCCCACCGCCAACTCCGGCTCTCCCGACTCTGCCCGAGCATTGGGCAGAGGCTGGGTTTTAGCTACTTGGAACAGCGCACGGAGTCGGAACCCCCAACAGGTGTAGTGCGCTGGGTTGATGGCGATGATATATTCGGTGACTTTCAGCGTGCGCTCAGAGAGCTCGTTGGCGGCCATTAGCGCGCGGAGGTAGCTCATGGCCTCGGTGTAGGTGTCAGTGTAGGCGATTTGGGCGAGGGGACGGGGGCCGTCATCCTGGGGGATGGGATGAATATCAGGGAGGAGTGTGGGGAGGTCCACGGGAGGGCTTTGAGAGCGGGGCATGTTGGGATTCAGATAGCTATGTTGCAGGGAATGAATGTCGTTACGGCACCTTAACTGCTGTAGAAAACCTGTAGAGTTGCGGAGAAGGGAGAACGGATGAACCTGAGTGCCCTAGAAGCCCAGAACTTCTCTTGTGAATCGGATGGAAGGAATGTGGGATCGTTGTGGGGGAATATATTGATGGTGGGGTAGCAACGATATAACTCTTGGGAAAGGGGGAAGGGGGGGGGAGGTGCGGTGGGCACACATTTCTTTGTGACAATACAAGCACTTGGGAACCTCGAAGGGTGCACCTTCTTGGCGTGGGGGACCGGCAATAACGCCTCACCTCCACAGCCTCAATATCCCAAGGAAAGGATACTACATATACAGTAGAGATATATGAACCTCGTGCATTTGCATTTACATTTGCATATGCGAGATACGGCTTAACTCTTGATCAGGCTGCCCATGTCGATCCCGCCGCCAGCGAGCTCAGGGCGGCTAATCTTCTAGATCTGACCACCAAGTTCGAATGTGGTCTAGGGTTCATATGCCTTGAATCCCGGTGTGGTCTCCAAATGCGTCGGTCCTTTTCGATGCAGGTATATGTTGTGACGTCTGGTTAGAGCAATAATCGTCCAACAAGCAGCCTCGGGGGACTTATAAAGGGGGATCTTAGACATGCATGCTATCAAGACCTGCTGCCTTGTCTCACAATATAAGTCTAAGTTATCTTTTGATGAGTTCCGTAATGAAGGCACATGGATAAGCTCGCAGGCTGACCCTGCACATGTGAAGGATTCAGACGAATACGAAGGTGGGCTGCGAATCAACTCCAGACGGTTCCATATCCCATATACCTACAATCATAGAAAATCACATCTACCAGCAAAGAGGCATGAAAACAAAAAGCAAACGAACTCCTCTAAGCAAAAAAAAAAAAAAGAAAAGAAAAGAAAAAAAAAACCCCATTTTTCTTCCCTTCCCTTCCCTTCCCATCAATCATCCTCAGCCTTTCCACGAAACCCCACCCTAGTCACGAGACTAACAATAAGGCCCCCCCCCTGCTGAGCCTTATTAACAAAATTATTGCTTCTATTGGTTCGTACTCAAACGATGCACCACTGGTACTGAACTGGGAGGCAAGCTCCCGTACTCTGTAATGACCAAGGTAATATTTTCCGCCGGTGTGACATCGTACATTATGTTCAGAATGTTCAAGTTTGGAATATCTCTCCACTTGCTCAGCTTCCCAACTGTGGGGTGGTATCGAGATATAGAAAGGTTCGTGAGATCATCCGGTAATGCTACAACGGTTTGCAATCCATAGGTTAGCAAACTGCACGTCAAAGAGGAAGGGTGATGTTGATGGCCTACCAAGCTCATTCGTAACTATACTATCCAACCCAACCCTATCCGTGAATTTGATGCTCTCACAACATACTATAACCGGAACCTCAAACTCCTTCGCGTACATTGCTAGTGCTGCAGTGCCAACTCTCGAATACAAACGCCCATTTGACAACATCGCATGCGCGCCTAGATAAACCTTCGTAGCATCCCGTATGGCATAGCTCAAAGCATGTATCAAGGTGTACGTGCAGTCAATACCAAACTCCGATAAGGCTTGACACAACTGCGCACCCTCCATCAGCGGCCGGGAATCCACTACCACAACCCTAAACTTGATTTTCTTCCGATGCGCTTCAGCAAGCACCATCTGCACAATGTTGCTCTTTGCAAAAGTAACAATGACATCCCCATCCACAATTTTCTCCACCGCGGTAGCAACGATGGCGTGGTCTGCAATAGTGATCTTCTCACGAATGTAACTGTCAATTTTCTCGAGCAGGAGCTTCTTTGCAGCATGTTCGGGGATATCGATATTGATGGTGGAGATTTCGAGTTTGAGCCAACGGATAGCATTCCGCATGGATACAGACATGGGGCGAGCGGACCGAAGGTGCTCAATTTGAGGGGAAAGGTGGTGGGAGGAAAGGTTGCGAGTGAGGGTAGTGTGTGCTGGTGTTGTGTAGTCCTCAATGACCTACGGAGGTAATTTTCAGCGTATGTTACCCTCAACAGGGTGTGCATCAATTACCCTCTTGAAAGCCAGCAACGTAGCCACACATCGTGCGCTAGATCCACAAATATCATATGAAGCCATCTGCAGCCCTAACGCCAAAATAGCAGGATGGACATCCTTATGTGATCCCGCTAGATTCACCCCCCGCCCCGGGCTCTCCAAATGCCTGAACAAGGGGATCTCATTCTTAGGTGCTCTCTGGGATACTGCTTGACCCGCATGCGCAGCAGCAGTAGCACCACTTCCCTTCTCTGCCTTATCCGCCTTCCCTCCCTTCTTCTCGGTGGAGGGGCCTTTAGTACTCTGTTGAGGCTTTCCCCTCTTGTCCCCACCAGCACCTACCTCTGGCTTCCCACCCGAGGCTACTCCGGCAGTAGCTTTATCTGCAGCACGGCGAGCTTGCTTGTCCGCCTTCTTCAGCTCCTTCAACTGCTTGGGGGTGAGTTTTGCCTCCCCTCCTGGGGCGAGGGCTCCAGCTTGCGGCCCAGCATCGTCTTTCTTTTGTACCTTTTCCTCTTTTCCTTTCTGAGGCTTATCCTCCTTCGGCTTCTGTGGTTTAGGTGCCTTTGGCGTGACGGGTTTCTGTGTAGGCCCGGCAGGGGCTGCTGTTGGTGGTGTAGACATGTGTGCAGCCCGTGGTGGAGTAATTTAAATATTTTGGAGAACGTTTCAATGCCGGCTTGGGTGAACTATCCAACCGTAACAGCCCGTTTCTATGTGTGCACTGCCGCTACCAATTTATGGGCTGGGGTGTCAACCAGACTAGGGCTGGGACCTGAATGACGGACCAATTTCTGCAAAGATCGCCAGCCAGGTTGAGGGGCAGTTTGTAAAGTACAAGTACAGATGAAATGAGATGTGGGGCAGTCGAGCAAAGGGGGGGCCTGCATGTAAAAGAGTCATCTCTGAGTTACCTGCCTGCTATCGGGAGGGCTAACTGCAAGAAGTGTAGGTAACCAGGTTGTTGCATCTGTCAGCAATGCCCGGGTGAGGGGGAGCCAAGCCTCGGGCAAGAGAGCAGCTTACAAACAAACAAAAACAAACAGGCAGTCAGACAGACAGACAAACAGTCAGACAGACAGACAGTCAGACAGACAGACACTCAGACGGACAGGACAGGCAGACAGACAGGCAGTCAGACGGACAAACAAACAAACAAACAGACACGGAATGATGTTGACTCCATGTCGCAAAACTCCCGCGGCCGCTCGCCTCCTTGGCGCAGCAACAGCAGCCCGCGCCCATCTATTCTCGACGAGCAGCATCCTCCGTTCCGGCTCAGGCTCGCCCATTGGATCCCACTTTTCGCCAGGGCCATCTCCGCCTCGCCTGCCTGCACAACAGCAAGCCGAGTTTGAGCGTCTCCAGAAGCTCAGTCACGGTGCCTTTTCCCAGCCTGCTTCACCTACCTCAGCTCCGACCTCCGAGAATGGGACTACACCCGAGCTCGGCACAGCCCCGGGGGAGATGCTGCACCCAAACATCAGGCGAGGAGCGCCACCGGAGTTTGAGGGGGATGTGAATCCAAAGACCGGCGAGGTTGGTGGGCCAAAGAATGATCCGCTGCGATGGAAGGGAGATTGGAGTTATAACGGGCGAGTCACGGATTTCTAGGGCAGAAGAGGCAGCTGGAGGGATAGATGCGCATGTAAAGTACAGTACAGAGAACAGAGTGCCGTATACCGTACACTCTGTATATACAGTACCTACAGTACGGAGTACTTATCCCATCTTTGCCTGCATTGAGCATTGAGCATTCAGCATTCAGCATTCAGACCTTGGTACACTGTACTGTTACATCCCTACATCATCCTGTAGTAACTTGTACCTTGTCAATAATTATTATTATATGTACATACTTTACAGTACTCTTTACGGATCTCTACCTTACCTGCATCCGTCGCATGGCTAGAAGCGCCGTGGATGGCCGCACGCAGCTCAGCTTCACCGCCCCGTGGTGGTGCTCGTCTTCAAAACAAGAATCTCCCGCCGCAACCCTGACTGTACTGTACTGTACCTACTCCTTTTTTATCCATCTCCAACCACTGGCCAAACCGTCCCCCCCCAAACCGTCCCCCCTCCCCCTCCCCCTCCCCCTCCCCCTCCCCCCCCCCGACTGCTGCGATTGCTGCCTCACATCATACCTTGTTCATAACGCATATCCCACACACACTCTCACTCACTCACTCACTCACACTCCCTCACACAAACAAGCAAATCGCAGAACCTCGTGACAGCCAACGGGTTCGCCCCTTCCCAGTTTCCTTTTGTCCGGCGCCGAGGTCCAGTAGTACAAGCGGTTACATTTACATTTTCGCTGGCTGACTCCGTACGTATACGAGCGGAGAAGCCTGCCATCGCCGTACACTAATACTATAATATATATTTACCTGCCTTTCTTATTTGCGCCTCAACCTGCGTCGTGCGGAGCTTGGAGCCTTCTCGTCTCTTTGTCTGTCTACGTGTGGTTTAAACCATATCTCTCTGTTTGTCTGTCGCATTGCGCCCCCCTGCGGCCGCAAGGGGAATAAGAAAAATAAAATTATATATCCTAAAAAAATTCCTGCGGATGATGATGCTCTTCAGATTACCCTCTCTACGAGCTTCTATTACACTTCGCTCTTCGCTCAAGCAAGGCAGCATTATCCCATCTATAACCACCACCGCTGCCGCAGGCGCTGTTTCTCCCATCACGAGCTACAAACTGCCACTAGAAGGCGCACTTCGTCCTTCCCTCCCCAGACCCTATTCCACAATGACCGTCGATACGCCCAAATTTCATACGACTAAATGCTCGCAAAACCCGGCCCTGCATTCCAATTTCGTCAAAATCGTTGAAGTCGGCCCGCGCGACGGTCTCCAAAACGAGAAAACCCTTGTACCCACCAAGACAAAACTCGCATTAATAGAAAAGCTCTCTCAGACCGGGCTTCTAGTAATCGAAGCCGGTGCGTTTGTGAGCCCCAAATGGGTACCCCAGATGGCGGATACCCCACAGATCCTGCAATACCTTGATAAACATCCCGCAGGTGGAGCTCAGTCAGAGGGTATCACGTACCCCTACCTCGTGCCGAACCTGCAGGGGCTAGAACGTGCGTTGGGATTGGGAACCACAAATCTCAAAGAGGTTGCCATTTTTGCGAGTGCGAGTGAAGGTTTCAGCCAGAAGAATATAAATTGCAGTATTGATGAGTCTTTGGAGCGGTTCCGTCCTGTCCTAGAACTTTGTCATGATAGAGGCATTAGGGTTCGGGGGTATATATCTATGATTTTCTCCTGCCCATATGATGGTCCCACGCCACCGACTAGAGTCGCGGAAGTTACAAAGAAGCTTCTTGATATGGGATGCTATGAAGTCTCTCTGGGGGATACTAATGGCACGGGTACACCGCCATTGACATCGGTGCTCCTCACTACCCTCCTTAGCAAGCCATACGCGATCCCAGTATCTAAGCTCGCTTGCCACTTCCACGATACCTATAACTCAGCTCTGGTCAATGCTATGACAGCGCTGTATCTAGGCGTGAGGACGTTTGACTCGAGTGTGGCCGGGCTGGGTGGGTGTCCTTACTCTAAGGGCGCAACGGGGAATGTAAGTACCGAGGACTTGATATATTTCCTGCATGGGATGGGTGTGGAAACGGGCGTGGATCTAGAGGGAGTAAGCAGAGTCGGGGAGTGGATTAGCAAGGAGCTAGGAAGATCAAACGGGAGTAAAGTTGGTCCGGCGTTACTGACCCGGGTTAGGACGGAAGAGGAGAGGAAGGAGAAGGAGAAGGAGGCAAAGTTATAGGAAGTTGGCTGGTTTCTGTTATTTTTCTATTTTTTTATTTTTTCTTTTTTTTGGGGGGGGAAGGGAGGGGAGGGAGGGAGGCTCTGTGTTTCATTATTGGCGTTTGAGTTGGTTTTTTTGCGCTTTGTGATAACAACATTTTGTGGGTTTGTAGCATCTGGGTGCAAGGGTTGTGCCCGCCGCATTTGTTCCTTGAGACTTTTTCTCCCCTTGGTCACGCATTTACGGTCTACAGTAGAGAGGTAAAGATTCCATGCATCTACGGTGTAGAGGGGTCGAGCGTATTATTTAATAATAAAGAGACAGATTGTATTATTACTTCCTCTTTTTTATTTTTATTTTTTAAAGTCCTTTCATGCGTGTAGTTTTGATCCACCGCAGCTAGCGTACAGCTTCCATGTCAATATCGTTACCCTGAAATCCTGATAATACTACTACAAACTCTCAACATGCACTGTGTTCATTCCAGGTATCAAATCTAAGCCGCCACGACGTTCCAACCTCCGGCTCTCCATTTTCCGATACCCTATCTAACATACTCAGACTTATATAATACTGCCCTTCAACACACACAAATAACCACGACCTTATCTTCCCCCCTCGGGAGAAACCCATTCTTCAATATATCCTGTTCGTAGAAAAAAAACCGAGAAAACTCGCCCCGCCCCATCCATACAAGCCGCCTCCACAAGCCTGCCTGTCTCTTCTTCTTCCGCATAATCGAATACGCACTACGAGCCCGACTGAGGCGATGATTGCTTTTGGTGATAGGTCGGTCGGTAGAGAGCTCTGTGATAGGTGTTGCGTTACCAGAGACTAGATATCCGGGTGGTTGGTCGAAGGGTGGCAGTACAGTAGATACTCTCCCCACCCTCCTGGGGTTGCGGTGGTCATTATTTCGTGGAGGTGGGCGTCTGCTTCGGCCCAGGTTGTTGAAGTATGGTGTACTAGAGGGATCTAGCCAGCTTTCTTGTTATTGCTATGTGTATCGTTATTAAGCAAATATATACCAAAAGTTAGCGGAGAAAAGTAACGAAGAAGTTTAGAACTTTGATGTTATGTTAGTCTAGTGTTAATCTCAGTCGCTATCGTATGGCAAACACAACATCGCCCCTATTGCAGCAACAGCAGCAGCGGTGCTTTGCCCATTTTGGTACGCAATACCTACATTTAAGATATCAGCACGGCTTTTTTTTTTTTTTTTTTTCTAAACAAAGATGGACAAGCTTGACTTTTGTCTTCATGTGAAAGTCGAACTCTTGCCAATAAATAATACCTTTCGGCTGCTTGATATCGATGGTTGTATAGTGGTGATTAGGGCTTGTTCGACAGTACTAGCTCAGTTTTCCCGTATGATACGGGTAGATACGGTATGATACGGTATATACGGGTATGATACGGGTATATACGGTATATGGTATCCCATGGTCGGCTAAGACACGTACAACTGCATTGCTGCAGCAACTAAGCCAGAGGCAGTAAAAACACCAACAGTTGGTGAGCACTGGCCTCTCGTATGGTGATGTGAATAAGGGTCTGATTGAGACTGTATGAATATATATAGGTTATGTTATGATCACTCCGCCAGTTTTTGCAGATACATACCGCGTAATACATACAACCATGCCTCCAAAACGCAGGTGTCCTCCAGAGGGTTCTCCAAACCAAAGCCAAAGGCTCCTCCAAAACACAAGTGTCCAGAGGGTTCTTCAAAGCCAAAGGCTTCAAAACGCAAGTGTCCAGAGGGTTCTTCAAAGCCAAAGTAAGTTGGTCGGATGGCAAATCACTACCAGTCCAATATCTGACGCTAATATTGATGGCCGAAAAGGAATTTAGGGGACGGTTCCGTGCAGAGGAGATCGTTAATATTATATGTCAACGGTATTTCCAAGGCGCAAAGATGAAGGGGAATAGGGACCCGAGTTTTCTGGATAGGATCAATGGTGTCTTCATATGCTTTGTGGCCTCAAACAGTTTGAAAGCATGGAGGACAGGGGATTATAATCTAGTCATACAGGAGATTAAATACGAAACCGCCTGGTGTTTGAGAATAACCAATAAAGAGGAACAAAGGGACGCACCACGTTGGACAAATCCTCCAAAAACGCAAGTGTCCAGAGGGTTCTTCAAAGCCAAAGGCTCCTCCAAAACCCAAGATGTCCAGAAGGTTCTTCAAAGCCAAAGGTCCTCCAAACCCCGAGGCCAAAGGCTCCTCCAAAACGCAAGTGTCCAGAGGGTTCTTCAAAGCCAAAAGGCTCCTTCAAAACGCAAGACTTTATTGGATTGGACCCTAATGTACCGATACCGGAAGTGTACACACCAATACTACCGGAAGAGTAGAGCGTCACGAGTATGACGCAAAATCACTATTTCCACAGCAGCCGACTTCCCCAATTGACTGCTTTAGCTACTTTTTTGACTTGAAGATTTGGGAGGTTCTTTGTGATGGTACCAATACATATCAAAGCTCCAAACATAGCGAGTCTAATGCCAACCAGAATAGCGAGATTACTAGTAGTGAGCGGAGATGGAAACCAGTCACTATTAGTGACCTAAAGATATGGATAGGGCTTGTTATCTTTATGGGCATTGTTAACTGCCCAACTATTGGATGGAAGAAACACGGCAGAAGCCAATGGAGGCAATGGGATTGACTCGATTTAAGCAAATTCATCGATATCTCCATATATCGCTGCCAGTAACAGCACCAGCATCTAGTCTGGTTGGCACACCAGCATCAGCAGCAGCGCCAGCATCGCTAACATCGCCAGCATCACCAGCATTGCCAGCAGCGCCCAGCATCAGCAGCACCAGCAGCGCCAGCATGGTATGAGAAGCTTGAACCGGTGGCATCTATGCTAGCAAATCCCTTCTGATCAGCATATATGCCATCAAGAGGTTGCTCAATTGACGAGATGATGGTACGGTTTACAGGGCGCTCACAGCACTAATCAAAGATGCCAAATAAGCCAATCAACCAGGGGTATAAGATATATGCCATATGTGATCATGGCTACACATGTGGTTTTGGATTCTACTCCAGAGTTGATGCATCTTCGGGCACTATTGGAATGCCTCCACTGCCAGTGTTACCACCGCTACCTCCGCTACCTCCACCACCTCCGAGTCCGCAATGCCTACACAGCCTCTGTCACTAATGGCTTCGCTAATGCCTTCGCTGAAGCGTCTGCTAATGTTTCCGCTGTCATCCGCTGCCTCTGCCAATGCCTTTGCTACCTCCACCAATGCCTCCGCCAATGACCCCACCAATGCCTCCGCTAATGCCCCCACCAATGCCTCCACCATGCCTCGGCCAACACCTCAGCTGCCTCTGCCGCCCCTGCCAATGCCTCCGCCAATGCCTCCCCCCAATTCGGGATCTTACTCCAACATTCATAATATGCTTATGACTGGCAAAGCTATTGCCATACCACAAGTACCAATATAGCATACATTTTGACAGTTTCTTTAGCAATACTGCAGGTATTGGTGCTTGTGGTACTGCCGCAAAGCTCAGCTTCCAGTTGAACTACAAGCATATGAAGATACTGTAGCAGTAAGGTCCTTACTTTGAGTAGGGTGACTTAGCCTCTGTTCCCAGAGATAATGTCTTGTATATACGATTGCAGGATAATGTTGGTGTTTTCCTTTTGACTACAATTCATAACCTCGATGATAGAAGAGACCTAAAAAAAGGTATTCCAGCTGTTCGTCAGGTATTTGGTATTGATGTGCGCTGCTCACAATCCCTCCCATGATTAATGATTTCAACAATCACATGGGGGGGGTTGGGCATTGCTGATCATACTCTATACACAGCTAGCAAGTCGTCGTTCATGGCTACCACTCTTTTACTGGCTATTGGATACGACACTTGTAAACAGCTATATCCTGTATCGTATGTATGATCCTTCTGTATCGCACAAGCACTTGGTAGCCAGGGCATTATGGAGTACTACGCCAGAGGCTTCAAATTCAGACAACTAAAAAGCATTTTCGATCCTCCAAGGCAACAGGGTGTACTTCTCGTACACGTTATATATGTATTTATTGTAGATTTCCATATTGTTTCTCATGTATATAGCTATACATACAGATAATAGATATAGATAATAGATATAGATAACAGATATATATACTAGATATACTTATAGCCCTAATAGACCATTCTGCCAATGCCCCGCCCAATAGTCCAATATTCGCCGCTGCCGCTGCCTAGGTTGGTTAGCATCTATCGCAACAGAGGAATCAGGAAGTGAGGTAGTCTAAAGTAGATCTCAAGGTTAGGGTTATTTTTATTTACTAACAAATGGTTGTTATGGTAACCTGGGAAGTTGTTGAGTTAGGCAACGGCTGTGGGTGGCAACGCCAAGCCAAGGTTTCGGCAAGTTGTTCCTTGGCAATGATGTCACCGCTACGATGCACGGTACAGCATCTGACTATGTATATATAGAGCGTGGAACCCTGAGGAAATAAAAAACACACACACTGACATCACTCGTACACATATTATAACGTTTACATACTCTCGTACATTCGTATACATTCACGTATACTATTGTATGTCCAGACATACTCACACACGTGAAGTGGTCCTTTATTGGCCATTCATTTATCCATTTGCTGCTAGTGTTGCTGTTCCTAATCCTGTCATTCCAACAGGTTATGAGCCCCGGCACAGGCTTGAGATCAAGTACCTCTACATATCACTCTATCAATGTCCAAACATACAGAACTTAGTCGAGATGCGGAACCCCTTCGAAAGGCAGAACCCTACGAGCGCGAATCAAGCAGTGCTACTGCTTCGAGTTTCCTACCTGCCGAGATTCAACGAATTTTTTCGAACGATCCCAAACTACGTTTGGGATCTCCAAAGATTTCCGACATGCTGAGGTAAAGCTCAGCAATATCGAGCATTCTCGAAAGGCAGCATAATTATGAAGATTGGTCTTCTCAAATGGTGATGGTCTTTACTAAGCTCGGCAAAACCAATTCGGATACAGGTTATCCTCTATAGGGATCCGGATTTGGTGCCTCCCCAGCGTTATGAGCGAAATGGACGAAGGAAAAGCAAGAAGGATATCACGGATTCAGACGTTATACAAGAAGAAAGCTGATAAGATAAGACCCGTGAATAAGCCTCATGAAAACGGTGCAAAACCTGCCGGAGATGAAAATTGGCGAAACAAGCACATCGAATGGGAACAATCACTATTTGAGAGTCATGCTAAATCTGGCGAAACTGTCGAGTCAAACATTGATTCATCCCTCTATGAAAAAGGATGGATTATACCGAAGTTTTCAAAGATCCCGAAGGGTTCGAGGTTGACTTTGGAACGTATAAAGGATCTGAAAATCGGAGAAGGCATCACCGTGCAGGAAAAGGAAATTTTGTTAGAGGTTTTGTTCAATCGAGAAGCAGCAATAGCGTTTGATTTCACACAGAAAGGAGTCTTCAGAGAGGAAGTCGAGCCTCCGCACCGAATACCAACCATTCCGCATAAACCTTGGCAAGTGCCAAGTTTCCGTATACCCAAAGCATTGATTCCAGAGGTCACGAAGATTTGCGAGGATAGAATTCAATGTGGAGCACTGGAACACAGTTTTGGGCCCTACAGAAATCCATGGTTTCTCGTGAAGAAGAAGAATGGAAAATACCGGTTAATCAATGCGGCAACTCATTTAAATGCGGTAACGCTCAAAGATGCTTCGCTTCCACCGGCAGTTGACGAATTTAGCGAAGAATTTTACCAGACAGTTCACCCCCAGATGATGGTCCATACTTCACGGCAGACTTTTTGGATGCCGTGGAGGAGATATGGACCCAGCCGAGGATTCAGACTCTTTGAGTCGAAATCTGGCCGGCTTTGCGAAGCGTACCTTCCCTCGGATGCTGGAAGGATTTAAGGGGCGGAAGCTAAAGCTAAGAATGCGAATTAAGAGGCAGTAGAGAGCTCTGCGTATAATGAAGCAGAAGCAGCAGGAAAAGTTCCCAGCTGAGGAATTCTATGATTCCGATTCTCCAGCGTGGACCATCATGCGAGAACTGGATCCCCAGCCAGAGAATGGCAGGGAAATAGTACTAGCGAGGGGACCTGTCGCTGCAGGTGGCCCGAGGTATGGTCGGACAAATTCCTAGAGTTCCTCCAGCTGCACGCAGGGCGAGGGAACAAGCAATGCACGATGCTGGAGTGAAGGGGGCGCAATGAATGTGCTGGACAATGTGTGGCAAGATTGCCGGAAACTAAAGCGCGATCAAAAGCGCAAACAGGACAGGACCGTTGGGGAAAAGCAGGGCCTTCTAATCATGCTACTTTCGTATCTGATACTACCGATCTATCTCAAAAGATGGATGACAATACCAATTCATACACACCTGGGAAATTGACACTTGCGCAACGTCTCACATGACATCGGATATAGGACAATTTGAGCACATTGAATCGGATGACGGAATTGCTGTGGAAGGAATAGGTTCGGTACAAAAGAACTATACCCTTCCTAACAACGTTCATAATGTTGTTCGTCTTAACTCTGTTCTCTATGTTCGTTCTTTATGTCATTTGTTGTTATCATGGAATGTGTCGAAGTCGAAGGGTTATATAATGAAGGCATCCGGTAAGCTTATTGTGTTAAATTCTGAGAATCTTTTGAGCATCCTGTACTTATGACAAGATTTATAGGTAATCTTCCATTCGTTGATGAACGAAAAGACCGTTTCCTACTTGTCTCGGATAAAGGCTTCGAACAAAGGCTTCGACCTCGCCTCTAATAAGGTCTTCGAACCAGCCTCCAATAAGGCTTCCTCAATACGTGCCTTTATGGATAAGGCCTCTGATCTTCATAAGAAGGTTAAAACATTTTAAGCACATATATATCTCTGCAGTCGCTTGCCTTCTGGCATTGTTCATTAGGGCATTCCAGCAAAGTGAATCGCAAGGCATATGAAGACGGTTCTATCATACCCCCTATGCCTAGTGAATTCAATTGCAGAGCGTGCACGGTGCCAACACCATGTGCCCACCCTCCGACGTTAAGTTCCTTCGGAACCGAGTACATCGGGACACTAGCAAGTCCCAAGGGGCCTTCGTGGCCATCGTGGCCACCTTCCCCACCTTCGTGATCACCAGTGTACACCCAGCAGAAAAGACCAACTGGCGGCTCTTCAACAAACAGTGCAAGGCTGAACGCATGCATCCCGCCCACCGGAACTCAGTCTGCAAGAACTGCTTGCATTTCGGACACCCCACCAGTGTCTGCATGCACAACTCTAAAATCACCAATTGCGCCTACTGTGGAGGCCCCCACTTCTATGCTGACCATAAGTGTAGTGCCCCTGGGTGTACTGAGACTGCCCCCTGCCACCACACCGTGCTCAAATGCGGTTTGTGCAACACCTCTGGTGACCACCACACCTTCGATAAGTACTGCCCCATCTGGAAGGCTCGAAACCCCCCCCCTACCCCTACCCCTGCCGAACGTCCAACTGGCACAGCTCATACAACCATGGAAACTAGTGAATGAATAATTTACACCATAACCCCGACAATGCAAGACACCACCCTGTCTACGTTCTGCAATACAATCTGGCAAGTCACCCATAGCTTTCCAGGCTTCTCCAGGCACTTCTCCAGGCAACCTCCGAGCTAGGCAGCAACGTGCTCCTAGTCCAAGAACCACCACTTTCGCCATCAGGATCCCCGCCAGAGGTTCCCGACTTCCACTCCTTCCCCTCCCAGAAGACTAAATGCCGGGCAGTTACATATGTCAGAAAAAAGGCATTCCGGTCGATCGCAGTTATTTCCGAACCCCACCAAGACTACTGTGTAGTCTCAATCACCCTCCATAGCAAAGACCATCGGCCACCCACTCTTTCGATAACCAATGTGTACAATGCTCTTGTCTCTCGCAACTGGCGTGTTCGTGACACCCCTACGCCTACACACTCCCTCGACCCCTTGTTCCATGAGATCTTTGCACTATCCAACCTAGTGGCAGGAGATATGAACAAACACTACCCCAATTGGGACCCGACACGTGCAACATCCCAGTGGGCACAGAACCTCATGGACATAGCGGAAGACGCTGAGTTCCGCCTAGCTAATGAACGAGGGACTCTCACCTCCTTCCCTTTAAGCGACAAGTTCAGAACCGCTGTCCTTAATCTCACTTTCTTCAACCCAGCCCTTCTCCACGTTCACAGCTGGCAAACTCACCCGAACCACAAGGCCTTAGACCATGTGCCGATTTCCTTCTCGCTCTCTCCCATCCACGGCTCTTCCCGCACATTCCGTGGTTTCAATTGGAAGAAGACTAACTGGACAGAAGTGTCCCGCATACTCCCCTCCCCGCCTGTGATAACAATCAGGTCCGAAACAGATTTCAATAACCTCTACCACACAGTTACCTTCTCTCGAAGAAATGCACACCAACCCGGACAGTCTCCAAATGGTCTCGATCATGGTGGAATGCCAACCTCGCCGAAATGCACCGAATCAAGAGCCACCTCTTCCGCGAGTTCAGAGCTGGTCGCACACCAAAAGACACTTACCATGCAGCAAGGAATGCCTACCTACGAGCAATCAAAAAGGCCACCACAGAGCACTGGAATAGGGTATGCGAAAACACTGACCCCGCATCCCTCTGGAACACCGTGCGCAAAGCTTTCCCCAAACCCGCTGCCAGTATCGCCACAATCCATGGTACCACCACCTTTAAAGACAAAGCCTCAGTCCTCTGCAATCACCTATTCCTTCCCCCCCCAACACCCCCTCCATGGACATGTCTGGTTTCGGTGTCAAAATCTGTCAACGCAGTTCCTCAAGGCCCCTCTCAGGGAAGATCTACTCGGTCATTTTTAACGGAACGGTATAACCAGACTATACAAACTATGGTCAGAAGCATTCTTATTGACCTTGATCCTACAGACCCTCGCCTTTGGGCTGAAGCCTGCTCTGCAGCTGTATATATCCGGAACCGTTTACAGCTACCTCACAGTACAACACCCTTTGAGGCTGTACAATAGAGAGATTTTACCACCCTGTCAATTACCTACCTGGTAACTACAGCAACGCGACTAAATCCCGCCACATATAGGGTTCGTCAACAGGGATCTCGAGATATGTCGAACGCATTGCTATGTGCATGATAGACCAACATACTATCGTTTTGTTTACTACTAGAAGCAACAAATGTCTTAGAATGGTAAAGTGCATTATCCCAGATCAATCAGATATATACACCCTAAGATTCATAATGTCGGCATCTCAATCCTCTACATTGGAATGGTCGCAAATACCTGAGAGGGTGCAGTCGGGCTTTGAGCGTCCCATCCAACAAGAGCACACGACCCAAGGTCCTCCCAAACAGGACGCAGAAGAGCAACCCAAACAGGAAGCAGAAAAGCAACAAAAGCAAGGCAAAAGAATCTATTAAACTCCAGAGCTAAAGCTGAAGCTTATCCGCTTATGTGTCAGCGAAAGCGAGCGATATCTGTCTGCAACTTCAGAGACTGAATTTTGACAATATTTGACCCATCTCTTCAAACAGAGTATAGGCTATCAAGGTGGAGGAGATGTTAAAAGAAAGGTTACATCTATGGTTGTAGAATTGTCCCCTTTCCTCGGCCAATATCTTCTCCTTACTCACCTCCACTTCCTTAACCACCACACCACCACACCACAACACCACCGCACCACCCCTCCTACCTCCCAAAACTTCCAAAAAAATGGCAGCTATTTTTCCAGAACTATTTAATGTCCACACCCCTTCTGCTGATATCAATCAATTTCTTGATCAGCTTGCGCACAATCCTCACAACATATTTCGAATCCACCCCCATGTTATTGCGTACAAATCCAAAAACATGAAGAACAATGCTGTCCAATTAGCAGTGGAGGCGGACCGAAGGGACTATGAGGCCTGTGACATTATGCAACAGGCCAAGCACAGCATGGTTTCTAGTGGCTCCTTATTATGGCTCTCCGGAAATATCACTGGTATACAACAGGATGGAAATGACTGGCATTCATATGCCTTGATTTACTTCCAACGCAAGGTTTTTATCATAGACCCCGAATACCAACCACCTGAACCCGAAAGAGTACGAAGATTACTTGAAATCCGGCATTTAGACTTAGTGTGATTGAAGCTAGAAAAAAACTGTCTGGAGTAGCAGAAGCCGCTGCTACAGACTTGGACCAAGTAATTGATATGTGGATGGAAATGATCGAACGTCGACGAGACCAGCAATCAACAGATACAGAAATTAAAGAAGAGATCAAAGCAGAGAAGACAGCCGCTGAAGTTTTTAGAGATAATCTCACCAAATCTTTGGAAAAAAGAGGGACTTCCAAGCAGTAGTAGATGCTTGTGAAACAGTGGATCTTACAGGAGGAGATGTGGTTAGGAAACGACGTCAAATCCGTGAGAATTTACACAAGAGCCGTGAAGATCTTGAAGGTCATGATGATATGAAGGAAAATATTTAAATATTGACCGATGTATTCATTAAATATATGAATACATCGATGGAAGCTCGAGCATTGCAGGTCGTTAATGGACCTGCTAATGCACCGTTAATCCACTTGGCAACCCACCCGCCAATCTACCCACCAATCCACCCAGCAATCCACCCAGCAATCCCATCCACCCAGCAATCCACCTGCCAATTCACACGCCAATCTACCCAGCAATCCACCTGCCAATTCACCCGCCAATCTACCCAGCAATCCTGCTCGAATGGATGTACGCATGGCTCGCATAGAGGCTCTGTTAACAGCTGTGCTTAACACCTCAGGTAGGTCTCTAATGTAGGGGGAGCACTTTGATTGCCAAATTGATTACTGATTTGATTGCCAAATTGATTACTGATTTGATTGCCAAATTGATTACTGATTTGATTGCCAAATTGATTACTGATTTGATTGCCAAATTGATTACTGATTTGATTGCCAAATTGATTACTGATTTGATTGCGTCCTCGTAGGCATGTCTGACGGTTGTACCGGGAAAACTGGTGAATAAGTCCCCTTGACGGTTTTTGAAACATCTGCAAGCCAAATGCAAGTGGGCAAGATCACAACATGACAACACGGTCAACACATAGGAGGAAAAAAAAAAATGTAGGTACGCGTTATCGAGATTGTAGGATTAATGTTCAATATTCTCCAATACCTAATAATGTCAACAATTGTAACTCAGGTACTAAGTCCACCCGACCAGGGCCTAAGGCAAAATCTACTGCTCTACAGCCTCGGAGTGTCAATTCGCTGAACCGGAAGATACGGAGCAGCAGAAGAAAGTCATATACAAGAGAGTTTAAACTCAAGGCATGAAGCATGCTCCAAAAGTCCCGTATAGATCCGAAAACAAGAGCAAAGGTACCGGCAAGTATAGGATGTAAGTGACAAATGGACTCTAGTTAGTACAGGCATTGGCTGATATAATTGGAAGGGGTGTCTCGAGAGCTTAAGATTGCAAAGAAAATGCTGCAGCGCTGGAAGAGAAGTACGAAGCTAAAATAGTAGCAGCACGGAAGGGATCAAGGCAACTAGAAAGGCCGCCTAAAGGTGTTTGGCATGGAATGGAGGCAGTGCTACATAGTACTCGCTTTATAGCTATTCGGAAGCAAGGGAAGCCTGCACGACAGCGTTGGTTTATACGAGAAGGAAGGAAAATATTTGAAGAGCGAAAGGAAGCTGAAGTGGATGCTGCAAATAAGAAGCATTATCCATGTACGTTCTCTAATGGGTGGTTTGAAAGGTTCTGTGAGCGATGGAGCATTTCATGGCGGGTAAAAACTAAAGTTGGACAAGATGCTCCGGAAGATAAGGCAAAGGCAATACAAACCTTTCTACAAGAAATACGGCGAAAATCTCAACCACCAGCAGGATCCCAACGACAGAATCGGTTCCTGCCTCAATATATCTATAACATGGACCAGACACCATTACCTTTTGAGTTCCTACAAAATCGTACATTTGATACTAAAGGCACAACTACTGTCTTCACTCACACTGATTATACCTCTGTGACAAAATGACAAGCAACTCTCATGATCACTGCCTGTGCTGATGGGGAACTCTAATGTAAGCCAATCTTGGTGTTCCATGGTAGTTTTACTGTTGAGCAGCAGCCTCGAAAAGAAGAACGAAAAAAAATACCATTCTCGTGTTAGGGTTCTCTTCAATCCTACAGCGTATAGTAACGAAGAGATTACTATGAAATGGATTCAGGATGATATTTATGGAACTACATCTTCTACATTAGAGCTACCACAACCTGAACGCTTAGTAGTATTGGATGTTTTTAGTGGTCAAAAAACTAAGAATGCTCTAAATGCTATGAAAGAGTGACATATCATTCCGGTATATATTCCTGATGGCTGTACAGGATATGTTTAGCCTATGGATACAATTCTTAACAAGCTAATTAAGGATAAGATTGCGGATATTTTAGAGGAAAAGTTGGAAGCAGTTGGGGAATCAGATGAGAGTGTTGGTCGTCGTCGCATTCTCATAACTGAAGCGGTTGGACAAGCATGGCTTTGGTTACATATAGAGAAAAAAGAGAGTTTTATTGAGTCTTTTAAACAGGCAGGTATTTCTATATCTCCTGATGGGACTGAAGATATAAAGCTTTATGTGCGTGGCCTACCAGATATTACGGTAGGGTCATGGCAGATAGATGGTACGTTGGATTCTGATGAGGTAGGGTCATGGCAGATAGATGGTATGTTGGATTCTGATGAAGAGCTTGAGTATCTAGGAGACTACAGACAGCACAGAGAGTGTTCATGTAGAGCCCCCTCTCCAAGCAATAGATTTAGATAGAATTAGTATTAGTGCGCTCTGTAATTAAAAATATCTCTAAAACCGACAAGGGGACTTATTCACCAGTTTTCCTGGTAGGGAAGGACCGGAATGAGATAGTTTTTGAGAGCCACTGGAGATTGGTCGGTTTTTTGGTTGCGCTTCCATTCTGTATAGCTAAACTGGTTCAATACATTTCCAAATCCCCACTCTACCACAATTCGGTAGCTTTACATCTTAACATTCAGTGCTTGCTCATGTGATGTTACTTAATGCATGAGTTGATGTTGCTCGATATGGCCCCATTATTCCATAAGAGGGTGCATATGCAGGGTCCCCATAAAGATATAAAATATCTTCAGATTCCGCAAAGGTTTGACGTAGAATACTCTCAATCCCAGACTCTTTCCATAGCTTCAAATCTCCTTTTTGGACCAACTCCGGTCCATACAAGCTACTAATTAGCCCGTCAGGAGTCTCAATACTTTGGAATTTGCTCCCATGGTATCCCTTATGCCCAGAGTAATAGCTCTTTTGCCCCTCCATAGGCCTTGCAATACCACGCACATTCTATTAATGAAACATGAAACCAGTAACTCCGGCAGTCTGCTCTATAGCTTTGGAATATTTGCTGGCTGCTTATCCCAGTAAAGCTTCTCATAGTACCGCTTATAGAGGTAGGTTACAAGATCGTTGACAATAGAAGAGATATAGTGATATAGCTTCGTGATACTCCAGATACTTGCATCATGTCAACCAGGCAAGATGGGCTGACCAATCGATATAGTAACATGCTCTGGGACTCGTGCATACTTGTGATCTCGCTCTGAATCAACCCATACTTCTGCCAACTTGAATTCTTCAATATAAGGCTTTGAATTTCTGCCCTGGAGAATTGCAAGTATACTAGACATTCACTGTCCCCCCAACCAGCTTCACCAAGCGACCAATTCTGCTGTTCGTAGGCAACTGGCACTCGATATCGTAGTGGCTCTCTGCTTACGGCACCCTCCGGTCCCTCCTTAGGCTCTGCTGCATCTATAGAATGCAGCAACAGCACTACCCCCCAGCCCAAGCAGAACTACCAGCTCATCTTCGAATTCCATGACATTGGTTGTCATGATGACTAAAATGTTATTCTGTATACTGCACTTTTCTTAGCTTATATCGCTTACTGTAAGGTGGTAAAATCCCTCTAATAAATTACCTTCGATTGGGCATCTGAAATCCTTTGGAAGCCACTGCTACATTCATATTTACTGAAGAACGGAGACTGCCAGGTAGCAAGTTTAAACCACGGGCAGATATTCGTCGGCTATCAGAAAGACCTTCTAATTATAAGGTCCAGCTTGCAAACAAGCACATGTTTAGTGTAAAGGAGTCTAATTGCACATTTACCGAGCCTACCAAACATACCGAGCCTACCAAACCTACTTAGCTACCAAACATACCGAATCCACTGAAAACAGGCACATCTTTACTATAAAGGCGTCTAATTTCACATTTACCCAGCCTACCCAACATACCAAATCTACTGAACCTTCAAACCTACCAAGCTTACCAAATCTACCGAACTCACTAAATCCGCTGAATCTGCCAATTCACCATATATATTTGCTTGCAACTGCAATGAGACTGAACCTAAGACGTTCAAGCAAGCAACAGAATGCGCCGATTCTTCTAGATGTATAAAGCCATGCAAGAAAATCTTGAAGTGCTAGCTGACCTGTCGGTTTGGACGGCTGAACCTCTACTTGCACCCTAGCATAATATCGTTGGCTGCAAGTGAGTTACAAAGTCAAGAGAGATTCTTCAGGCAATATCTGCCGATTTAAGGCACATTGGTAGCTCAGGGTTGTTTCAAAAAAGCCTGGAATGATAATCTTTCCACTAAGTCCGATATGTCATTCACTGAAGTAAGATATCGAATGTTAGGCCTCGCTTCTAACAACCCTTGAATACTCTCACTCTCAAGGTGATACAGCTCTAGCTACGAGCAATAAAAAGCACAAGTTTAGTAAGGAACACAAAGAGTCCATTAAAACTTGCAGCTACTACCAAAAGTATGGAGGAAACTCCGTTGCTCATACCTGGTAGGAATGCCGGAAGCTCAAGCACCACCAGAAGCAAAAGCAGGACAAAGTTGAGAAGAACGCTCAGTCCTCTAACCAGAAGCAGGCCTCTAATCAAGGCCTCGTTGCTGCTGCTTTTGAGATTGGTTTGTAGTTCCTAATACTTTAGAATACCTAGATTTAACAATAAAACACAAACAAATCGACATAAGGTTCAATGTCCTTAGATGCTTACTTCATGGCATGAGACTAAGAGTATTGTACTTGAAATGAAGTCAGTCTACTATTATTAAGCAGAAATAGGAAAAAGATCTAATTATTAATGGCATAGTTATGCACTGGTGCAAAAAGTTTCCTTTTAAGAGATCACGAATTTTAACCCAAAAGCTTCTTCATTCCCATATCGTGCTCTCCTTGGTGTAGAATACAAAGGCGGATAAGTTATGTAGCCTTTTTCTTCTTCTGCAAGTCTTACTCTACTACTCGGGGTTTGTGCACTGCTCGAGGTTGGTGTTTCTGTTGCTTGAGGTAGCGCTCAAAGTAGGACGTTGCATTTGCATTTGATTTATGCTATGAGATAGCTCGCATTCTGGAGTTTGATCCTGAGGAGCCATATTGGAGGTTTGGATGTGTTCTGATAATTATTCAAATAGGTAGGGAGTGAGTGCAAGAAGGCATACAGCATCCGACGGTACAACCGGTCAGACGGTAGGTACAACTGGTCAGCTAACCTGACAAAGTTAACCTGGCTATACACGGTCAAGCGCTAAACGCCCAATCCTATTTACTCGCCGTGCACTGACTTTTCCGAATTTTTGATATTTGACTACCAACCCACGCCGACCTTGGCCCCCCTAGGTTAGCTGACCGATTGTCCAGTCACATAACCATAGTGTGCTGCAATTTTTTTATTTACTAACAAATGGTTGCTACCGGTACCCCGGAAGTTGTCGAGTTGCCATGGTAACCTAACAAGAAAGTTAACAAGAACCTAAGTTGCGAAATAATCCCTCGTTGCTGAACAAAGTTTGCTAACAATCCTTGGGTTGTCACGAGAATCTGATAAAGATAAATAGATAAAAGAAACCAGGGAAAAAAAAAAAAAAAAAGGCTTATCTGATTCCTTATCCAATCTGTTAAAACAACACTCTTGTGCCTACGGTACTTACTAGCATCTCGTGACACCAGCGGCTCTCGGGCTTTTCTACACTTGTATGCTTATACAGGGTATATGTTCCGGCGACAGAGGACTTTTCATTATTACATGACCGGTCCTAGTCCCGCGAGCACCACCTCTCGTAGGACCGGTAATCGCTACAACCACATAAAGTGGCTACCGTAGACCAGTCCAGTGAAGCTAGCAGAGTCAATGTGAGTCCGGAAACTAAGAATTCGGGTGGGCATAATTTGGGGGTGTGGATGAAAGGTAGGTATTAAAAAAAAAATGAGAAAATAGAGCGACAAGCAAAAGAAGACCAGTGCAGACGAGGTTTCCTACACACGGCACATTTCCTACAACACTGCACCAGAATATAAATTTCCAAAGCCTCAATATATATTGTACACTGCTCCAAACACCAAACAGCAGTATTCTCAAACCATAACGCCCATCTCCTTGCCAAAACTATCCACTTCTTCCGCCCATTCGCCACCAAAACTTCCTTCTACTACTACTACATATCTTCCCATCTATCTCATCACCAAGAAGTACCCAATTCCGCAGCTCCCCCCCTAAGAAACCCCCCATACCCTTCCTCCCCCCCCCGTCTACCTCAATTCACATCCCCGACCTCCACCATCTCCCCACCCTCAACCTTAACCTCCTTATCCCTCAACTGCCTCATCAGCTTCATGAATTTACTCTCCTTGAACTTTTGGCTCTGTTCTGAGGCCAACGATTCCAGCAATTGTCCCGCTGTGCGACTAAGTTCATCGGGATCTACTTGATCTTTTCCCTTCCCCTTTTCTTCAGATACACTGTCGGTGGTAGGGGCTGGAGTAGTTGGGGATATAGAGTCTAGGACGTCATGTTGCGAGGACTCGAGCTGCCAGCGTTGGGCTTCATCGAACGCGAGGGCGAAGGCAGCATTGGAGGCTTCTTGTTGAGCTTTGGACTCGAAGGGGGGGAGATGTTCACTGGTTCGGGAGTCGCGGAGGTGCTGGTGTGGATAGAAGGTATCTTGGGTGTCGCGGAGGTAATTGGGAGAGTCATAGGCGGAGGGGGAATGCGTCCGGAGGACGGGTTGTGGTTGCTGCTGTTGATATTGTTGCAGAAAATTCCGATATGGTTGCAGAAAGTGCGGATGTTGTTGATGCTGCTGTTGGTACTGTAGGACCTGTTGCTGGAGGGTAGGGGTGTATGCTGACTTCGGCTGAGAGAGGGTTGACAAGAACTCAGTATGCCATGATGAAGCTGCTGCCGGTGCTGGTGAAGCCCGTGTGCCCTGGGGTATGTTAAGTTGGAATGGTGGTTGGCCGATTCTTAGTTGCTGAAATTCGGCAGCCCAGGAGGGTGCGTGGAGCGGGTCTGTGGGGCTGTTGGAAAATGAGTCGAATTCATCATTGAGGCTGGAGGCGAGGGATGAGCGGAAACCCTGGATGAAAGATGTTAGCTTTGAACAAAGGCTGAAGGCATGTCGAGGTTACTTGCCTGTGGTATAGAAGGGCCTGCCTGGGCATGTATCCGATCTTGTTGGAGAGTGCGGTCGGAGGTTGTGTGTTTCTGGAGAGACGAAAGGGCGCTGCTGGGGCTGCAGAGAGAAGCTCCGGACATGGCTGAATGTGTGTATATAGCATATATATCCTCCAGATTACGGCTCAAGCTACAGGCTCGGTTATAGCACTGTGCGGAAAGACTTGGTAAGGTATTCCTAAACTGCCAGCGCCGCGGTTATGAAACTGTTTGGATGGAGTTGTGGGGATAGCCGTACAAAGTACAAAGTACCAAGTATGTACCAGCCACAGCCATCCAACCTCGGCTCCAACCTCGGCTTGTTTTCGAGTCCCGCCAGCCGACCTGGGCTCCCGTCCCTTGGCATTAACCCTGGCCTTGGCACGACATGTGCCTGACGTTTGATTTTGCCGTACAGAATGCTTTTTTCTTGATGGCGCAGTAGGCAGCGCATCTGTTCCACCGGCATGGGTGCTGGGTATTTGCGGAAGACGTGGATGCTGTATCTGCAAGGGCTGGGGATGTTCGTTCCAGAAGAAATAAGCATGTACGAAGGCCGGCATCATGAGTACGTAGCATATACATTTACAGAAGGAGCATGAGCATGATACCCGGTCGGCAACTCGCTCTTGCAAACTTATTTTGCTCAAACATCAATCAATCAATCAATTTCCAACTGCGCTATCACCATCCCCACAAAGTTGCAGGGAAGCCTCCACCGTACGCGCACATGATGTCTTCCGAGCCGGCGGCCTAGTCACTTAACGGCAGGCTTAGACGAGCCCGCGATGTCCAAGCCTGCAGCCGGCAAGGACAATCGGTCCGGTCTAACACTTAGAGGAAACTGGGTCCGGCCCAGGTGATGGCAGGAGAACAGTCCGGGGTAAGTTGAGGCCTTATCTGAGCAGTCCGATGAGATGAGCCCTGCCAAGACACGCCTCTCGTAGTCTGGTTGGCGCTTTTTGTACGTGAAACAAAGCCAATTGCCGCAGGCCTTTGTGAGTGAAGAGCGGCCAATACATAGCAATGGGCCGGCCAGGCCTTAGAGGGGGTGGGGGAGGGGGCGGAGGGGTTGCGAGTGGGCGTTGGGTGCCGACGGTATGAGACACCAGCGAGTTGGGTATATAAGCGGGCAGGACCTTCCTCCACATCTCGCTCCATCGGCTCAGGTTTCTTATCAAGTCAAACTTTACGGTAAGCACTGTCTCCATTCAGCCCCCGTAAGGGCCTTGTCATCACACATAGATATTTAGGTCCATGCTGACATTAGTTTCCGTATCGTGTAGACTCTCAGCTTAGCTGCAACACGAGGTTCATTCAATTGCCATTTAGTTATATACCCCACGCTTTCCGCTGAGAAGTCCCCATCCAGTCCACCCCCACCTCCAGCCACGATGACCTCTCCTTCCCAAGTCATCCCCAGCTACCTCCCCTCAGGGAACCAGCTCGGTCTCGTCTCTGTTGGCTTCTCCGGAGGACAGGTTTGTCCTCCCCATTGCCGAATTCCTTCCCCCACAATCCTGCTCACTCTTACTAACACCTTCCCAGTGTAAACCCGGTGTCGAGGTAGCCCCTGAATTCCTCGTCAAAGCCGGCCTCCTCGATGACCTCAGAGAGGCCCTTGGCTACACCGTCCACTATGACAACACCATCCACACTTACACTGACGACCTCCCTAAGGAAGACCCTCCCCAGCTCAACATGAGAAACCCCCTCTCTGTTTCCGCCGCCACCAAAAAACTCTCCTCCCAAGTCTACTCTCACGCAAAAGAAGGCCGTCTCACACTCACCCTCGGCGGGGACCACTCCATCGCCATCGGATCCATCTCGGGTGCTGCCCGTGCCATCCGAGAGCGTCTCAACCGCAGCTTGAATGTCATCTGGATCGACGCCCACGCCGACATCAACACCCCCGAAACCTCCACCTCCGGCTCCATCCACGGCATGCCCTGCGCATTCCTCACTGGCATCGCAAGCCCAGACCCAATTTTCTCCTGGCTTAAGGACCTCATGCATGAGGGATCTGCAATTGAAGCTCAGCGTCTCGTATACATTGGTCTTCGTGATGTCGATATCCCGGAGAAAAAGATCCTCAGGGATTATAACATTAAAGCGTTCTCCATGCACGACATTGACCGGTGGGGAATTGGCCGCTGTGTCGAGCTCGCGCTGGAGCACCTTGCTGGTCTTGATAGGCCTGATATCAAGGGTGTCAAGGGTGAGGAGAGAATCGGCGGAGGATACATTTATGAGGGTCTTGGCCCGACATATCTCAGTTTTGATGTCGATGCTTTAGACCCCATGTGGGCTCCCAGCACAGGAACTCCCGTTCGAGGAGGGTTGACTCTGCGGGAGGGCGATTTTATCTGCGAGTGTGTTCACGCCACGGGTGCCCTTGTCGGAATGGACTTGGTGGAGGTCAACCCAATTGCTCCCGGATACACTGTGGATTCCCCAGGCGCGGAGGCTACCATCAGGGCTGGGTGCTCCTTGATCCGGTGTGCTCTTGGTGAGTCTCTGTTGTAAGCGCGAGCTGTGCAAGCAAATGAGCAATGAGCAACGAGCAATGAGCAATGGGACAATAAGCAACGAGCGAGGGGAGAGAAGAGGTGGTGATGGCCCAAGGCTGCCGCCCCAATTGAAGTACGAACGGGTACAGAAAAACGAAACCTATTATTTCCTTATATCAAAGTTCATTTATTCTGTATTATTCGGGTTCCTTCATCATTGGGTCATGGAGTTCTACTTTTTTCGGCTAGGTTAGAGATGGGGTCTGTTTTTTTATTTTGTTTTTAGGGGTGTTTGTTTTTTGGAAAGTTATTATTGTCGAGGGAGTTGGTGGTAGATTGAGAGGAAGTAAGAATGTGAGAATGAAAGAACTCCTTATTTTATTGAGCGGTGAATTGACATGATGTGATGTGATAACATGCATCGCACACACTCCGCTTTCCTTTCTTTTTCGTTCCCACTGTTGTTCTGCATGTACAATCCGTGGGCGAAATTCTTGGTGAAACATCGAAAACACAGCCAAAATGGCCCAAAGTGCCCATCGTAGATACCTGCATAATTGTACTTATCCTCTGAATTCTGCGACGATTTTTGGTATAGGGCTTAAGCTTGATATAAAGTCCCTAATTCCAAGTTTAGAGGTCTAGAGCAGCTTCTCAGCTGTGCCAGAAGTCAATGTAAAGTGAAAAGTTGCCAAAATACGCTATTCCCCATACAAATTAGCGCCGTTTTTGCTTTTTTTTTTTTTTTTGAAATGGGTTCAACTCTGTAGACCACTGTGCCTGTCTAGGGCCTCGCAGCTACCTCAAAAAATCAGAGAAGAGGCTCTGAACTTTTTTCTTAATTTTAAGATTTTTTTCGTGTTATTCTCTTGCAAACTCGATTTTTAACATTTTTTCTACAACGGCCACTTTTGGCCATTTTGGCTGTGTTTTCAATGACTTTCGCCTACGGATTGTATATATCTTTAGATATGACCGCCCCTCACTGTCCTGTCTTTTCCCTAGCTCTAGGCAATGTACAAAAATCACCTTGAACGGTCCTCTTCTGCGGGCGTCTTTGCACCGGGCCCCTCGCCCCTTTCGACCCGTCTCTAACCCGCCTCCCCCTAGATGAATCTCAACTAGGTCTAGGTTATTTCTCATTCTATGGCTCCTCTTCATACTTTCACAATCGAAAAAGAGGTAATCCTGAGACTTTGCAACTTAATCAAGAAAGTCCCCCCACTGACAATTTGCTGGGTTGCAATGCAAGATGGAAGGAATTGGTATCTCATTCTTCTCCCGGCCCCCCTTTCCGGCTCCCTCTTGAAATAAAATAAAATAAAAAAACGTAGTGCAGTTGCAAAAAAAAAAGTAAATAGAAGAAGCACCATTCTTGGAATGGGCATTCAGGGAAAAAAAAAAAATAGCAATGTGGGGGGAGGTATCTGTAAATAATGAAATGCTAGACTTGGGATAGAATTTAGAATGGGAATGATGTTATGTATATGTACGGTATTAAAAGATATGCAGTCGTATATGGATGATTATGGTAGGAATAGTTTTTTCGTTGGTGGTTTGGTGCCAAGGTTTCAGTGCCGCTTCTAACTATAAAGTCAGGGTAACGCAGATTTTAGTATGAACGCACTAAGAGGGCCGAGAAATCGATTCCCTTAGGCCCTATGTTAGTTAGACAGGGACACCCGAGACCTCTCATACCAAATAGACTTGTCTCTACGTGTTTCGTCACCGAACACTAATCTTTCACTCTAGGGCATCACTTCGATGATACTATACTCCCGAGATACACATAACTAGCAGCAACTACGGAAGCCCGAATATCAATAGTTTTGGCATTTTGTAAGGTGTTTATGTAGGTAAATAAAATCTTATGTTACGATCACGCTGTTAGTTTTCTTTTGTAGAAATTGGTGATTTCTTTCCGTGCCACTATCTATGATTGATGGGAAATTTATGTAGGGCATGTCGCAGGAGAGCCTCACTGATGTAATTGCGCCGCTTTATGTATTGTTATATTTTGATCAGGGTAATTTATATCGTTAGTTCTTTTTGTTCACTTTAGTGTGTAAAAAAGTCTAGACTTTTCCAACTCAGAGGAAAAGTTTCAGACTCAAGCAAGCCAGAGAAAACACCCCTTATCCAACCTCTGATGGTTGGAGGAAGATTGTTCCAAATAATTTTCTCATTAACTTTTTTTTTTTTTTTTTTTTTTTTTTTTTCCAAAATATCTCTCTTTTAAAGCTTATCATTATTCTCCATATACATACATTGGTACCTAGTAACTAACATTTTTTTTTTTTTTTTTTTTTTCTCTTTCACTAATATGCAGCTAGATACTTCTAGTTGGTTCAACATTCGAGAGATTAAATAAAATACACAGTAGGTACGGTAAGGGCTAAGGATTATCGCAATTGCATTCACACTCTTAGAGCCAAGTCACACCATCACCATCAGAGAAAAAAAAAAAAAAAATAACATCTTGCTTTGATTTTCTCGAAAAGGGGTTTCGCATGAACGTCGTCTAGAGAAAATTCTCGGCACTTTGCATGGGACTTAGAAAGGGCAAGGGAAGGGGAGGACGCAACAACCAATCAAATCAAACATTACGAGCTGCAACATCATCGCAATTGCATCTCATATCGGGGACATTCATAGGCAACATCATTGCAGGAGCTGCATTTGGACCTCTGGTGTGGGACAACACCACAGCGAGACTCCACTTTCCAGCGCTCTCTGGGTAATAGGAAAATACATCCAGCTATAGCATAAATAAGGAGTAGAGGCGCAAGGATACTTGCTGGATCAGGCCAGCGTTTAGTGAGAGTTTGCGGGAGTGCAATCTAGGACTGTTAATAAACATTAAGTAAATTAATAAGTAAAATGGACTAACATCTGTTTGAAAGATTTAACGGCAACCTTCTTCTAAAGCGAAATATGATATTCCTCTCATCCCCCAACATATGTTAGATCTAAATAAAATCAATATAATTTGATTTTATAGAGCTAGATATATGTGAGAGGAGAGAAATAAGCCAATCGACTGAATTGGACTTGAGTCAAAAAAAAAATGAAAGCAAAGCATGTCCTTGAAGTAAGCAAACCAAATCAAACTACACCATCTCATCCCATCTCTATATATATGTATATAAACCATACAATCTAACCTCAAATCTCTCCACAAAAGAAACCCATTGCAAAAACGTTCACAGGATATTATAGTAAATCTACACCCATCTTCGTCTTCTCCGTACTATGAAAGTAAAAATTTTACAGGCCCAACCCCCTCACAGCAACCCACATCCCCACCGGCACCACAACATTATCATTTCCCCCCGTCACCACCGCCTCCAACATCGCCGCCCCCGCAGCCGCCGCCCAAATCTTCGCACAAACCACCCCACCCCACGTCACCCCCGCACCACCTAGCTTCCCCAACCACCACCTCGCAACTGTCAACCCCACCCCCACTGCCCCCATAAACGCCATACTCCCCTCCAAACTCTTCCCGCCTGCCCATCCCCACTTCGTCCTCCCCACTCTCCGCCCAACAAGGCTCGCTGCAGAGTCACCAAGCCCAACACAAACCACCCCTGCCAGGAATGCTAATTCCCTCGCTTTCGTCGCAACTGCGGAAGAATCGGTGGTAGATGTAGATGTAGGTGTAGCTGAAGAGGAAGCCGCCGCAATACTAAACCACCCTCCAACCGCTCCCCCGACAAGAAGAAAGAAATGACTAATTACCACCGGACCCTTCAAGTCCCTTCCGTCCACAAACGGGGCCAAAAACCCGCTCAGTGGCCTCGACACGGGGGGCAACTGCCCCGCTCTGAGTAAATCTGCGAGCCCAAATACCGCTAGGACAAGAGACATGGCTAGATGCGTGAAAGGAGGATCTATAACCCCAACCAACAAAAACATTCCCACTACCATCCCATGGAAAATCTTTCTCCGGGTATCGACTTCGAAGGAGGATGAGATGGGTGAGAAAACGAGGGCTATTCCCAGGAAGAGGATGATCCCCCAGTAGGAAAAGATGTAGAGCCGGCGGTTTGCGATGTCTTCCGGGGATTGGTATGATGAATAGCGGGGTGGGGGTGGCGATAGGTAGGAAGGGTCAGTCCATTCGGAGTTGTACCATGGGGTACAGCCTGTCCAGCCTTCTCCGGGGGTGATAGGATATCCCAGCCAGTTGGAGATAAAAGAGGTGAGGTTGCCATACCCTGGTAGTCCGCAGAAGAGGTAAGAGGCTGCCCAAGGAAAAGGGTCAAGGCCATGGAAGGCAGTGTCGCGGAGGTATGGCCTTATGGCGAAAAATATGAGACTGAGGATGATGGTGTATACTAGGGCGGCGTAGATGTATTTCCGGCGCTGGGCTTGCGCATGGGTGAGGGATGTAGCCCAGGCGAGGGGGGAGGGTGTAGAGTACCCCATCTTCCGTCTTGCAGGTGCTGTAATGGAGGAGGTAGCTGGATTGGGATTTGTAAGTGGGAGGACCCCCGGGGTGCTATTCGGAACAGGGCTCAACACAATTGACACGGGGAACTTGTTTTTATTCCCATCAACACATTTAAATGCAACAGTGTCAGGGCCAGCAGTTGTCGAGTTCCCCCTCATCATGCTCCTAAAGAACCCTTGCCCTTCGGCATGCTCACTTTCATCCGCTGATGATGCGTATTCACCCTGGTCACTCCTCCGGGCAAGGTTCCCTGAAAACCTCCCGATACTCCGGACAACCTCCCCAGCACGCCTGAACCTGTGCCTCGGGATGCGGGAAAGTTGCACCAACCAAGTGATCAGATCCGAACAACCAAGCATAATCCCAAATCCACCTATCCACAGAAGCGACTTTAGAACAATAGCCTGCGGGCTTGCGCTGCTAATGAGTAGATTCACTAGTCCGGTGGACAATAGGCGAATCTCCGTCATTGTTAGTGACGGCTGGAGCGTATATGCTAGGACATCAATGAGTGTCTTTTGCAAAAGCGGAAGATATGATAGTGTTTCCAAAACCTCCCTCTCTAACGAAGTAACAGAAGTTTTTAGATTCATGTAAGAGGAGAGCAAGGTGGGTATAATTAAAGGAAAAAGGGAGATAATCCATTGATATGAGAAGTCGGTGGGGAATAACTTCGGAGGCAGGGATGCTAGGGTTAATATTAAATTTTGGAGGAACACAGATGGCGAAATAGATATTGAAACTGCTAGGGGAAAGAATATAGGGTAGAGTAAGGGAGCGGGATCAATTGATCGAGGAAGCTGTATTAACGATGATAATGCTAGTGGTGGAGATGACGGTGATGATAAGGTGGTGGTTATAGTAGCCTTCCATAATCGTGTGGATATAATTCTCCGGGAAATGATAATAAGAGGGTACGCTACCAGAACGCCGCAAAACGCAAAACACCATGAGAGAGTTTCTACACCAGTCCAACGTTATCATCACCCCGTCCGTATGTCTAAACCCTAACGCCATCGGCGTGGACACTCACCTATCCCAAACTCCCCACAGACCACCCCCCAATTCCTCCCCTCGCCTCCATCCCTTCTCCTCCCCGCTAGGCAAATCCCTACTACACCCCCCATCAACGCAATCTCCACACCTCTTCTCACAAATGCAATCTTTTTTCTCCTCCTCTTTGCCCCTCCTCCTGGACAAACTCCCCCTTCTCCACCCAATAGCACCTCCTTCTCCCTAATCCTCCCCTTCCCTTTCCTATTTCTCTCTGTCAAGTCTTCCTCCACTCCTCCACAGTCCCCGGTAGTCCCTCCCGTGACATCCCCACAATCCTCCTCCTCTACCTCTTCCTCTGGCCCAAGCAACCCCTTACTTCTGTTCTTTCTAGGAGGGGCAGGTAATTTTTTTGGCAATTCATCATCCGCTTCCGTCCCCGACTCTGATCCCAAACTCGGTCCTTGATTTCGCATGGCCCACGCCACAGCCCCTGGGCTCCGCGACGATAAGGCTGTCGGGGAAGGTGTAAATATTGGTGTTTGTGATGGTGGTGAAGGCGTAACCCATGAAATCGTTCGCCTATCCGAACCTCTACCCACCAGCTGCGTCCCTTCAGCCTCAGCAGCCATTTCACGTATACTCCATCTCCGAATCCCAACTGGCTTCGGCTCCGTATGTGGGCTTTGTGTACGTCGGTATGGACGAGGTGATCTCGAGAGGTTCCGGAATCGGGTCGACTCGTCGACGTCGAAGTCTGAATTCTGGGCAGTCATGAATATGGTATCTATTTCTTTGGGACTGGGAAGTATAAGTACGACGGGCGATGCTATCCTGACGTATGGCAATCCCGTGAAGCTTACTCGGCTCTATTTAGTTTTGCAATACGTCAGCGAGTGAGGGTGTGGTGCTAATTACAAGCTCAACGTATTCTCATGCCACACATAATTGTAAGCACTCCAAATTCTAAGGTGGGCAATGTAAACGAAGGATATATATACAGGGCTGAGGCAGATGCAAGATGTTAAGCAGACAACAGAGAATTTAAAAAAAGGGACTTCTGGTGGACCTCAGTCATGGTGCGTGTGCATGACTTTTTGGGTGTCATGGGCGCCAGGTATACCAAACGACTGTGGAGGGTGTTGTGCCAACCAGACTAACCAAACGAGAGTACTTTTCAGTACAAGCGTTGCCAAGAGTGGGTGACTTTACTTTGTTTACTTACTCGTACTGTGGTTAATTTTGGCAATGGCCCATTAGATGCTGTTCCTGGGTGAGAGGACAGCTAATCTACAGAAGAGAATATGTACACAACTATTCTGCTAGGTAGATGAACATCACACACTACATTACACCTCATACACACTGATGCACGCTGAATGACCATATACAATGCAGAAGCATTACCCCTCCCACTGCCTCCTAATTATAGGCTTCGCCGGGTCCCAGGGCCCATGAATCTCATTCTTATACCTCTGCAACCACATCAACCACCAACTACATCCCCCCATAATCCCCGGACCCATTAGTCCTATCCAGCCCCAGGCCCAGCCCCACCCCATGTTCATACCCAGCCCCACAGCTGCTCCCCCGACTAGCATGACCGTTAAGGCAACATGGCCATACCAGCTTATGTGTCTTAGGTACCGCCTGAATACCGGAAAGAGACCGAATACCTCAATAGAGAACAGCACTAGGGAGAACACATGTGTGGTGGTAGGTAGGCGGGATGCAAGCACGACGGAGGCCATTATGGCAGCATTGGTGGAAAGCGATGCAGGGAATTTAACAGATACACCGGAGCCGTAGTCGAAGGAAAGACAATTTGCAATGAATAGCCAGCTTGAAATTGCCCAGATAGAGTCCGAGGAGATTGACTCTGTGAGGGAGCGCAGGATAGGGGAGAGTCCGAGAAGGGTACAATAAATCAAAATAGCAGATTTTGCAGTGCGGAGACGACGGAGGCGTTGCTGCCGGCGACGATACGCGAGGCCTTGCTCTTCCGTAAGTGTGCTGGAAATATTTCGGGTGTGCCGGCCTTTGCCTCTTGATTTCAGACTGTTGTTACGACTGGGAAGGGCGATGCTGGGCGAGGCGGAGTATTTGCCTCCTTGAGGATGTTTTGGCTTGCCATTTTGCTGTTTCGAGGGATTGAGAGTTCGTTTTACAGAGGATGATGCAGTAGATGAGGGTCGTGGGTGGCAGTTTTCAAGGGATAGTTGATGTTGATATCTGGGTATAGGTGTATGTAGTTCCGGAGTAGGCGATGACCCTCCGTTAGGTACTTGAAGATGAAGATCTAAACTTTGTCGTTTTGTGTTTCGAGTGGGTGAATTGGCCCGTGAAGTATTCTTTGACGCCCCCTGATTATTATTCCCTTTTCTTGTTGGCGAATGAGAAGGGGTGTTGACTGCCGAATATATTGGCCCTGGGGGCCCCGCCTCCGGGCTCCTCTTCTTTGAGACCACTGCTTCCCTCACCTCCCATCCCATATCCCATACCCAATAACCCAGCACCGTCAACACACTACTTCCACCTGCCACCACCACAGGACTTGCTCTCTCCGTAAATATAGCGATGAAGCATGTGATGAAAATGACCACGGAGCTTAGGTGCTGCGTAATGACTGTACTCTCAGCAACCAAGGGCCAGAAGTCATAGGGGTGGACATTGACATTCCGCTGGAGCTGGTTCAGAAACGAAGAGTCAACCCAATTGTCGGGGTAATTCTGCTTCACCCAGAGGAGCTTGCGCCAGGGTTTTTGTCGGGTCGAGCGGCTTCGGGAGCCTGTCCGGGAATGTGTATTGCTGCCTCCCGCATGCCCCCCTCGTGGAATTGACGTGCCAGATTCAGTTATTACTGCGTGACTACCGTCCGGCCCATGAGCATGAGCTCCATTGGAGCTTGCCATCGTGTTCTATCGTCAGATATATGTTTCGGCTGCCAGCACTGCAGAAGGAACGTTGACACAGAAGGACTGGGTGGTTGCGACCTTGCCGATACTCGCGTAACCATCATATATTGTGGGGAAGCATCATGGAATTAGCTTCGCAATATTCCGATGTCGAGGTGAAAATTGTCTGGAGCAGGGAGGGCATGTGCATGTAGATCTGGTTACAAGCCTGTTGGGAGATCTGGGGACAGCTAAGCTAAGCTGCATCGGAGCTTGGCAGGAAAGCATTCCATCATCACATACGTCGCTTCCACGAGGCCAATGACGAGTAGTATCCTGGGTGTCCTGCAAGATTCTGTAGATAACCGACGGTGGTGATGTCGTTTTGTTTGGTGGCCAGACCGGCGATTTCTTGCATTCCGCTGTCATGAAACGGGTTATGGGGATCCGGACCGGAGGCTTGGCGGACGACATGTCAGGTACGGAGTAATGTACTGTAAGCCCACAGTTCTGGAAGGGAAAATGTTGACGGGGGCCCATCAATATTCACCAATCTTGAAATCCCCCGTTATAATTCTTTTCTACTTTCATCCACAAGATAGATACCATTGACTTGAAGTTGAATTCAAATTGTTTCAATATGCTGGATGCTGAAGAAGGTAAGTTTCACGCGGATCCCCTCTCCCCCCAGCATAAAACGCTGCACTAGTGCGATAGATGCATAAAAATGGGTGCATGGGCTTTCTCCCATGCAATGTTTATATATAATCCAGACTGACAACCCGTTGAGATTTTGCAACCAGACTAGCTAACAATTTGCCCTGGAACCTTTATAGTTGCAAAGCACAATAGTCGCAAGTCTTGCTGGGTCATTCTCTATGGGACAGTTTATGATGTTACTGGTATCTTCATCAGTCTCCTCTGCATATGCGCATAGCTAACATCTTCTCAGACTTCGTTGACTCCCATCCCGGCGGTGCTAATGTGATCCTCCAACTCGCAGGGAAAGATGCTACAGTAGAGTACGACCCAATACACCCTCCAGGCCTCCTAGAAGAAACCCTCTCCAAGTCTCAAATCCTTGGTCCAGTTGATCCTTCCACCATACCCATACTCAAACCCCCTCCACAACGGCCAGCCGCTCCGGCAGCTACATCTCCCACCACTACCTCAAAACCGAAGAACCCGATCTCTCATGCCCCCCTGCCTCCCCTCTCAAACCAGCTCAACATAGCCGACTTCGCCCTCACTGCCGAAAAGACCCTCTCCCCCAAAGCCTGGGCGTACTTCTTCTCCGCATCAGACGACCTCATCACCAAAGAACACAACTCTTCTGCAATCGCCTCCATCCTCCTCCGTCCCCGGATTTTCAAAGATGTAGAGTATGTTGACACCTCTATCAAGCTCCTCGGTACCCAGCCTTCGTCCTTACCTTTATTTGTTGCTCCAGCTGCGATGGCAAGACTCGCGCATCCAGACGGGGAGGCTGGAATTGCCCGCGCGTGCGGAAAAAACGGTATCCTCCAAATGGTCTCCAATAATGCATCCATGTCCCCCGAGCAAATCGCCTCAGCTCGAGCCTCTCCATCCCAAAACCAGTGGTTCCAGTTATACGTGCAGACTGTACGGGAAAAATCCAATAGAATTCTTCAACGGGTAAACGAGGCAGGTTACACTGCCATTGTACTCACTCTTGACGCTCCCACCCCAGGGAAGAGAGAGGCAGATGAACGGGTAAAGAATTTTGGAAACACAACTTCCGCCATCTCCGGAGAAGGCGTGGCTAATCCGTCAGCAAATACGGGGGAAGGTCTAGGCCGGGCGTTGTTTGCTGGAACATCACCGAACCTGACTTGGGCGGATTTAGAGTGGCTGAGGAGTCAAACCTCATTGCCAATTATATTGAAGGGAATTCAAACCCATGAAGACGCACTCCTTGCTGCAAATAATCCTCTTGTCTCTGGGATCTTGCTTAGCAATCATGGTGGCAGGGCAATGGATACCGCGCCCCCGCCTATCTATACCCTTATGGAAATCAGGAAATATTGCCCGGAGGTGTTTGACAAGGTTGAAATATACATTGATGGAGGAATCAAGCGAGGCACTGCCATTGTCAAGGCGTTATGCCTTGGGGCGAAGGCTGTGGGGATTGGCAGGGCGACGCTGTTTGGGTTAGCAGGGTATGGGGAGGAAGGGGTTGACAGGGTCATTCAGATTCTGAGAGAAGAGATTGAGACATGTATGCGTTTGTTAGGAGTTAATTCTGTGAAAGATTTAGGCTTGAATCATGTAAGTTCCTCCATGAAACCACTTCTCTGCAGATTTATGCCAACGAGAGTTACTCTGAAGGTCAATACTAGTGCTATTGATCACCTGCTATATAAGACTCCATCTCATGAGACTATTAGTGTTACGAGGTTCGTTGAAGATGTTAAGGCGAAGTTGTAGAACCGGTTCTATAGAGAGTCTAACAGGGAGATATTCCATCATAGAGTTATACAGCGCTGGATGGTCTGGGACAGGAAGTTAAGCATTAAAATTGCAATGAAGGACCCCAGACTTTAGGTCACAGTCAGCTACTACATAGTAGATGAAAAGAAGTTCCGCCACAGGGCCTGAGGAATTGTCAGATATATGTCATAAAGTTGCTTGATCTCACCTTGAACCAAAGCTGTGCACCTCGGCCTGTCCTTGAATTTAGGTATGTAGTACAGTACATATGCTGTACTAGCCCTACCTGTAATCTGATTTTTATAGATTCAAATATATGAACTACAGATACTCAGTGACTACAAAACCAGATTATGACTTGAGGTATCGATAACGGAATTTTGTATATATTACTGATACCCGACAACCCGAATATGTTTGGTTGTTCACCCTTCCTGTGTTCTTTCGAGTCGAGAAACCTGCCAGCAAACTTCAAATATTCAAAAAAAAAACATTTAAAACATTTTTGTGAATACAAAAAATACGATGTACATACCTACTTGATTTATTATATCAATATTATTTATTACCCACTTGTAACCTATTATTACTTTATCTACGATCTTAGTCAAACAACCAAGGATATTAGAAGAAAAAGGGAAAAAAGAGTGACCCAAGAAGAATCTGCAACGAAATGACAAAGCTGAAAATGGAAGGAAAAAAAGTAGGAAGAAGTCAGACGGCTAGCTATCCATTATTTTATTGAGGTACCTGTCTTGAAGTTAATGGTCTTGGAAAAAACTGCCAGTGATTATACCTCTGGTGCCCTTGATCAAGTTAACCCTGTTGGAGGCTGATATACCGGGGGATACCTACTTACCTATATACGTAAACCTGTTCTAGCATCTGATCTCGTCCTTTTATATGAAGTATCTGGTATTTGCAACACTACCACTGGCCGCTGAACCTTCTGCTGTGTAAATCTAAAGCAAGTAGGTACTCCATTCCTCATCAGATAGATAGTTCATCCAAAAGTTGAGGTGTCCTTCTTCTCGTAGTTGGCCCTTTCACTGAATTGTGCCTCTTTCTAGTGCTGAATTCTCAACAACCTGACTCGATGTTGTTGGACCTGATTTCGCACGACAGCTGAACATGTTTGTTTTTTTGTTTACTCTAAATTCCACCAACCGCAACCCCTTCCCTTGCCATCTGGATTATACTCCGTCACCTTTACTTGCCACTCTACAAAAGATGTGCGAAAGGTCTCTGATTATATTGTCCGATACCATACGTATCCCCTCGCGAGATGTGACGGTGAGTGCAGACTAGCTGCATCACTCTAAAATTTGCAGCTGTAACCGCTTGTTCTTGGCCCGGTCCGTAATTTTTTCGGCCCAAGTTTTTTTATCCCCCGGATTATAACCTTCAAATACAGCTGCTTTTTGGGGGGTTTGTTTGCAGGAATTTGAGTTCATTCACGATGAGAGGTCTTCAGGCGCTCCGATCCGCCTCCTTGCCAGTGCTGCGTACCAGCTCCAGGTCCCTTCACACACGGACTGCGAGAATAAAGCAGCTCACGAGTGTTGTGGGGAATGCTGTGGGTGCGCCGACACGGGTTCCTGGTGCAGGGGTTGCACTGAGAATTGTACCCTTTGCCGGATTGAGGAGGGTCCTGGGGATGAGGTATCAGAGTGGGGCAGCCGCTGCGGCGTAAGTGTGCACCTAGATAACTAACCTATATCTTCTTTGGAGAATTGGAATTAACTGACCTTGACTCTTACAGAGTCGAAGCTGATACAGGGCCGGAGGTGGAGGTGGTAGATGTTGCCGAGGTGTTGGAGAAGATGCCAGAGCAGGATAGACTTCGGTTAGATCGAGTCAGAAATATCGGGATTGCTGTTCGTCCCCTCCCGCGCCAGGAATATCCCCAACCCCATACCGAAATCAATTGACTGACTGTAGTGATTATCCTATCACAGGCACACATCGACTCCGGAAAAACTACATGCACAGAACGAGTCCTCTTCTACACCGGCCGAATCCATGCCATCCACGAAGTCCGCGGCAAGGACGCCGTCGGCGCAAAAATGGACTCTATGGAACTCGAACGCGAGAAAGGAATCACCATCCAATCCGCGGCCACATTCTGCGACTGGACGCGGAAGGACCTTGAGGGCGGGGAGGATAAAAATTATCATATCAATTTGATCGATACTCCTGGACATATCGATTTCACGATTGAAGTCGAACGCGCATTGAGGGTGTTGGATGGGGCCGTGATGATTCTCTGCGCGGTGTCGGGAGTGCAGAGTCAGACTACGACGGTGGATAGGCAGATGAAGAGGTATAATGTGCCGAGGTTGAGTTTTATCAATAAGATGGACCGGATGGGTGCGAACCCGTGGAAGGCGGTCGATCAGATTAATCACAAACTTAGGATTGCGGCTGCGGCGATCCAAGTCCCTATTGGGCAAGAGGATGGGTTCAAGGGTGTGGTGGACCTCATCAGGATGAAGGCTATATACAACGAAGGACCCCGGGGGATTAATATCGTTGAGTCGGACGAAATCCCAGCAGACGTCAGAGAGCTTGCGGAGAAGAGACGGAAAATATTGATTGAGACATTAGCAGATGTGGATGATGAGATCGCCGAGATCTTTTTAATGGAAGAAACACCCACCCAAGCACAGATCAAGGCCGCCATCAGGAGAGCTACCATCTCTTTGAAATTCACCCCTGTACTGATGGGTACTGCACTGGGAGATACTTCTATCCAACCTATGCTAGATGCTGTCTGCGATTACCTCCCTAACCCATCCGAGGTCAAGAACCTTGCACTCGATCGCCGACGGGAGGAAGCTCCACTTACCCTCCTCCCTTACGACGCACAGCCGTTCGTGGGGCTGGCGTTTAAACTCGAAGAAGGGAATTATGGCCAGTTGACGTATATCCGAGTCTACCAAGGCTCCCTCAGAAAGAGCATGAATGTATTCAACGCACGAAACAACAAGAAAATAAAAGTCCCCCGCATTGTCCGCATGCATTCCAACGAAATGGAAGACGTGGATCAAATCTCCGCTGGGGAGATTTGCGCCGTGTTTGGCGTGGACTGCGCATCAGGAGATACATTCACCGATGGGAGTGTAGCATACACAATGACTTCTATGTTCGTCCCGGAACCAGTTATCTCCCTCTCCATCAAACCAAAGAACACAAAGGATACACCCAACTTCTCAAAGGCTATCTCGAGGTTCCAGAGGGAAGATCCGACGTTTAGAGTCCATGTTGACCAGGAGAGTCAGGAGACGATTATTTCTGGAATGGGAGAGCTACATTTAGATATTTATGTTGAGCGTATGAGGAGGGAGTATCGCGTGGACTGTATTACTGGACAACCGCAGGTGGCGTATAGAGAGACAATTATGGAGAAAACTAACTTCGACCATACACTCAAAAAGCAGACTGGTGGTGCCGGTGATTATGCTAGGGTTGTCGGGTATATGGAACCTACTGGGAGTCTTCTCGAGAATAAATTCGAGCATCAAGTCTTTGGTGGATCTATTTCTGAGAAGTTCTTATACGCATGTGAAAAGGTATCCTTCCCCCCCTCACCAAAACCAAAAATTCGCTCGGATGGAACCACTAACCCACACCCCAATAGGGTTTCATGAACTCCTGCGAAAAAGGCCCTCTCCTCGGGCACCGCGTTCTCGGTACGCATATGGTGATTAACGACGGAGCCACGCACATGACCGACTCTTCTGAAATGTCCTTCAAAATCGCCAGTTCCCAAGCCTTCCGAAAGGCCTTCATGGCCGCACGCCCCACCGTTCTCGAACCCCTCATGAAAGTTGTCATTACCGCGCCCAACGAGTTCCAAGGAAACATCGTCGGCTTGATGAACAAGCGAAACGCGGTTATCGAGGAAACGGATATCGGGGTCGAGGATTTCACGCTTTATGCCAATTGTAGCCTGAATCAGATGTTCGGGTTTAGTACACAGCTGAGGGCGGCGACCCAAGGGAAAGGGGAGTTTACGATGGAGTTCAGCCATTATAGCCCCGCGGCTCCGCAGGTGCAGAAGGAGTTGGTAGAAAAGCATAGGAAGGAGCTGGAGGAGAAACATAAGAAGTAGAACGGGCAAGGAGGGGGTGAGAGGCGGCGAGTGGGGTTGGAGCTGCCAACGAAATATTCCACATGCAGGCCGAATATTTTCATGTATCTACGTACTGTACATACTCACACAGCACGGGTTCCCATTTTACCTCATTATTTTCTTGTATATATATTATTGTGATTCATTGGTACAGACTAATTGCCCGGAGTCCAAAAAACTCCCCGCTACCGGGAAGGGGTTAGCAGGACATCTAATGAAGCAGCTGCACGTAATTGGGCGGTAATTAGTATCATATAACTACGTACTTGTACTAATACGTTTAACTTACCGCTTTGCCTCTACAAGGGGCTTGTGCCAACCAGACTATGTCTTCTATAGTAGTACTTCAAAAGGAATTACTATTGCGGTCAGTTCAGACGTTAAAGATAAGCAATAATAATTGTAGCTCCCATGGGAAACTCTGTAGCTTGGTGACAGGGAGATGCGCATCACGCTTTGTGGGTTATCCAAGCCATGTTTTTACCCAGCCATAATCATTTATATGTGGTACGGCGCATATCGCCCTCGTGTACTTGCAAATTACATATGTGCCAAGCCATATCCATCGTACTAAGTTTTGAATTTTCTTCTCTATATTTTGCTACTTATGTATACAATCTATTAATTTTCATAAACTTTGATTCACAAAGTCTCATCTCTGGAGTCCAACTTCCTGTGACCCCCCCAAGGCCTATCCCTAAAATATCGGTAGATTACTTGAGTTAGTACCACTCATGACTCATTTTTGTGGCGTCAAGAGGTCCTGAAGGTCGAGATAACGAAAACTCCTGACACCAGTTAGTTGTATGGTGATGGCACCCATGTTCACATCAGGCAGTTTGTGCCCAAAATACCCTGTTGCATGTTCGTACGTTTAAGTGCTCATTTTCTAGCTTCTGTTCCTCTTCTGAAGGTTGGTGTGCCGTTCGCTTGATGTGAAGTATGGAGTTTGATAGGTGCCGTGCCGGATCCAATCACTCGTATTTTAGTATCCACATGTTAGCAAATACTCGTCTGAAAAATTGTGTGAAGCTACTGGAAAGGGAGATTGTACATACCAAGGTAAAAAAAGGTTGGACATCTCCTCATCAGAGTAATCGGAATCGAATTATACCACATCCCCATCCCAATCCATCTTTCCCGTGAAGTAGAAAGACGGTCCGAGACAGAGTATAAGTGGCATGCCGCGTATTGCACTAAAGTGCTTTCAAGCAAACAATCTTTGCAAAGGTCTCCCATAGGAAGCACCCTCGCCCTCAATCAACTCCGGAGAACTAATTGAAAGAAGGATGTCCTTGTTTTCTGATGCCTTTTGCAGACGCGTCAGTCTCCAGAGGATTTGACCCCCAGAGAGCTTCATCACGCCAGACCCTCGCGGGTAGATGAGTTTGTTAAAGAAGATACTCCGAATTTCTCATTTGCATTGATATGTGACAAGAACAGCCGAGGACAGGAAGACGGCAGAAAACTGAAGTCCACTGTCCTGGGGTGGTGTCCGTTTGTGAGCAAAGAAACGCAGCCTTGATGAGGAGATGCTGTGGAGAGAGAAGACAGAGGGATGGGAACAAGGGTTTATATGCATGGTGGGGGCTCTGTGCCAAGCCCGACATGGAGTAGTGTCCTAACTCTAAATGGCTCTGTTCAGGGTAAGTGAAAAATTCGCCTTCTGCGGAGGCTGAGTCAGCGACGTTCCGCTATGCCGCCGCTTTTGCCCCTAGTCTCATGCCATTGCCCTAGCCAATATGATTGGCCTTCTCCGCGCCCCGCTCTAGAACTACGGCCGCACCCGCGTACATCCCAGCACTGGTAGAAAATTCCGGACCGAACCTCGCCAGAAACATTTTACCCCCAATCCTCCTCCGCCCACTCAGTCGCCCTTTCCTATTTTCCTTTCCTTTCGTTTTTATAGCAGCACATACCAATGGCGGCCGCCCGAATTGCACGCACGAAGCTCGCTTCGTCGCTACGGAGAGCAGCATACCCCTCCACCCGCTCGGGTATCTTGCTCCCCAGAGGTTTGGCGACGGCGGCTCCTACACTCACCCCCGGCATCACCACAGAAACTACCACCTTGAGGAATGGATTGACGGTGAGGGCCAATTGAGGTGCTGCATGGTTGCGCGTTACTGTGGGTATCTGCTGATATAGCCCCGGGGAATAGGTTGCAACAGAATACTCCCCATACGCCCAAACTGCCACCTGTGGGGTATGGATAGATGCTGGCTCCAGGGCAGAGACTGACCGAACAAACGGTGTCGCTCACTACCTGGAGCACTTGGCCTTCAAGGGTACCGGCAAGCGCACCCAGGAACAGCTTGAGCTCGAGGTTGAAGACATGGGTGGCCACTTGAATGCCTACACCTCCGTATGGGCCCCTCGATTCCATATATTACCTCCAATCACAGTTTACTCACGACTCTAATAGCGCGAAAACACCGTATACTACGCCAAATCCTTCAAGGATGATGTCCCCAAGGTCGTCGAGATCCTTTCAGACATTATCCAAAACTCCAGGCTCGAAGACGACGCCATTGAGCGAGAACGAGACGTTATTATCCGTGAGCAACAAGAAGTCGACCGCCAACTCGAGGAAGTCGTCTTTGATCACCTCCATGCCACCGCTTTCCAAGGTCAACCCCTCGGCCGCACCATCCTCGGACCGAAGGAGAATATCCTCTCCATCAAGCGTCCCGACCTCGTCGACTACATCAACACCAACTACAAGGCTGACCGCATGGTTCTTGTTGGTGCCGGAGGTGTTCCTCATGAGCAGCTCGTTCAACTTGCCGAAAAGCACTTCTCCCTGCTCAAGCCATCCGACAACCAGGTTGCACTTGGTTCTCCCCGATCAACCCGCCCAGATTTCGTCGGTTCCGAAGTCAGGATGAGAGACGACACACTACCCACCGCACACATCGCCATCGCCGTCGAGGGTGTCTCATGGAAAGACCCAGACTACTTGCCCGCTCTTGTTGCTCAGGCCATTATTGGAAACTGGGACCGCACTATGGGTAACGCTTCTCACCTTGGCAGCAAGCTCAGCTCCTTCGTCCACAAGCACCAGCTTGCCAACAATTTCATGTCTTTCAGCACCTCCTACTCTGACACCGGTCTTTGGGGTATCTACCTCGTCACCGAGAACGTCACCAGAATCGATGACCTCATCCACTTTGCCCTCCGCGAGTGGTCACGCCTTGCTCAGTCGGTCACCGAATCCGAGGTTGAGCGTGCTAAGGCTCAGCTCAAGGCTTCTCTTCTCCTCTCCCTTGACGGCACCACTGCCATTGCTGAGGATATTGGACGACAGATTGTTACCACGGGCCGTAGGATGAGCCCAGCGGAGGTTGAGAGGGTTGTTGGTGCTATCACGGAGAAGGATGTTATGGATTTCGCGCAGAGGAAGATCTGGGATCAGGACATTGCGATTTCGGCGGTTGGTCAGATTGAGGCGCTGTTCGACTACCAACGTATCAGGGCAGATACTACCCGTATGTTCTCGTAGATGTGTGGAGGGGTGGCGGGGTAAGAGGGGACTGGGATGTACCGGGCGGAGGGCGTATAGATGGCATTTTGAGCTTTTGTTTCCTGCGCCGGTAATCAAGATTTAGGTATGGGGATGGGAGTGGTCGGCTGGAAAGGAGAATGATTGAGCATTGTGTACATTGTATTTATCATCCATTTTAGAAACACATGATATGTGTCTGCCCCTGATATTTTCCGTAGAGATATCTCCTACCAATTGACCCTCGTATGAGAGAAAACTCTGGGAGCTTATCCACGCATTGGTTGCTGTTTGTAGGCCAGCACAGCTCGGCGTAAGGGTGGTACTAGTCTCATGAGACTGGTCGTACGCCAGTTTTAGGGGTAACGCATCTTATTAGGTAGTCTGGTTGCTCCACAGGAGGCATCTTATCTAATCTTCAAACTTAATCTCCCAAATCTATCAACAATCTATTTCTCCAAAATCTAATCTCTAAATCTAATCTCGCCTATCAATTGCTGCAACGCCGATCCGCATCATTGGCCACCCACCCAGAGCAAAGGACCAGCTCCAGACAACAAGACCAAGTCACAGCATCACGAACAATGGCGGACCAAAAAGCCCTCCTAGCTCTGCAACCGTTCATCATTCAAGCGAAGAGCGCGGGGCCAGCGAAAGCTGTGGATATCATTACGAGAGCGACGGAGGCACCGGGGTGCTTTGTGTTTTCGGAGTTACTGGAGTTGCCGGAGATTGGACAGTTGAGGGGGAATGGGGAATATGAGAAGGTAATGGGATATCTTGTTTTTCTTTTTGGAGAAGTTATGGGCTCCAAACTCCCAGATATTGGAATTGACTCTTGTCCAACGATAGTGCAAATCCCAATACTCATGTCTAACCCCCTCTCCTTCTATCAATCTAGCTAACACACTCCCCCTAAACAGTACTACAACCTCCTTCGCATCTTCGCCTACGGATCTATCATGACCTACAACACCTTCCCCACGCCCCTCCCGCCCCTCTCCCCAGCCCAACACCACAAGCTCCTCCAACTCTCCCTCATCACCCTCTCTTCGCAGCCCCCCTCCTCCACCACCCTCTCCTACCCACACCTCCTGACTTCGCTCTCCCTTCCCACCACACGGGCTCTCGAAGACCTCGTCATCTCCTCTATCTACGCCTCTCTCCTAACAGCCAAACTTGACACTGCGCACCAACTCGTCGAAGTTTCATCGACCGCGGGCCGGGACGTCGCAGGCGAGGAAATCCCATTGATGGTGGCCACCCTTGGTAACTGGGCAGCGCAGTGCGAAGAGGTACTGGGGGATTTGGAGAGGAGGATGGAGGGTATAAAGAAGGAGGCTGTGGAAAAAAGGAAGGAAAGGGAACAGTATGAAAAGGAGGTGGCGTTGAAGCTGGAGAGTGTCAAGGCGAAGAAGGATTCTGTGGGAGTGGAGCAGGAGCGGTTGGAGCTCCAGGGGGGTCGGGCAGCCAGGTGGCTGGGAAGGGGAAAAGGGTGATTAGTGAAGGGGAGGAGGCGTTGGGGGGGTATGAGGATTTGATGGATCTGGATGAGGAAGGGGGTAGTCAGGGGGGTTCGGGATTCTTGGGGTTGGGTGGGGGGAGGAAGAGGAAGGGAGTGAAGGTGGCGGCGAATAAGCGGAGATAAAGGGGTGGAAGAGAATGGAGGGTAAATGGATTATAATTGTTAACTACAGAGTGGGATTGGGCGTATGGTGTGACTATGACACTGACTCTGGCAGCTGATTTGAGATATTTGCTTTGGTTTGATTTGGCGTTGTTTGCTTTTTTGTTCTCTCACCTGGGTGTCAGACCTAGAAATAGCATGAAAAATGAATAAAACCATGAACTTTCGGCCGGGTTGCACGTTGGTCGAGTCTCCCAGCAACACAACCACAACTCGTAGTTTCAGTCCAAAAACGCCTAATGTTTCTCTCCAATAAAAAAAATTAGGAAACACTTTGTGGACCTGGTATTATTTGAAGTGGGTTTCTATAACATATCAAGAGATCAGGCCGTGAGATGCACTTATGTAGGTTACGCATTTGGAGTGTCATGAAGGTGTTGCTGTGCACCGTCTCCATGCAATAAATTTAGACATCAGTCAACTTCTTAGCCTTGTGCACATGGCCTTGCTTGAATAATGTATAAACTATGGTATCATAGCGTGGGAAACTTTCGAGGGATATTATATAACCTCCATAATTTGTTCTGGTGATTCTTCAAAATTCTTCGAAAAGTGGCTGTGCGAAGACTAGGTATCCTTGAACTATATACATTTATGGCACTTGACTTCCAGGCAAGAGACTGGCAGTAGGTTGCTACTACCTTAGTCACAAGCCCCTCGTAGAGACTACTACCTGTACTTACACAGCCAGACCTATACTACGAGAGGCTTGTGCCAACCAGACTATATGTATGTGACATCCACGCACAGTCATTCTCGCCCATACACATGCTTTACGCATATATCTCAGGTGAAGTGATCTTTTATTGGCATTCATCTATCCATCCGTTGCTAGTGTTGCTATCCATAACTTGTCATTCCAACACATACAGCAGCCACCAGGATTTGCCATACAAATATATCTTCCGCGGTATGTAGCTCACACTGAAATTACGCTAGCGAATAACTCGAGTCTCTACGGTAATATTGACAACCATATACCTATGTTGACCGCCAGACTATATCTATGTATAACTTCAGTTTTGGCACGTTTAATCTTATAAGGGCACAGTCCCTTTTGGGCTAATACTAAAATATTTTCTGGGTAGAATAGTTCCTAGGAAGTGGTGCAAAATTGAAATAAATCGGTCTGGGCACGAGAACTGCGAAATTTCATAGAGTATGGCTTGCACGGAACCATACATGAGTAATTATCTCATGAAGGGTTATTAGAGTTCCAAGTTACAATTAAATATTGCTATAGTTAGGCCTTAGGGAGCCAATTAGTGGGAGTCATACCTGGTTACACATTGAAATCTGAGGCTTAAAAGCCGTGCCTTTCTGGTTTGCAGTACTGTACCCTACACCTAGTCTGGTTGTACCCCTCGCAGCCAAACTCGCCCCTAAGAGACTGCCAGTAACATAGACTGGTTGGCACCCAGTAACAAGCATGAATAAATGCCCAACGTTACTTCGAGCGTTTTGAGGGCAGATTTGACTTGGTTTCGGATAGTCTGGTTGGCACGTTTCGGAGGCAAACTGAAGGCCCGACCTGAGGCCTATTTCAAGGAATTTTTTGTGTGTGCAGCCATACAGCAATCAACGGATATAATGCTCAACGGGATGCATCCACTAGAGATTAAGTGTGCTAAATACAGGGTGCAGGTTGCAGAGTACTTTATCGCGCTCTTTCCGTTGCTTAAGGTAATCTTGAGAAACGACACGGAATTTACTGAGAAAGTTTGCCACCTCTATGTTTGCTGTTCGGTATGATGTTTCTTTTCTATAGAGCAACTTGAGCTGTTAATTGATGGCTGGTATGTTGGTTGAATCTGAGTAAGGCTCCCAAGAACTTTCAGAAGAGGCTTTGAGTGATGTTTGGTCTGATCGATAGCCTCCAAAACTTCGATATTGCAACTCTCTCCGAGTCTAGCGACTCTTAACTCCAAGTCCTCTCGTGACGTGGAGTGGCCAGACCAAGTTTAAGATACACTGATATGACTGCGTGCATATTTGATTAGCCATTTTAGACACCCTCGCGCTCTGCAGTTGCAGACGCGAGAATAACTTAAGATCATATTGGCTAACTTTTCAGTCCCGACCTGTAAGCTCCCCGAAGAGCGGGCTATTTCAAAAATTCGAATTCAACTAAATCTACTGATATCGGAATCACGCTTCACTTTCTCGGATTTTAGATCAATTGCTTAAGCGTGTGGCTGCCTAACAAATATATAAATGCATTAACCCAGCTATCCAAACTGGGGTTGAGATGGGTACCCTTGTGGGTAGTGGGAACCCACGTCGAGACGACGCGACACATACAGGGACACTTTGTCGTACATGACTGGTTACAGGTGCTTGTATTTCAACATTTCCCAAAGGTCTTCGAATCCTGAGGATTGGGGGGGGATAAAGCTAGCCTCGTACCCAGGTTAATATTTTTGTGGTTCGTGACCTCGTACATAACTCCCCCATATACAACAGACTGGTTGCTACGAGGCTAGGATAAAGCAACTGTATGAACCCTACTTTCTTAATTTTATTTTTACGTTCTTCCTCGGGAAGAGTCACGAGGTATGTTTGGGGCTCTGATTATTGGAGAATATAACTACTCTTGAGTGACGTTGCAGTATTCAATTCAATTAACTCCCGAAAGCAAGTACACTATATGCAGAGAGGCCCCCGGTTGTGGAATACTTCCTAATTGTCTGTTGCAACCAGACTAGTCTGTTGCAACCCACTACAACTACCAGTAGTAGTAACAACCTTCGTATATATATATAAATGATTTTTTCAACATCCACCCAAAAATGTATTGCAATATCAGAGACTCGTTACTTCCTCTCTGTCGTGCTAGCAGGCTTCCTCATATGCTCCTCTTGATTTACCAGTGCTGGTCTGTCTAACATCTTTATTACTTCTCGTCAAGCCAGACTAAGAATACAGAAGCCAGCTTCACCACACGAACTCAACACCCCGAAGCTACTCCACGTTACACTTCCTCAAGGCCCTAATCTCAGCATAGCCAACTGATCGGGGCAGATGTTTTGGTCTCAGATGGGGTTTTTAAGGCTCCCACAGTATCCATCCCTTGGTTCAGCTGCAGCCTTAGATGCAGTCAAGGTTATCCACTATGCTTACCCCCCAGTGCTCTTGGTCTACTTTGCCGGGGCACTCTGTGCTACGTTCTGGTTTCAGCAAAAAGAGACCTGCCTGGCACGAAATGTCTACCGTCGTGCCATAATGTGGGCAAACCTCGGAGTTCTCTTAACCTATGTACGTCAGCCGATATTTTGCCATCTCAAAAAAAAACTAAGTGCTTTCATGAGAGGCTAATTTTTGATTTACAGGTTTTAGAATCTGTTACTCTACTATCCCATTCATTGGTACAACCTGGATGGTGGGCACCAGAGCACACAGTAGTACGCACTTACCCTGATATGTTGTGTGATTAATTGACATCGCTGCATGGTGGTCCAGGGTTGACACTGAATTCCCAGGTCTATAGTGTTTCCTCCATTTTAGCATGGGGTGTCCTTCATTTCTGTCTGCTCGAGTCCCCCGAGCCAGTTTGGTACCCATACTGGGGTTCCTGGATTATGGGACTTGTCGGAGAACTATCTGTTATCTTACTGTCAATGAAATCAGAAGCCACGGCGCCGCAACGGAGCATTTTCGCATCCACAGGATTTTGGCTGCGGTACCTGAGGCTTGTAATATTGCTCTCACTACTCATATTGTTTTTGGTCTTTCGTAAACGCTCGATTGTGACCGAGACTAGCAGCACGGAAGAAACGGCTCAACTACTTGGACAACCCGGGACAAATGAGGAATATGGAGCAATTGTCCACATTGGTAATAGTGACAATGAAGATAATAGGAAGGAGAGAGAATTACAGGAGTTAGCTAAGCGAATAGAAGAAGGTGGATGGTTAGAGTACGCAAAGTCTTTTAAAGTGCGTATTCTATATCATGACGTAAAGCACCTTCATGACTGTTAACCGACTTTCAGATCTTCTGGCCGCATATCTGGCCCCAGAAAGACCGAGCTCTCCAGATACGCATAGCACTTGTGGGAGGTTGCCTTGTCATTGAACGTGGCCTCAATGTCTTGACACCAATGCAAATGGGGCGTGTCACGAATGCATTGATGGCTGGTGGGCTTGGTGAGTCGTTCTTGAATGAAATGACACTTAGAGTTATTGACTTCAAGCAGGTCATGTTCCTTGGATGGAGGTCTTCTTATTTATTTTGATTCGTTGGCTTGGCTCCGGTGCCGGTGTTCCTGCTTTGCAGCGCTACCTATGGCTACCGATCGACCAATATGCTTTCCGCTGCATTACGACGGCCGCATACAACCATGTGATGTCCCTTTCGTGCGAGTTTCATACTAGCAAAGACACCGGCGAAGTCTATAGCGCAGTTCAACAAGGGAGAGCGGTGACCGGTTTTATGAATATGGTTCTCTTTTCAGTTCTTCCCATGCTCGCAGATCTCATAGTTGCGTTCGGCTACTTCTACATCACATTTGGTATTTATATGGCATTGATTGTTACCTTTGCATCTTGCGTCTACGTCTGGATTACCTCCCGTTTGAATCGAAAGAGGATAGATTTGAGGTAAATCTCTACCCTGCGCCGTGGGAATAATGTTAACCTATGGGTAGACGAAATTTCTCAAAGAGTTCACGAAGGGAAACTCACTTGATGTGGCAGTCAATGACTAATTGGGAAACAGTTGCTGTAGGTTTATTCTAAGGGTTATTCCTTACTGGGCTTCAGGGCACTGTGGTGCTAACAGGCGCAGTATCTCAACCGCATTGGCTATGAACAAGATAGATATTCGGGAGGTGAGTCTATGGCTATCGGTATGAACTTAATGTGATTTCAAGACTAATGGTGTGCGATAGCCATCAAGTGTCTCCAGGAGGCCGAGAGAGACAGCAACAATGCTATGTTAATGTTGAACGTCACACAGAATGCGACTTTTACTATAGGTCTTCTCTTTGCAAGCTTCCTTGCGATTTACCAGGTGACTATGGGTCATCGTAAAGTTGGAGATTTTGTAGCTTTACTTTCTTATTGGGCGCAGATAGCAGGTGTGTTTCTCAAATTCACAGGAGAGATCTATAACAGAATTGGCTAACCGTTTGATGATAACAGGCCCGCTTTCATTCTTTACAGATATTTACGGCATGATACAAATGCGCATGCTCGATGCAGAGCGCCTTCTCCAACTGATGCAAATGGCACCATCAGTCGTGACGAAGTCTGGCGCAGAAGACCTAGTGGTCACTACTGGGGAAGTGAGTTTCCGGAATGTAAGCTTCGGATATGACCCAAGAAAAGGGGCCATTAAGGGTATGAATTTTCAGGCAGCGGGAGGAAAAATAACCGCGCTCGTGGGTATGTCGGGCGGTGGGAAGTCTACTTGCTTGAAACTTCTCTTTAGATTTTATGATGTGACCGATGGGGCCATCACTATTGATGGACAAGATATCCGTGAAGTGACTTTGCCTAGTCTGAGGGAGCAAATTGGAGTAGTCCCGCAGGTAGCTCTATGTATTCTCCATTTAAGACCCGCACTCACCCAGCGTGACTAGGAACCGAGAATGTTCAATGAAACAATAATGGACAACTTGAGATATGCATGTTTAGAAGCAAGTGACGAAGGTGAGCATCTAGTATAGAGTTCTAAACTGACCTGATGCTAAATATTTGCGCAAACAAAATTTAGAAATATATTCCGCCTGTCGAAGTGCTGCTATCCATGATAAAATCCTCACATTTCCAGAAGGGTATTTGTCAAAAGTAGGTGAAGGTGGATTCAAGTTGTCATGTGGGGAAAAGCAAAGGGTAAATCTTCAAATGGAGAGTCCGCCAAGCAGTTACACTGACTCTGGATATATAGATTGCCATAGCCAGAGCGATATTGAAAAATCCGAAGATCGTACTGCTGGATGAAGCTACCAGTAGTGTGGATCCTACAACTGAACGTCTTATTCAACAGGGCCTCAACAAGCTTGCCACAGGGCGTACCATGTTTATCGTTGCGTAAGCATTTACTCTCTTCCAGAATTTATGTCTTGAAGTTTCACTAAGTTTCGTCAGCCACCGGCTTTCGACAATAATGCATGCGGATCAAATTCTTGTCATTGAGGATGGAAACATCATCGAGAATGGAAAGCACGAAGAGCTACTTAAGTTGAGAGGCAAATACTCAGAGCTCTGGCGTGGTAATATTTCGGCCGATAACTCCAATACCCTGAGTAAAGATTTTGATGAGAACGAAACGATACAATCACAATATGAGGTTACCTCTTCCACAGGAGCAGTGGCGGTACCTCTACCTAATACGGAGGTCACAAGGGAACAGTTGATGAATACTGCACCCTTTAAAATTAAGTGTGTACCCTTGGCTGCAAGGAAAACAGACCTGTTCCATCCACATACCTACCCCAGGACGCCTACTTCAATGAGAGCTTCAAAGACAACATACTTTAAGTCACTAGCAAAGGAGAATATTGGCCCCATAAGACCTAACGACGCGTGTGCAGAGGGAGCAAAAGTTCTAAGCTTACAGAAATCTGCCAAACATGACTCTATCCTCAAGCCAGAGGCTAAAGAATTCATCCCGGCATCAATTGCAACACTTTCCGAAAATCACAATAACGCTAACGCCATCAGAACAGCCATTCAGCTCGCTCCAGAAACACAATCACGGGTGTCGCCTCTCGATTTTCAATGCTTTTTGGATGAACATAAGAAGCAGAATTTCTCGAAACATGATGCCAGCACAAATACTGCGGAAGGCGCAGCTAGTGAAACCTTGGAACAAAAACACCGCCGGCGGAGACATAGGCGCAGAAGCAGGTCATCTCGAAGTTCATCCGGGAACGATCAGCAATCAACTGCAACAGAATCAGTGATAAGGCAGAGCATTAGGACTAATGGCTATGTTGCGGTTTTTCATCCAGCCGAACAGAAAAACAATGATTCATGCAATGGACAACACCTCCAATCGACAAGGAATAGTAGTTTCCCCAATGGCAACGCTATTGAACAAGCAGACTTGCCTTCTATGCACGACGCGAGGGATACAAAAGCTGTGGTGCTTTCACATGCTAATACTAGCACTGGGTTGAACGAAACAGCATCAAATATGCCTTTTATAATGAAAAGAAGTTTCGTCAGTCATGACGCCCGGGGAGGCTTGGCTCCAAGATGGAAACTGCATGGGAAGCCTCTCCTCTCTGAAAATATTGCCAATGGGTACGGTGCTACAACTCCTAAACCAGGCACAAATCCCAAACCAACAATCGGTTTTGAAATTCAGAATGTTCCCATCGGGAGTGCCCGACCCTAAAATCATCCATGCAGAAAAAAACAAAGGATCTGCGAGATGATCGGAGGAACCGTAGCATAGAGTGAATGTCTTGTAATTCTTGTTTGTTTAAATAGTTATGTGCTGTTGAAATTCTGGAAATGTCGATAGCCTAGAGCTCACATCGTGGTGTTGGTAGGGTTTGTTGTTTTCATCAACTTTCAAGCGATAGCCACCTGTCTAGTTGCGTTGCTAGTACAGATGACAAAGAAAATAGAAAGGCAAACAGCTTAATAAAGTTTAATGAATTCATTTATCCATGCATAAAATATCCCATCAGCGGAAGTAGATGTAGTCTGGTTGGCACAAGCCCCTCGGTAGAGATGCTCTCGGTATTTTTGCGCGTGAACATTTCTACTTCCGTACCCAGACTAGTGACCATAACTAGGAACGCGTTTTCCACCAAATTTCAACCAGCTCCCAGTTTCAGAGTTCCCAGTGAGCTGCTTCAGGACCAGGCCAGCGCGACACCCGGTAGCTCTTCAGAGATAGCAACAATAATTTTCTCCAGGGCTCAGGTGGAACCGCCTTTATGCGTAGGAGAAGCAGAGCCTCCTCCACTCGTCGACCAAGGCCAAATCCGCAAAAGACTCCGGATCCCAGCGACACTAATACTACAATGGCTCAAGAGAAATGGAAGTTTCCGATATTGAAGCATATCTTCATGGTATGTCTTACTTCCACCCAGTCACCTTGTAGACCCCAAAAATTTGCTGATGGGCAACACCTCTAGGGCATGGCTCGAGAGATCCCACCAAAGGATGGGGGTAAAGACAGCAAATCGAAAAAGCCGGTTACCTTGGATAGTATGAACTCCCCGGACTCAGCAAGCACGACTCCACAGAGTTACTCTCTGTTAACAATCAGACGGCAAAAATTAGATACATTCTATTCTGTTTCATTCTATCCATACAGCAGCCAGGAGGACGACCCTGTATTCGCTGTTTGCGGGGGACTTGAGGTACTTGGTCTAAGGTTCCCTCATATTGTTCGGCCCGCACAAAATTCAGCTAAAATATCATAATGGTTTCTAGACGATTGTCTATCGATTTCATCCAGAGAAGGGGGCAGAAGTGATTCAGTACTTTGTTGATGATTCTGTATGCTGCATCCCATCCCCACTACGTCTGGATGGAAGTCTTTAAAAATGGTGTATTAAATGGTGGACCCGGTGTGCCCTGTTCAAACAATACTATTAAATACCAGCACTGATAGTTGGCGATTGTAGCCTACGGAAGTGCTTTGCACCTCATGTTGGACCAAGGACCTTGAGACTGGAGACCCAATTCTCTGCGTCGGTGGAAATGCTGGGACAATAAAAGTATTGAATGTCAAGGAAGGAAAACTCATCCAGGTAAGCGTCATTCCCTTCCAGTTTGATTGCGCTAATCAATTTTGGTAGACTCTAATAGGGCATGGCGATGTAAGTCATTGTACGATGTCAATCATGGATTGGGCTGACCCTGGCCCTGGGCATTAGGAAGTCATGGATCTTGAGATCTCTCCGACAGACCCAAACATATTAGCTTCAGCATCTGCAGATTCGAGCATCCGGATATGGTCATTGGACCCCAAGCACAGACAACAGCCTTTGGCCTGCGTACTAGCTGGAGAAGGGCACCGAGAAACTGTCCTCACACTTGTAAGTCACGTGAAATGTAACGTATACCTTCACATGCCTAATCAACTCTAAACCAGGCATTCCATGCCAGTGGGCGATATCTTCTGTCTGGTGGCATGGACCATATCGTGAACCTTGTAAGATATTGTACTCCTACCTTCAAGGCTGTGCTAGCCTGACAACCCCACTCGTGATCGTAGTGGACCCTGCCTGAGCTGCCAATCGAATCTACTGGCACAGATACTCCTATTCAAGTAATCTACCCCCACTTCTCAAGTTCCATAGTCCACAGCAACTACATTGACTGTCTCGCCTTCCACGGTGACCTCATTCTATCCAAGGCTGCTAAGGAGCACAAGATTATCCTCTGGCAAATCCAGAACTTCTCTTCTTCTGCCCCACCTCTCCCACAATCACGAGCGCCAACAACACACGAGTGGCGCGAAACTCGTTCAGCCTACGGTGGTACATACGACCGTCTACTGCAATTCCATGCACCAGATACGGAACCCTTCTTCTTGCACTTTGGACTGTTAAGCGAGCCTGGCAGACATCCAATGCTGGCTGTGGGGGGGACCACAGGAAGGGTATGTATGTGGGATCTAAGAAGGATTGAGAACGTAAGTCCTACTGGAAGTGGGGATGGGATAGGCGAGGGGAGTGCTCGCCCTGCATTAAGCAAGACTAAGAAGGAGGATGGGATCAATGACCCGTTTGCGGTCATTAAGCCACATCTGACACAGGATATCCCGAAGGGGAAAACCGTAAGAGAGGTTGGTTTCTCAAAAAACGGAGAGTGTATGGTTGCGGTGGGTGATTTTGGAATGGTAGCCCTTTTTCAGAAACAGAGCCCGAAATGAGTAATTATAGATCTGTAATTCATGATTTCAATTTTCTCTTACTTGGAGAGTATTACCCCTGACCCCTGCTTTAAGGGTAAGTACAAAGGCGTACGGTGGCATGGTAATGGTTTTGTTCTTTAGAAACTTGATGTTATAGGTTTCCATAGTTTAAGGACCTACTGGCAGGAGAATCGATTAAAATTACAAGACAATAACGTAAGCCATGCACCATCCAGATATATCCAGTATACTCGGCCAATCAGCTGAAATAGAGACTGTAGACTGATAGGTTCAAGTAAGTACTAAGTACTGTCAATGCGCTTGCGGACAATTCACAACGCGCAGAATCCTACGATATTTGCCCTACAGCGTGTCCTGTGGGTTATAGGTAAATCGATACACAAACAAACGTGCACCTGGTAGAATATTTTTTTATAGCTACAGGAACCAATTACTAGAGTGACGTAAAGCTAAAATCTAGATCATATATTTTTACCTCAATTCCGTCCACTAGAATAGAAGATGGCCCTCATACATGCATACAAACTCATGTGGTAATAGCCTAATCATCAAATGATACGTAAGAAGGAAGCAAGTTTTAGCATGTTAAGTTTTTGACAAAATACATGGTTTACTATCCGGACCGCTGTAGCTTACTTACACGCAGAACACCCAACAGTATTATTCGGCGAGTCCTCGAGAGATATATCTGGAAGGTCATATGGAGGAGACTAGACTATATAACTTGAGCATTTGACTGTATAAGCGATTTTTTATTATTTGCTTACTGTGAAGTTCTTGCTAAGCATTACCCTCAACTTCTTAACCTGGCAGCATAAATACAAACATTTTTATCTCTATTTAACAGTAATAAGTCCGTGGAGCAACATCTAACGTTATGCTTTGTTAATTCAATTTTTTAACGGACGACAATATGATTTAAGTTGTGTTTTCACCCCCCCAAAAAAAAAAAAAAAAAAAAATCTCATTCTGATGGTCAGGAATTTTTTTTTTTTTTTTTTCCCAAGTAGGCCAAAATTGGAATTGAATGAGGTTTCCAAGTTTTGCGTTGAGGGTAATAAAAGCAAGCTTTGGGGTGTGTGTGTCGTGCTAAGCAGACTTGAACATAAGAGCAAATAGTTATATATGCAACCAAATAGCCCTAATCGAACCTGGTTATAAAGGATTCTGGGAGTCGATGGCTTCTTGTTCTCCGGCGTGTGACACTACTTTGGGGGTGGAATATAATGCTATTCTGTAAAAGTCGCTTTTCACTTACAATGTCTTGTCACGAGAGTAGATTGGTTGTATATTAAAGTATGTGTATGAAACAAGACTACATACTAGATTACTATACAAATATAACTGTATAGCCTAATATAGGAGTTGTAACTACCTAGGGACCTACTCAGTACCCTAGCCCATGCAACCACATGCTAAGTACTATAGACAGTTATTCTAGAGAGTAATAAGTAATTTGGGGGTTAATAATCTCTGCATATAGCCCACACCATGATGAGAAGAACCACTATATCAAGCTCAATATATTCCACACAATGGCTCACCCGAGGTACATACCTAAGTCGAAAAGATATCTCAATACATCATGATAGGTATCAAAAACCGCCTAACGCCACTTATTGTCACCCTCTCACCTTGCGTAGATTCATGCCAGAAATCAAGTTCTTGCCACCTTCACCATCGCCGCCAATACCGCGGCCCCAATAATCCCACCATCCTTTGCCTCTACCAGCCTCACCTTCCTTCGGTGAGTGGATTTTCTTCCTGACACGGCCTGCTCATCGTACAATTGCTATCACTTGCTCCTTGTACATCTGACATCTATCCTGGAAATAAGGGTATATCTCCAGAAGTGTTCCCGTGAAGGAAATGATTACATCGCCGACGTCCTCTTCCAGCTGTATCATTCTAGAAATGTACAGCCTAAGATTGTCGTTAAAGTCGAGGATACCCATAGTTGCCGCCATAACTAGGCCCGCGGTGCGGTTTGAAACAGTTTTGCATATATTTGTAAACGTCGTAGACGGACGTAGTGTACCAATCCAAGCTTTCCCCCACTTCACAGAAGTAAGACGTGAGTATGCCAATCACCTTCTCCACCCGGACTTCACCTTCCACCTCCGCACATAGTTTTGATTCCACTGCATATGGCTTGTAAAACCGGGGCGGTAGGTTTCGTCCCCTCTCCGCCCAATACATTTAGGGAAACCAATCTCACTATTTCTCCAAGATATCGTCCTGATTCCCTCTCCTCCAGTGGTTGAAATCCCGGCTTTTCATTCTCCATATCTAAAATCCTATCCCATTTCTCCACGTACTTCTCCACCGGGCCCAAAGTGCCATTAATTCTCAAACCTGTATTCAACAACACATCGCAGAAGGCAACTTGAAATCCCAAGCTTCCCCACGGGACACAAACACGAAGCGTTCATCCCTGTGCCCACTGTAATACCTACAGTTATGTTTCCTTTGTATACGTACCCTCCGGCAAGTAATGTGCTTATGCTATCATTTGTTATCGCAACAACCTCAACCTTCGGTAACTTAGCTCCTCCTTCCGATAAGATGCCCAAGATGCATTCTTTAGTATAAGCATTGCTAAGCAGTGCTGCCAGGTCGTTGGTAGTGGAGAAAGTAAAGCCTTTACCCATGGGCATAAGGAGAGCGGAGATTTGAGAGTCGACTGGACCATAGGAAACGAGAATGTAACTCCGAGAGGGAGCCCATCGTGAATAATCTCCCCTGCGACGTCCTCGGAGCACTAACAAGTATGTCCTGATGACTGAAGCTATACATCTCCCAACCAAATCGAACAGAGCTTCCGCCTGCATCGTCTTGAGATAATCAGGAATGGCCCATGCTGAACTCGGTGCACGAATCCTCAGTTCCAATAGTTGGTTCTTCTCCAAAAAGCTCCACAACCCCCACCCATCCAATTCACCCAAATCCAAAGCCAAAACCTCGCCCTTCTCCTTCCCATCTGGCAAACTCGTAATCGGCGTAGGCAATGATTGTGTAGAAGAGTTCAGTGCTAGCTTGTGGTATGTTTTTACTAAAGCCCTTTGCAATCTGCAATAAATACAAAGTATGCAGTGGGGAAGCTGGCTAATTTTCCCCTGGCTCTATACGACTACCTACCTACAGTACGTACCTTAGCTCCCCCTGACTGGTCAGTCCCTGGCCCTGGCCCTGAGGCTGATGGTTGTTTGCCAGACTAGATGTTGCATGCACATGCCCATATAATTAATCTTTCAGAATCCTGGCGAGAAGGCGAAAGTAAAGTACGTACCTAGAATAAAGCTCCCCATTTTTCTGTAGTCTGGGGTTTTATTTACGAGGCCTGATGGGAAGTAGTCTGACTAACCTGAACCGCTGATTATCTGGTGTCCTGTTGTCTATCGAGAGTAAATGAATCTCGTGCGAGATAAAAAACTTCATCTATACATGTCAATGCGAGGTACCTAGAACTTATTACCCCGTCGCTTGAAAGAATACAATATCTGATAACAAGCACGTTAAATCAGCCAAAGAGGTAATCTCAATATAACTATATCGAGATACATAAGATTTCCTTCTGGTATCAAGTTATGATGTAGCTCAAAATCATGGCTACCGAAGAGCCAAGTAAGCAAGTAAAGCAAATGTTACTGAATATGTTGGTATCGCTCCGCAAAAGATACCCATACAAAAGATTCCACTTCATGCAATTAGGATATAGTATTCCTCAATCCTAAGCGTCCAACCAGGCACGCCAGTGATCCTCATACCTTCCGTCGGAGGGCTTGAATGCTTCATTCTGGTTAACCTCCCTCTCGTCCCCATAGTACTTCGCTTTGACATCCCTCACCAGATCCTCAACTCTACTTCCACCCTCGCAATCCTTCCATTTTCCCCCATCCCTAACACATCTCCTCTGACCGGCTAGCCTGATGGTACAGCTCGTCCGCACCCCCAGGTATTCACTCCACTCAACACTTCTTTTAAGCAGCTCAATCCCACCCTCAAACCCCGGATCAGAAACACACTTGTTGATTTTCTGGAAATCAACTTTTCCTTCCGTTGCACAATCTTCAATGAAAGATTGATCTGGGAGTTTCTTATAATTGTGTATGAGACATTGAGAGAACTGGATAAAAGTCGTGTTTTGCTTTTCGGCAGCATGACTATATGGGTATAGCTTGGCTCCGCACAAGTGGACTGTATTCCCTAAACATTCCCCTGGACCGTGCATGCAGGTGACACCGCCGTTATCAGGCGCCGTCCTATTGTGCCAGTGTTTAGTTTCTCTCCCCATACAAGATTCTGGAAGAACGGATCGGAGAATTAACATACTTCCCAATAAACGACATTTTGAAATCAACCATCTCCGGTCCGAGCTTCCCTAATGCTGGGAAAACTAGGTTCTCCATACAGTCCCTTGCATCGGGGCACTTCGACATGATGTGAATTTCAAGTTGAACCTTCTGTCGCTTTCTATCATCACCCTCACCCTGTTCTGCTGCAACACGTGCACTCCACTCCCTCGCACTACCGACTCCACGAAACGCCCACGGCGTGAGTCGGAAATTCCCTTGCGAGGTTGACGATAGCGAATGATGTAGCCATGTGCATGGTTCGGTGAGAAATTCTGTTGGAAGGATCGTGATGAATACCACAAATACTCCCAATACCGAGAGGATTACCTTCGCGGCAACTGGTAGCGTGCTTCGAGTTAGAGTGGGGTAAGCCGCCATTTTAGTAAGGGTTTGTGAGTGTTTGTGAAGATGTCTGGCATGAGACTAGAAGTGGTCAACGGTTGTTTGTTAGGATGACATCATCATAACATGATACGAGGGAATATAATGGTTAACCCTAGCCATTATGCAGCGACGAAATATTGGAACATGCACTTATATGTATCTCCGAAGTAATTATAAATAAAACATAAAGGGATCTTTGTTACCGTATATGATTTGGTCGATATACCATACCTACGTCCAAGGCCGGATATTACTAGCACTGCGGCTGGCTGCTGCTTATGAGCTTGTACCTCGATGGTCAGAGCACAATGAGACAAAAGATCATTGTTACCGCGCTTTACCAACAAACAAGATAAATAATAGCGAGGATGCTTCAAGATACTTTGTTAAATATTCTTGGATCAGCCTTGCTTTTACCCTTATCCATTTGCCCAATGCGGTTGGTTTTAATTGCAGAAAAACTCCGCAATGAATGGGTCATGAGAAGGCTAGATTGGAAACTCAATACCCAATCCGAGAAATTGTTGCTTTACAGGCAATTTTGCTTTACAGGCAATTCAGGAGAAGGCTGTGGGTATACTGGGCTGGGCAGGTGCTTGTGGATGTTTGAACTAAGTATGTTCATCGTCAACAAGCCCTTGCTTGGAGATGACGAGTTCAAATGGGGATTTGGGCAGGTTATGGCCATGTTCCTATTATCAACTCTAATATATGGGATGTTCCTTGACAGCATAAATATGTATATACCTTTTACTTTTCAAGTACCATGAAAGTTAGTTTGGCACTTTCTCCCTCAATTATATATTTTTGGCTAGTTCTTGTACTGCTGTTTCTTAGAATTTCACCGGGTTATCCAATATATAACACTTCTCAACCCAAAAACGAAGCCAGAAAAGCCTTCAACATATATACTGAGATGGCTACAGTGATTGTACTCGGATTACAAAAGAGTCCCTACAAAGCCCGTTGATGTTCCTAAAACTTAGACGGTCTTAAATGTAAGTCTCATATATTTTCCTGTTTTTGGAAGAGTTCCTCGGCCGAAAGTTGTACAGAAACTACCTGTCTGAGGATTTTAATATGTAGCCTAGTAGGGCTTGTGGCACTATTAATTATTATAGTTAACTGGATGTTTTGGATTTATTTATATCATTTTTTTTTAAGAAGGCTATTATGTGTATTCTAGTTTTCTGGGCTGTATTAGATTGAGCATTCAACCATTGATTCAAAAAACGTACCTGATTACCGTGTATATGTTAAGTAGCAGAATTGATTAGTACTGTTATATTCAAGCTTAGCACTTTGAAGTATGCAACAACTCCAGAATGGGATTTTCCTTTCAGGCAATGAGAGGCAATAATGCCGGAGCTTCGAGTGGATTATACAGAGAAACTCTACTAGTTCAGTATTGTCACTTCATATCTTACCCTTCTATAAAGATGGATGTCGAAGTATGCGGCTCTGCAGTCGTCATTCATAGTCTTGGCGGTTTTATCAACTAAAAGAAACGTTCCGGAAGTTCAGACCGGCACAGTAGCTGCATCTTTGTCAACCGCAGTCGAGAGGGAATCATGATATCGCAGCGGCTTATCCACCACTCGCTAGCGATTTCTCCGTACTCAGTATCCCTGGGACTACTACGGCCGCCTCAAAGTTGCTGGAGACCTTACTATACCTCAATTCGAAGCTTCAACGCTGCCAGGGTTCTATATGAACAGAAAGGGAAGGATGCCGCCGTTGTGAAGAGCAGACACAAAGTCGCTGAGTCGGATGACTCGAAATATAAGATTAAAAAACCGGATGTTTTGGCACAGGCTTCACTATCGACAAAAGAGCAAAGGAAGGAAGATTGGGCTATTATGAAGGAGATGGCAAAATACCTGTGGCCCAAAGTCAGTTGCAAGCTGTGGGAAAAGCTGCGTTACACTAAAGCTGACAGTATTGTTGAAGGATAACATGAGCATTAAAATACGGGTGGGAGTGTCCCTTGCACTGCTTGTTGGAGCCAAAGTGAGTAAAGGTTTTCACTACAAGGGGCAAAAAAGATTTGACTCAAATAAAAGGTGCTCAACGTCCAAGTTCCATTTTACTTCAAAAATATCGTGGATTCTCTGAATGTGGACTTTATGGCGATTGGCGGCACTGTATGGGTGGTTGCTGGATCAGTTATCATTGCGTGTATGTCAAGCCGTTTCAAACAAAAGGTCTCAATATCTGATTACTCTCGTAAGTTGGCCTGGCACGGATAGGAGCAACGCTGTTTCAAGAAGTCCGGAATGCAATTTTTGCAAATGTAGCCCAGACGGCTATACGACGAGTGGCCTGCAACGTCTTTGACCATCTACTCAGACTAGATCTCAACTTCCATTTAAATAAGCAAACAGGGGGATTGACTCGAGCAATCGACCGAGGTACCAAGGGCATAAGCTTCTTGCTGACATCAATGGTCTTCCATATTATTCCAGTTACACTGGAGATAGGCATGGTTTGCGGAATATTGGTATGCCAGACATTGAAGAATTTAAATCTCACGTACTAACAATAGTTTAGACTTGGAAATTTGGAGGATCATATGCGGCTGTAACAGCTCTGACAATGGCAGCGTACACAGCATTCACAATCACAACGACGTCCTGGCGGACTAAGTTCAGGAAGCAAGCAAATGATGCCGATAACAGGTCGGCAACGGTTGCAGTTGACTCTCTGCTAAACTACGAGGCCGTGAAGGTAAAATGGCCTTAGAAGAATCCGATGGTACGTTACTGATAGCAGGAAATAGTACTTTAACAACGAGCAATTCGAGGTGAAACGCTATGACAGTGCGCTCAAGGCCTATGAGAAAGCTTCCATCAAAGTTGCTACGTCACTTGCATTCCTGAATTCTGGACAAAACATCATTTTCTCTTCTGCTTTGACCACAATGATGTATTTGGCAGCTCAAGGAGTCTACGCTGGGCAGTTGACTGTAGGCGACCTGGTCATGATCAATCAACTTGTGTTCCAGCTCTCTGTACCATTGAACTTCCTAGGCACAGTTTACCGGGAGTTGAGGCAGTCCCTATTGGATATGGAGACACTATTTAACCTACAGAAAGTCAACGTGACTATCAATGTATGACTTACATATGCTTTATTTTTTTTGATTCTCTAACAGGATTTTAGGACTCCCCTAAAGCCAGACCACTTGAATTCAAGGGTGGTGAAATCAGATTTGAAAATGTGACATTTGGGTACCATCTTGAAAGGCCAATTTTGAAGAATGTCAGCTTCGTCATTCCTGCTGGGAAAAAGACTGCCATAGTGGGACCAAGCGGCTGTGGGTGAGTCTTACACAGCGGCTTCTGAGCTCGATAGTCCTTAACTGACTGGAATAGAAAATCTACCATTTTAAGGCTTCTCTTCCGCTTTTATGATGTCCAAGGTGGTAGAATTCTTGTCGACGGCCAAGACATCAGAGATGTAACACTGGAGTCCCTCAGAAAGAGTATTGGAGTGGTGCCCCAAGATACCCCTCTTTTTAATAATACTATTGAATTTAATATTCGATATGGTAGGATTGATTGCTCCGAGGATGAAATGATTGCCGCAGCAAAGAGAGCTAGAATCCATGATACGATAATGAAATTTCCCGATGGCTATCAGACAAAGGTCGGAGAGCGGGGCTTGATGATATCAGGTATGAATGCAATATGTCTAAGGTCAATTATGCAGCTAATTAGCTAATTATGCATAAGGTGGGGAGAAGCAGAGATTGGCTGTCTCGCGATTGCTGCTAAAAAATCCACCCCTGTTGTTCTTCGATGAGGCAGCAAGTGCCCAGTGTTCACAGCAATGCAGTCTAGGGTGCTAACGTGGTGTTAGACTTCGGCATTGGACACACATACCGAACAGGCTCTTCTACAAAACATCAGCAGTATTCTGAAGGAGAAGCAGCGCACAAGCATCTTCGTTGCGCACAGGCTTAGAACGATCTATGACAGCGGCAAGTCCATGCATGAGAATTGCCACGAGGTAATTGCTAACGATTTCCTCCAAACAGACCAAATCATTGTTTTGAAAGATGGAGTCGCTGCAGAATCCCCCGGTAGCCACAATCAGCTTATCGATGCTGGCGGGGAGTATTCTAAGTTATGGGCAGGTTAGTGATAGCCTTAGCCAGTCTTTGCGAGGAAAGCTAACATAGATACACTCCAAAGCCCAAGAAACTCTTATGGACTCGGCAGGTGAAGAAGAGCTCAAGAATCTTTGAGATTTGGGCATCAAATCCCAGTTAGTAGTGCCTTGAAGCCGGGCAGGGTTCCAGATGCATGCGGGGGAATCATTGAGATCTCCCACTTAACTCTTTCCCGCGCACTAAAATAACAAAAATATTTACCCCTTTTTTCAAGTCTTGGCTACAGCTCTCAACATGCCGCAGGTGTGTTCTCACCGAGTCTATCTGGATGACCTTATCCTATTACGATTTGCGCTCTGGCCTTACGCGGATCCACTCCGGCGCCCTGGGATGCGCCATCATAAATCGCTGGGGTGGTGGCCATGATCGCTGCTGCCGCATCTCCTTTCTCACCGTTCCCCCTTCTTGAACAAGCCTTGCCTCGCTAGAAGGCACAACCTTGCGAGGGGTGTCAAGCCTCAATTTGTATTTTGCCGGTCTTCTCACCATTCCATAGCCATAATATATTTGTGTGGTTCCCACCGTCGGTCGCTTTCTATCATTCTTTGGTTTGGTTCTTACGTTGGTACTTTGCCAACCACCCAGGGCCTTCTGATCATTCATCACTTTGTCGATCCATAACTAGTCTTTGGAACAGACCTGAGTTAGCCATTGGTCTCCGCAGTTTGCAAAGATGGGATTTTTCGAGAAGCTCAATGCAAGTAAGTTTTAGCTATATAACCGCCTCCAACCGGTGGTCCTTGATTGGAATCTCCTGCAATGTTATAAGTTTCAGTACTAACGCATGATGTCCCTCTATCAGAATTCGAGCTCTTTAAACTAGAACAGAGGTACGCCAAGCGCAAGAGGCGAACTACCTTCATCTCTGACGCTGTCTACGTCGACGGTGAATATGTCTACCAAGATAACTACAAAGCATCCTCTCCAACATCTACCATATCCAGCATGTGGAGCAGCACCAACACTAGGCGATCTTCAAATCACTCATAGAGAGTTGACGTGCGTACAGCTCCATGGGAATAGAGGAACAGGATTTGCCAAAACACACATTACACCGATATGCACATACAATACCTGCACGACAACTAATACAGACAAAGAGTATCGAACACAGAGCGCGAGTCATACCCAACAGATTTCCTCTCTAAATCTTATATCTTATCTTACTATATACTTGGACTATCTATCGTATTTCACGACATTGTCAATGTTGAACAACCTTTTAATTCCAATTCCTTTTTGTGATTACGAACGAGACACATGATACGATTGTGATCGGCATCATAGAAAGCACCGTGGGTTTGGTCATTTCACGGAGCCGCAAACATCGGAAGTGAGCTATGAGGGGCATGCTCCTTGTACAGGGTGACGAGAACAGCAACCGTGGTAGCCAGTGGTGCGAATGTACGCTCTGGTCTGTTTTTATGTGGGCGTTAGATAGAGTAGTTTCATAGGAGTTGGGGTTTATAAGTCTAAATGTTTTATGTATGTTACTGCATAAACGGTCAATCCCTGAACTATCTGTCTTTTTATTTATCTTTTCTTTTCTTTTCTTTTCTTTTCTTTTCTATTTTCATTCTTTGGTACAAGAACGGATTTTGGTTGATTTTATTCGCACTCACTGTTTTTTTCTTAAGTTAAGTCTGCTATCACTCGCTACACTCTCACTCGTAGAATGCATGCTTCTTTGAGTTCGCTGATCTTTGAATTTTCCTTTCTTCCTATTTTATATTTATGATTCGGGTTGGTTGTGGTACATTTGATGATGCCTTGCGCACAGGAATGGATTCATGTGGCATCTGAGTTTGAATTCACATCAAAAATATGAATATCGTTCTGCGAAACAATAGTTTCCATACAAAGTCTTCGTATCCAGAAATTCTCACCAATGAGTAAACAAGTAGATCTTAGCAAGAATGTGTGAGCCGATCTAAAGAACATGCTCCGCTTACTCCACCGACCTCGCTTATTTTATCATTCTAGGGAAAAAAAGAAACGACAATCATAACCAAGAGATGAATGTGTAGAATGTGGGGAGGTGGGGACTTCACAAATGCGTGAAGACTCAGATGCAATAACATCATACAACATGCTACAGCTTTGGATACAAGAAAATCCATGAAAACAACAAAAGAAATGGTCGAAAAGAAATCAAGTAAAAAAAGAAGCTACTTGCTCAACCCATACTCTAAAACGCCAAACCAACTAGCAATTTAATCAACAGATGATAGCGTATCGTACTCTCTCCACCGGTATCCACCCGCACTCGAGCCCTCAGAAGCTCGCATATGGCCCATTTCCATCGCACTATCTTTGTCATTCTTCTCAAGGCTGCAGAGAAGGCTTTACGCTACTTGCCTCTGGAAGCAGCCTTCCGCCCCCAGCCAACCTTCCTATTCCTGTCAGTCCGCCTCTCGGCTTCGAATTCCCACTAGGTGCATTGCCTCCGGTTCCACCACTTGGCGTAGGAACCCTCGGAGGTGTAAATGTCGCAGACATGGTCCCAACACCGTTACTATTATTACCCGGCGCAGAGGGTCTATTCGAATACTGCTGCATAGTCTGCCTTCGGGCTCTTTCTTGTACTGCTCTAAACTTATCCAAGAGTTCCATCCATTTGATATCCTCTGGACGGCCTTTAACACGGGTAGGTCGCTCGTATGATTGAGTGGGCGCATTGGTTGTTTGTGTGTTCCTGCGACGGACTGATTAGCATTAACATAAACCTAGGGGAATGTATTGCTCACCCCCCTCGCGGGACAATGTGTAGGTAACCGATAGGGCTGACACTGTTTAAACGATTTTTGAGGAGTCCAAATGCAGAGGATTGGGGTAGTAGCATGAGAAGGCCATAGAGAGATTTGTATAGAAATGGGTATTTCTCTGGCTCCAGTAGCTGTAATCGCAAATCTGAATGCCCACAAATTAGCTCAGACCGGCCACTTGCTGATAGAAATAGCATAACATACAAGTAAAGACTGGGGATTCTAATAGCTGAACAAGCTTATCGACTTGGATAAGCATATTCACGGTGATATCTAGGTCAGCCCTACGTGAAGTCAGCATGCTTGGAGTGTTTTCCATATCAGGGGGTGGACTACATTATCTGCAACAAATTCGATGCCTGCTCGTATGCCTGGGCAAGCAAGCAGAGCGAGAAAGTTGCAACAGCATTATAACACCATGACCTGAAAAGGCTTACGAATATCATTTGGCCATCCTGTGGAATATTTCAGCGTATCATCACCTTAAGTCAGTTGGAATGGACAAACCTTAGTATCCAAATTTCTTAGGCGTTTTCTGAGGTCGATCAGTTCTGGTGCGGTAATCAAGATATTGTTGAGGTTTTGGACCATGATGCTAGCGAACTCTACGTCTTCATCCTTCTCAAGAATATCTGCAAGAGTGCGATAAATCTTCTCGGGATTAAGGTTTGTACACAGCTGCCGGATAATCATATTGCCACGGGTTTCAAGCAGTCGGCGATCAGTGCTAAATAGCGAAAGTAGATTCACCATGAATAAAGCAAAGTAGTCATCCTCGCTATTTTGTGAGATCTGAGACAAGAGCTGGAGATCTCTTTGGACAACCTGAAGTTCAGGAATGTTAGCGGGAGGGGTAATGAGATAAGTGGTTGGATATTAATATACCTGATCACTAGAGTCCGATAGAGTTTTGAGGAGAGCGGGAAAAGTCCCATCATTAATGGCCAGAATCTAGGGTTGGTCAGCACCTTTTTTGTGTTCATGGCTAGGAGAAAGAATGTATACTTTTCGGGGAGCTTTTTTATGCAGCATTATCAGCCATTCCAAAGCGACCACTCTCGTTTCTTCAAACTCATTCAGAAACTGTAGTGTAAGAGCATTGACAGTTGCTTGATAATCAAGTTCGGGAAATTTGGGTGGAATAGGACTATTTGAGGGAGGAAATCTCGATGATATGCTTCCTCCGATATCGCTCTGATTTCCTACAGACTCCCGAGGTGGCTCAATAGAATCTCGCCCACCCTGTGGTGCCCGTCCTATCGACAACCTGGGGGTTGATGGTGTTGCTGTACGTGGCGGGGGGGAGATATCGTCACTAAGGCTGGCCACCAGGTTCATCAAAGATGTATTGACCTTCAGGGCAGCTTGTCGAATAGCCTCTGAATTTGACGATATTGCTGGGAGTACCATCGACAATAGGCGAGGTAGAAACAGGACTAAATCTTCCGGGCAAATCTCGAAAAAGTCGTCCACCCACCGCAACGCAGTGAGCTGTATATCCTCCTCTGAAAAATGAGCCTTTGGTTCATCAAATATTTTGGCATTGGGGGGCATACGAGAGATGTCATTTGGTGCCTCAAGGAACGGTATCAGGATTTCAATGATTCTCTGATGGTCTATCTGCACGTCTTGACCAGGGATCCAACTGCCATCCGCGGTATCGTCCGCTATGGCGTATTCTTCACCGCCCATGGATTCTTGTTGCCTGCTTGCTTCTTCAGTATTTCCACTACCACTATCACTCATAGTTCTTGTTCGCTTCTCTGTTCGACTCTTTCTAGAGTCCTCAATACCCCGTTTTAACCTTGCTATTCGCTTAATTTCTTGCAAGAACCCCTCTAGAGCATCTTGGGTCGCCACCTGGACATCCTTATTTGGATCATTAAGGAATTTGAACAGACCTTCAAGAAAGTCTGGGAGATATGTCACAAGCTCAAGGTCAGGAATACTGTCTAGTAAAGTTATCCACGAAACAAGGAAATTTCTGGTAAAAGGGTTGATGACATGTATTCTTTCTCTGAGAAGTGGTATGAAGCGAGGTAAAGAAAAGGCTGTTGGAAAGGCAGCCTCGGACTGAAATGTAGGCGAGCATGCCCCTGAGCTAGTTTCGGCTATACTCTCTTCTGGAGACTGTAATATAGAAACATATGTTGCTGCTGATTCGGCAACAATATCTTTGATAAGTCGATCAAATAGTTCGGCTCCGTTCTTGACTGATAGCTCAGCATCGGCCGCAAGCTTTAGGCGTATTAGCAGCTTCTCATAGTGCTTTTAAAGGTCCATACCTTGCACAGTGCATCAAAAACACTATTGAAAAATGGCAAGATTTCCCCTTTGGCGACCTTAGCAATGTTATACATGCTCTCGCATGCATAATACCTGACTCGTGCGTCTTGATCAGAGAAGCATGCGAGCACCGGTGGTACTATCTCTCCAAGATATTGTGCGACTTCCTTCAGTTCTGTCAGCTCGAGTGAATAGTTAAAGTAACTCTCTCCACCTACCGGCCCTAGGGCAATGGAGGCAGCAGCAAGGCCAATCAAGCCACCATTCCTCGCATTGGGCTGATGCACGGAATATGCATATTCGTGACAAAGCTCATGGATGATTGCCCTGATTCGCTCATGATCGTCCTGGTCGATACAATCTCGGATGACTTTTTCTAGGCTATTCGTTTTCTGTTAGCCAACTGCATTAAATCGGTACTTAAGTAGCTACAAGTCGGTAATGATATGACGCCCTGCCATATAACGGTTACCCGGTCATAATATTGGGTTGAGGGTTGGGGGTTGGAGTTTGGGAAACACCTACTCTAAAGCACCTATCTTCCGTTTGTCGTATAGCTTGTCGTTCAAGCTACGTTGAATATGTGGATCCATGAATTGTTCTCGGCACCGAGGAACGCCTGTATCCTTTTCGCCTGTACAAAAAGTCCAAAATTCTTGCTCGATGGTCGTGTGCTATATAAGGCTTTTGTCACTGATGCAGGGTGGGAAGTCTCCTCACTCATCAACGTTTTTGACCTATTGCTCGAAACAGGTGTCTTTCGAGTTGGAGACAATGATTTGTGGTTGACTCTCTGTATAGTGTAGGCGAGTGTGTGTGGGGTGGGTTTGTGTTGATGTTTGTTGTATTAGGTACCTGTGCAGGCACTTGACCAAGTGCGCTTTGGTAGATGTCTACAAACCCACATGTTAGGTAGAGAACCAACCACTCGCGTATTTATGTAAATGTCGTCAGGGCAAGCACTTCATCGCAAAGAGATGTAGACCGTACCTCCAGTGCAATGCGCCGGTGAGAAGCAGAATATTATGGAATATGAAGATAACCAAATAGCCAGTATTACGATTCGTACTTGGCCATTTCATGAAAATCAGATGTCAAGAAGCATGGATAACTCAATGCCATGCTCTCTATGACATCGATGCCGGGCTTGGCGCACGCAGGGCCTCAGGTTTCTTGGGCAAAATACTCTAATTATGTGGGGGCATCACGATGGTTTGTGTTGCATGATGCTCAATGCAAGCCGACCTGAAGGCATTCGAGCTTCCCATTGGGTGTTGCGATATTGCATGCATTCGGGTGGGCTGCTACACGTGGGGTGAATGTGGGGAGCTGAATATCGGTACTGTACTGTAGGTTCGAATTGTTCTGCGGAACGTTCGACAGGGCTTCTGCCAATGCACGCGGGGCCCAATCCGAAAACGTACTTTTGCATGAACACATAAACAATTGAGATTTGTATTTTTTTAACGCTACGAGTGCTCGGCCTGAGATTGGTCGCTAATCTGTTTGGCCTCGATGAGAAACACCTAGACCAAAAACAAAGCGTTGAAATGACTGTCCTGGAGCTCTGGAAAGGAAGTGATGGGAGGGCTGCGGCTTGGGGACACAGGCTTAGAGGCAACGCCTTTGCCAACGCATCAAACACACTTTTTTTTTTGGCAGGGGAGAAATAAAGCTGTGGAAAAGCGTACCCTGGGACAATAATGTGCCCATTTCTCCAAACACGTCCCACCTGATCTATAAGCTCACTTGTCCTTTACCCACAGTCGAGGATTCTGAAAATACCTACATCAAAACGGGAACGGGAACAGGAACCCTGAGGCCGTCATCATCGGGCAATTCGAGATGAAATGGCTGAGGAACAACTTCATGATGAGAGCTCATCATCTTCAGTCTTTCTAGATTATAATTTCTCAATTGAAGCTTTACGGAGATGGATAGTAGCTTTGTGAGTTTACGCAGGCAGGTCTCCAATTGTATTCTGGTTCTGACCGTTGTGCTAGTGTTGTCTGCGATTTCAATGTCGACATTGGTTAGCGAATCCACAGATGCGCTGCTTGATGGCAAATGCACAATGATGTTAATACTCGAAATAGGCGTGGAGGTCGAGTACATGCTTCCACCGACACCAGAGATCTCAACGTCCGACCTATCAACTATTTGCTTTAATAGGTGTGTGCACGGACTTATATTGCCGCATGGCGGGGTATGTGCTCATATGTGGTGCTCTAGCTTTCCCGAGAGGAATTCCGATACTGTTGGCGACGTGGAATTTCATTTCAGGTTTCGACACTCGTCCAGCGAGCTCGTACTCGAGGCAGATCACGATAAAGATGCTGCATACTGGTATGGTTTCTGTCTTTTTAGGCAACAGAAGGATATCACAGTGAAACGACACTTCCGACAGAAATCACTTGTCCTCATCTCTCAACATAACTATGCCACTCTGTTCCGCCACCTTGTCAAAACTGTGGCCCTTATTGACTTCGACATCAACCCTACCATTGTCGAGTCTGCTTGTGCGAACATCGCCTCGTGGAACCCACCAGAGATCGGTCACCAGGAGCTACCTTTCCTCGGGTCTCTGCTCAAAGTTCATATGTAACTTCCCTAGCTTCCCCTAGTTATCTCTGCAAGAATTGGCTAATATAGGAAACCTAGACCTCCCCATGTCGCCTTCCCACTCCAAGGTCTTGCGTCACCTTCAATGCCATCAAAGCTGGACCTCACATTGGAACACTCTAAGGAGATATATACCTCAGAGCCTCTGGGATCCTGGGCGAAGCTCATTGCACTATTACCCTCTCCGGCCGAACTCTACATCATATTTGAACAGGTGCCTAGCCCTAACTGTATTTTTATACAACAAGGCTGACCCGACATACGCGGTAGGCTGTACTTTGCGAACCTATGGTTATACTTGCCGATGAGCCTAGTATTTGTAGTGAATTGTTAGTAGGAAAAGTTAAGCTTCTTATAGAAGGATCTAATGCTAACCGAGATGACTAGTGTTTCCTGTGTTGTGGACTTTATACGGCCGGTAAGATTACCAATCATTTAAGTATTCTTATTCTGTATATTTACAACATAATATGCAGATCCCGTATTCTGGTGATTTTCGACCATATCTGACACTACAGTCGGACTTCTTCACAAATGTAGATGAAGGGGTAAGTGTCCAACTGGGTGCCTTGAGCAAATATTATCTGACAGGAGAAGCTCTCCTCTCGAAACAACTATATGATAGGTTTGGAACTACTCTCTATGGTGAAAGGCATACACGCTCACTAATTTCCCAGGAGTTACCAATCCTTTCTTCCTGAAACGACTACTACAAACGCAAGGGAAAGCAAGCAACCCAGCACATGTTGTATATTTGGCTCCTGAAGAGACTAGGCGTAATCATCAGAGCCGTTCCTTCTACCCTTTTACCACAGATGTTGAATTACCACCTGGGTTCATGCCAAATGAGACAAAAGGTCATATTGGCAAAGACTGGCGCTTTATCAAGAAGCTCGAAGAATATCTTCGTGGAAATGAGATGTCGGGTGAGACCACCCACTTCGTCCTCGGCTCTCAAAAAAAAACTTGTTACTAAACTAGCGCTACCCCCAATCTCCCCAGCCCGTGACTGTTCCGACATGATCCGCCGCCACTTCTCCATACTATCTGCACTCTTTCTCGCCCCCCTAAACCGCTACTTAGCCACTATCCTCAAAACTACAAACACCTCCGGTATCTCCAGCTACGCACCCTTCTCAGAAGACGACTTTCTAGCTAGTCTGTGGAAGCATGGGTGTCATATGGGATTTAAAGGAAAGACGGGGTTCCATAGACATAAGAATGCAGAAGCTTTTTATAGACGATTCTATAGAAGTAAGAACTTTGAGAGCTGGTTGGGGATGAAATTAGAAATGAGGAATGCGCAGGATATGCAGAATGGGAGCAAGGAAGTGGAGTAGGAGTAGTCAGAGCAGGAAAAAAGTTAGAAGTGATTAGAAAAAAAGAGGGTGCGAACCCAAGGGGATTCAAAGGAGTCGTTCATTTAGTTATTTATGGGTATTTGATTTTTTTTGTTTTTGTTTTTCTTTTGAGTCTTCATTCTATACCCTAGTTGATGTACGATATCGATATGTTTGTATTGTTGTTTTTCTTGCCTGGTTATTTGGTTGATTGAATGCGTTCTTGGGTCGGGTGTACTTAATATGTATATCTTGGTTGTGTCCTTTTCTGTTTATCTGTTCTTGGCGGCCATTGTCAATGAAAAAGGCGGGTTGTTGTTCTGACTACCACAAAGGATGGTGTACAAATGGTTTGTTGAAGATGTGTTGGTAACTTAGTACTACCTCACCAGTCCCGCCGTATCCCGTGATGTACCAAGGAGTTCTGAGGGTAACCAGCCCTCTCCCTGCTGCGCATGAATGAGTTTTTAATATAAAAAACGCAGGGTGGTAGATGCAAACAACGGACCTTTCCAGAACTCATGCGTAATTTTTAAACAAGTATGAGGTATTATTGTTATAACTTAGAATACATATGTATCCCTCTGCCAACCAGACTACCCCCCAGAGCCTACAACCCTTATACCACCTCCTCCCCCCCCTTCCTCCCCAAAACCAACACCCTCAGCAACAATCCCAACTCCAACCACCCCAACACCCCCTTCATCCCCATGCTTCCACCCCGCACCCTAGACCGCCTATACTTTACCACGCCCAAAACAAAAGTTGCTTCTGAAATTCAACGGGCCAAAAATGTCAATACCGCCGCCACTAAAATCTACTCACTAGGCATTCCATTCTTACGGACTATTGTTAAGATATTTCTGCATAGCGTATAATTCCGGAGAGTTAATTTCCCCAATACGCCCCAAACTAAGCAACAAAAATCCGGTCCTAGCCTTAGGCTTATAATAATCGCCAGTTTCTAGAAATTAAAAAAAAGTACAACAGAAACACAGTATACTATACATACCGTCTTAACCAAACTCCCTTTCCACCTTTCTATCCCTTACTTGCATGGACCTCAATCCCTTACTCGTAGCATAACTCGTCTTAACCTTCAGCACCTCCTGCATACCTTATTATTGTTTAATAGAGTTTCTTGTTAACTTTCTTGTTAAGTTACCATGGCAACCCGAAAACTTCCGATGTTACTTTATTTAGTAAATAAAAATAGCCGCACTTTGAAGCATACATAAATATCCAAGAAACTCATGCCTTCGCGGCCTATATATATATATCCAAGAAACTCATGCATTCACGGCTTATATATATATATATATGCATGGACACAGCCTCTAGATATCCAGGGGATTCATGCTTTCGCGGCCTCTATACATATAAGCCTCGAATGTATGAGTTTCTCGCATATATATATACAAGCCAGGAATGCATGAGTTTCTTGGATACAGTTTGTATGTGATTTTAGCGTATCCCATCGACCGGTCAATTGCTGTATCCTTTCTTTTTTTTTATTTTTTTTTATTAAGTCTATACCCGTATTGGACCCAAGATCATGATGAGGGCCCCAAAGCCTCCTCTTTAAAGGTTCGACCTATGCTTTCGGAACAAGAAGCAAAAATGCTACGTACACTCCGCTTTACCTTATGAAATAAAAAATAAAAAACCTAGTTCTATATCAGCCATTTTAGCTTACCACTGGCGAACAACGATCCTTGTCAGTTTAAAGACATAGATGGAGCTTATGCAGTAAAGGTGATATCCGAGCGCAAAAACAGGTGGATGGTACATAACACTCGAAGTGGTAGGTACATCCTATTAGTAAGGCTTGCTCCTGTTCTTCTTACTATGCTTCTTTTCCTCTCGTTTCCTTTCAACCTTGGGCTTTTCAAGCTCTTCAGCCACTTCAGGCTCGGGTCCCCTCCATACCTTGACCAACCCGTCCTCTCCACCCGTATATATAGTTCCAGTCTCCTGTATCATGTGAATACACCTTACCACCTCCTCCCCATGCCCTCCTGCTAACCGGATCCCCCTCTCAGCATTGATTCTCCAGCCCGACATTCTCTGTTTAGTCTGCCCACCCAAATGATTCTCAACTGGCATTAGATCAACCCACTGTTGCTGATGTGACCCAATCACCAATGTACCTCCGCTTCCAGCCGTTTCTGACAGAAGAGTCATGACATAGTCGCACCCTAGTTTTTGCCTCATATCTCCCCATATACTCTTTTCCTTACTCGCCTCCCCCTCTGCAATTGGGGAAGTATCGGTATCTACGGTATTAGGGTCGTTAAGAGGGTAAACTGTGAGAATCTCATCATGCGATAGGGCGTATATGTCTATATCTTCTACCCAGGGGGCAGTTGAGCGGAGAAATCCAGCACGATGTACTGAGGATCCATGGTTTATCACTTGGAAGAGAGCCTCATCATCATCAGCATCTCTGATGTCTTTTTTGGCCCGCTTGAGATCGTAGACGTTTACTAGGCCATCGGTAGAGCCTGAGAGCAGTAATGACAACTTCACTGTGTCAAATTGAAGCTTTTCGCGTCGTTAGTTAGATGTACACCTCACTAGCTCAAATGGGAGTAAAACTTCAGTAACATCATCATTATGACTCTCTGTATAATGTCTCGAGACTGCAGAATTCCTTAAGTCCCTACGCCCAGTCAGTATCGCTTATGTCTGCCTGTCTGTGAAATCACATACCATATTATTACAGAGGCTAAATGATCTACCAACTCCTCCCCCGCTGCAATTGCATTATATCCCTTATTCACTGCCAGGGAGAGGAAGGGCTTTCCACGTGCTTGTCATCCCTCGACTTCCATCAGCCTAAGTCTTCCCGAGGCCTCAAAATCGAGATAAGTTGGTTTACAAACATGCCAATTTTCCGCTTTGCTTTCCACTGCGGGCATCCCAAATCCTTACATGGCCATCTCTGCCCGCTGTAACGAGTACATTTGTATCCAAGGCCTTTAAACATGTAGCACCGTCTGCATGGATAATTGGAATGGTGGTGAGTAGTTGTACAGTCGAAGCATTGAAGATGTGTAGCGAATTTGTGGACGAGATTGCTGCAAGATTGCTAGGACCTTGAGGCGCAATTTCGTAGATATATGTGCCTTGGGGTGTAGAGAGATTGTTTGACAATACAGAATTGAATATTTGCGGCATTTTGGAGACATGCAACGTTCCAACGAGTACGACTGGACTCAGAAAGCAAAAGTTGTAATTCTTGGCTTTTTTTCCCTGGAACCTTCATCAGCTTCTACAGTGGTGGTACGTTGTCATCTCATCGACATGTCAAAACAATACCATAAACCTAGTGATTTCTCGTTGAAAAGATGCACAACCTCCAGAAAGAAAGAACCACAGACAGCCGACGAGTTTATTGGATGTATGTCCCAGCCTCCAAATCCAATCATTCAGATGAGCAAAGCAGCTGACGATGGTTCGAACAACCTACAGTTGGAACTGACTTTGAGGAGTCTGGTGACCGCTGGCGTAATCAAGATAATCCAAAGGTATTAAACTCGGCTTTAGATTTTGTTCTAAAAATTAACTGTATGTAGTCTTCACGCTTTTATATGAAGGCTATTGCAGCCTATGAAGCTGCCTTGAGGCTTGCACCTAATTCCCTCGACGCCGCATACAATAGAGCTCGCCTTCAGCTCACCATTGCTACCAATGACCATCTTTCTCCCCCAGGAGTTAACTATAGCGCTGCGGACATGCTTCAGGAAGCATTGAGATATCACGAATATTGCTTGAATTTACCGAACGGGCACTCCGAGCATGATATTATTTTGTATGAACATCCTTCATTATGACGGGAATTCATAGCGCTGATTCGTCAAGAGCTTCCATTTAATAGCAATACTGGCCAGACATACATTGCACTTGCAGAAGAGGTCTCATCAGGAGCGAATGGCTCGGGCTCAGCGCCATTGATGAGGGCTATGGAATTAGTCTGGAATGGGATCCAAATGTTTGATCGTGCATTAGCGTTACAGGAATCACAGTTACAGTCTATGGTGCCTCAAGATGTTGATATTGATCTGGACACAGAGGACGGTGGGGTCACTCTTTGTGATTCCAACATATTCGAAGGAGTGGAGCGGGCGGAGGCTGATAGGCCTGAGCAGGGTGAACGTTGGGCAGTTATCAAAGAGCCAGTCACCAGGTCAGACGTCTTTGACACGGTGCTCGCGAAACTTGAGGCATTGATCCTTCTTTGCGGCTTAATTCAACAAACTGGTAACACCAAATTCACTGGCGATCCCTACATATTCTATAAAGAACAGGAAGGCTACCTCCTGTCAAAGCTAGAGAAATTGCTTGAGTATTCACCAGAGAGCAAAGCTGAAGCGGCGATAACTAGAGCAAATTTCACCGTTGCAGTTGCGGATTTGGGTTTTAAATCTTGGAATCTATCGGCGCAGCAGTACACAGAGTACGTCCAACGAGCGTTTCCCTCTGGAACAACGGCAGAACTTGGACCTGTCATGATTGTGAACAAGGCAGAGGCCTATATTCAACTTGCGCAAACTTTTCTAGACCGCGCAAATTTAAATGCAGCAGAGGTCACCTGGAGTCAAATACTCTCTCACTTTACCCTTGCTGCAAAGCTCCTTGCAGAAGCTGCAACTCAAGATAAGATGAACGCTAGGTTATGCTGTCTTCGTGGTGACGTTGAAATGTTCCGTAGCCGGATAATTATGCGCAATGAGGCAGACCCAAAGCGATTGACTACTGTAGAGACATTGTGGAATAATGCGGGAGTTTTCTATCGAGGAACTAGGAGACTTGCAGAAGCATCCCCAGATGGGCAGATGGATATGAAAGTAGAAGGGATAGTAAAGGGAATTGTGGCCGAGATGCAGAAACAACTTACGCGGGAAGGCTGTGATCCTGCGGAAATCCTGGCGAACGCGAGGAAGGAGTTGGCTGCTTTTCCTGGGTGGGGCGAGATCGCTGTTGAGGCCGTTAGGAACGGTGTTTTTGACGAGATGATCTTGGTGGAGTTGGAGAAGTAAAAGCACCTTCTTTCTATAAATCTACTACTATAGTAATTGCCAACAAATGCACATATTCGAACTTCGGAAATACTACTTATGGAAATATATGTGTAGGTAGTCAAGTCACCAGAGAGTAAATTTAGTCTTTCTTAAATATAAACAAGTACGTTTATCCCAGCAGGTACTGTACCAGCAGAGCTAATAGAGGTGATGACATCAATGCCTTCTTCAGTGCCCCGAAGGCATGCTCCTGAGTGACGCCTCAGACACCAGCGAGTGACTGTGCGAACTTCTGGTACGCTGGTGCACGGGGAGGAGGGAGTTGAGGTACTCGCGGGGCAAAGCACCCTGCAGGAGGGAGTTGAGGGTAACCAAGGTTCACGGGGGGTACATAGATAAAAGGATTTGGTTGATTCACCGAGGAGTCTCCGAATTCCCCCATTTTTACGGATACTAGTATTCAGTCTATTCACTCTATTCACTCTATTTACTCTGCGCACTCTAATTCCGCTTACTCTGCTCACTCTGTGCTCACTCCTTAGGTATAAGAGAGAGAGTCCGGGAGGTGCCGGGACGGTGGCAGAGAGCAGCGAGGGTCTCATCAGGGAAAGGCCCTGGGTTTTGGGTATTGGCTTGATTTTGGCTGAATGTGAGGGTAACTATGCTGTAAGCATAGTTTTCATGCTTGCGTGATGCCTGGGGGGTTATTTTGTGGTACGAGGCTTTGCAGAGGCGCTTGATTTTTGTTTATGAGAAAATGTTTAACAAGTGTGCACATGTTTTAAGGATCCAGGGACCTGGATTGATACTGTATAATAACATTTTTCCGAATCGAACAGAACCACCGGTACTCTCCTGGCTAGGGATTCAGATTGTACATATTAGGAACAATTTTGGAAGTCTGTACGCCTGTGGAGCCTAAGGCTATGAGCCGGCTCCGTTCTCTCATCCTAAAAGACTCGGTACACACACTGAACAACGAGCTACATAAACGTCCTGCCTCCCGAGCCCAAGAAAACAATACCGAAATAACCCCTTCTTCCCCCGCCACGCCCCTGACCGGCCCCTTCCCCGACATAAAATAAAACAACCTCCGCCGCCACGCCCCGTACCGGCCCTCCCCTGAAAAGGCCACCATTCCTCACCACCACTCAAACCAGGTCCAGGTTAGAGAAGAGTGAATTCTTCCCCCCTGTCTTTCCCAGTCCTGCAGTGAACGTAGTTTCTTCTCTTCCACCTGACCATCTCTTTCTCACGCCTTCTTTTCCACTCCTGCTTCAGACCCCCTTCCGTGATCAGGGGGTATCCTGGGTATAACTCTTCCGCCCCCTCTTTGGCCAGAGTATCCGCTCGCTCATTCCCTGGGATGATACATGCGCTTTTACTCAGCCTGACTGCCTCCGCCTCTAGGTACTCCTGCCTTTCCTTTATCTCCACAACTATGCCCCCCAAGTCCCCTGTTCTTGCCTTGCCCCTCTTCCCCGCTTTCTTTATCATCGCGATTGCCGCCTGTGTGTCCGTTAATATTAGGACTTTCCACTCAGGCGAGGCCTCTTCCAGCGCTCTCCCTATTCCCACCACCTCCCCCTCCCACACCGTTGTCATTTTTCCTATCCCTATCTTCCCTGTCACCTTACCCCCTTCCGAGAACCACCCTCCCCCTACGCGCCCCTCTTCACTTATACTTCCATCCATATACACCACCACCGCATCCTCTTTCATCTCCTCAATTTTCCTTGTCCAGCGGTCTGGCTTTGCTTCTTTGAACAAGCCTAGTTCCACTGTTGGAATGTGCGTCTTTGGTACCTGGGCTTCCTTCGGTAGAAAGTGACTTCCTGTTAAAAGGTGCAAACCAGCCCATACCTTACATTTGAATATTGGGTCTACTCCTCAAGCTCAACTTCTCGTTCCCTTCCCTCTTTCAGGAATCCCGCCTTACTGTTGATTGCCATCAAAACTGACGTGAAACCACCATTCAGCAAGTAAGGTTCTCCGAAGTCATCCCATGCACTGCCTTCTTCTCGATTCCTCCTTTTCTCATCTTCAAGCATTAGATCCCCAAACGTGTGGGATCCCTCATGATCTTCTCCATCAACCTGGCCTGTGCCGCATACTAGACCATCCTCGGTGACCCCACTCCGGCAATCTGGCTTACCAGCTCTATCTTCCGATCCATTTGTTGCATTGGAGGGCCTGGTACTGCAACTTTTCGAACTCCTCCTCCCAGTCCCGCTGTCCTCTTCACCCTAGCTCTGCTCCCCACAACGCCACCAGCCTGATCATCCCCTGTGTATGCCGCCCTCCAGCTATTCGCACGCATACCCCAGTTCGAACTTCCAAGGCCGCTTAGCTGATCCAACATCTTCCTTGCCTTCGCTATCATACTCTTCCAATGCTCTTTGAACGTCAAGCTTTTGTCCACGATGATTCCTACCCACTTCACCCACTGGAAGTCCTTGTTCTTAGGCCTCCTCTTCTTTCTCAATACCAACTTCTCATGCTTCGACTTTTCGAGGGGAAGGTTGTTCTATTCTGCTACCTTGTTAACTACCCTGTGACTCGTCCCAAAAGTTTATCCTGTTCCAAATACAAATGTTGAGGTGCAAGTCATCCCGTACAACAGCAGCTCAATGAATGGGGCCACCTTTGCTACTTCCACTTAGTCTTCCCCATATTACTAACAATAACGTGTTACAAAAGAAATATCCAGGAGAAATAGGAATAGATATTCTATTCAAACATAAATATATTGTAAGTAATTGTGTGAATGTAGTTTAGTAGAATATATCACTGCGAAATGCGACAATATGGGTGGTAAAATACCTCATAATTCTGATCAAACTTGGTTTCTAATTGCATGAACCGTTTTTTGCAAGGCGTTAATCAAAGGATTTTGACCTTCGTATGCAGAATTTTGAGGCCTCGCGATTGAATTGAGTAGCTTTTTTTTCTCTTTTTTTCTATTTGAATTCAGTATGTAGATGGAGATTTAGTCTGATTATCATCTTGTGCCTAGGAGAGGTCTGGTGGCCTGACCAACCAGGTGACACTGGGTGACAGCTCTACAGTCGTACACCAGAAACGCGCAACATCAGCAGCTTCTTTGGTTCGATGTATGCACTGCACATCGATCTTAATTGTGTCATTAATTACTTAAATTTTTTAAAAACAGCAAAATCACCCTAGTAATAGAATTACACCCTCATCTCCACGACAAAATGTCATTACCACCTAATAAACGCAGACCCACCGTCCTGGTAAGTGTGTACATTCCAGGCTGCCCTTTCCTGTACTTACAACTCGACAGGTTACAGACACCAGAGACCAGCGCCAGCCAAATTCAAAACCTCCACTGAGATACATCAGCGTGGACAACGTCCTCCAGAACTCGAGCCAAGTACCCTCCGGGCAGCAGCGACTACCGCCAATTCGAAGGCCCCCGCAAGCTCGCCCTACAGACCCACGCCTAGCAGCTCGCCTAGTAGGGCAAAACCTTCCTGTCCGATCTTCCAAGCTCAGTGAAAAGCTTGTGCTTCTGCCAGAGACCTCCGATACTAGGGGTAGATGGGACTTCGAAGAAGACAGCGCCGATGGCCCAATTCGTGACGACGAGGAGTGGGACCGAAATCATCACATTGAGCAAGAGAACCTCCATCCTCGAAAGTCGTACGCTGAAAGGCTCCCCAAGGACCGAAGAGCGGAGAAAGTGTCACGAGTGACGGCATTCTGCACAGCGGATGCTTACCGTTTACAAGCCACTTCGAAATTCCTAAAAGAGAAACATAACGCGAGAACTAAGCTATATGATGAGTGTTTATACGTTGCATACCATCTGCCTTTGATGCCAGGGACGGATGGATATAGAGTTAGGAGCAGCCCTGTGCTGAAGAGCCCTGGTGGTAAGGCAGTTTTAGACGTTGAAATTGAGCGCAGCGAACAGAGAGATTATCATGAGGGATATTTCGAATATAGAGAAGATGGAGCCGAATCAAGCAACCTTCTCAGCATGGGTAGCCCTGAAACAAGGAGGTTTATCAGAGGGGAAGAAGATACCAGGCACGAAGGTTATAGACCACCGACCAGAGCTCGATCCCCGGAGTCAGTTGAGGTCCATGAGATGAAGGCCTTCGCGGAGATGTTTGTCTTCTCATATGGTGTAGTCGTGTTTTGGAACTTTACCGAGAGGCAAGAAAAGGTGCGTGCTGATATATGCTCACTGTCCCTAATCTTACTGACTCTCTTACAGGATGTCCTGGCCGACTTAACTTTCGCCGTTTCGGAAACGAAAATCCCTCTTGTCTCAAGTCCTCTTCGTGAACAGGATTTTGAGACTGAGGAATTCCACTTCGAATACTCCTCCCGCATCAGAAGTCCTCGTATATATAACGATATGATTACCCTCCGCTCTGGGGATATTATGGTTAAACTGGCGATCTCCCACGCTATCGCTCAGAGCACCAAGCTATGCCGCTTTGAAGAGCGCATGGCAGCAACCATGTTAGGGGTCCAGCACATACCAAAAAGGCTTGCATTGACTGGCAAGCTTGGTATGCGAAGGGAGGATGTCGTTAAGATGAGCGGGAGGCTGTTCAAATTGAGAGTTGACGTTAACCTCTGTAAGTCCAAGATCAGTCATATTTACATCCTGTGGATGAATACCGGATGAATATAAATTTAAAACAGCGTACTAACCTGGTGGCTCCCATATGCATATAGCCTCGAACGTCCTAGACGTCCCAGAGTTCTTCTGGGACGCTGAGCCCACCCTACATCCACTCTACGCTGCGGTCCGGGAATACCTCGAGATCAAGCAACGTATTCTCGTTCTCAACGAGCGGTGCAGAGTTTTCCTTGACCTTGCTGATATTCTGTCCGACTCAATCGCAGATAGTAACATGTCTCGTGAGCAGCCTTTCTTGTTTCTCTGCTAATCTAACTTGTGTGACATATATGCCTGACATTCTTGTGCTACTTAGGGATCACTTGGATAATCATTATCCTCATTGTGATCTCTCTCTTTGTTACGGGCGGAGAGGTCATCCTGAGGTTTGGGCTGCTTACGGCAAGAAAGCAGCCTACGTTGATTGATCTGTTCCGGGCCATGAAGGAGCCGGCAGCGGGAAGGGTTCTAGAGGAGCTGTAAAGAGGAAGAGAAGGTATTAAAAGAAGGGCTTGGTTTCCACACAGTTTAATTTTTTTTGATCAGCATTCACAGGAGTTATTTATAGGTGTTTATTATTTATTATGGCATGAATGCTTTGTTTTAATGGGAATAGGGGTCCCTGAATTCTTGTAATATCGTTATTGTTTGGTTTTGAGGCAGATTATTCCCCTGGCTGGTATAGGAGTATGGATGGCAACATATCTCGATCATCAGACGCAAATTTGGCCTATTTTGTTGCATATGTAATAACTTTAATGTGTCCACCCATCTGCGGGTTTTTATTTTTCCTATCTAGCACCTTTATCGACACGTGACTTTTGATGTCATCCACCGCCAGGTCACATGACTGCCATCGGCGAATTTCACACCACCTTCCCCGCTTCCCACCCGTCCCCACGAGGCCCCCCCGCTCGTTTCCCTCAACGATGACATCTTCGACTCCACCCCCGCCCTTTCCTCACCCACCATCGGCCCTTCAACCTTATACAATCAAGACCTCGTCAAACTCCAATCCACTCGTGAGACTCAAGGCTGCCGCGCCGCAATTTCTGTCTCTAAGAGGGTAATGAATTCGGAAGGAAGATGGGGCTAGTTGCAGGTTGGGTTCGGGGCATGGCTGAGGGCAGGTATCGGCTGCTGGGGAGGGGGCAAAGGAGTAAGGAGTTGGTGAAAGAATTGGTTAGGTAGGTTGTCGTGGAGAAGTTTTTGGGGAGGGAGTGGGTTGATGAGGAGGGGGGTTGGAGGTGGGAGGTGTTGAGCCTGGGACGGTGAGAAGAGGATACAAGGAGAAGGGGGAATAGTGGAGGTTGATTTGGTTGGTGGTGCAGGATCACCCTGTATTGAGGAAGTGGGAGGGGAGGTTGACTGAGGCTGCGGGGAAGTTGGGGTTGGATATTCACGGGGCGAGGGGGAATGAGAAAAGAGGTGGGGAGACTCAAAAAGAAGGAGATTGGTAGGAGTAAGTTGAAATAGCATAAGGGATTGAGGCGAATTATGGCGGTTATGTTCCGCGCGCTGGGCACAGCATAACTTGGTTCATATAGCGCACACTGGTCAGAGGTATCGACTGCAGGCCTCCAGTTGCAACCCCCCGGGTGCCGGAGGGCACCCTCCTTCGAAGGGATTTTCAGTCTTTCCTCTCCACCTACACTTCATGATGAAGCACGCGATCTTCAGGTGCGTCATGATCTTCCGCAAATTCCTTTTGCGTCATGGGCATCAAAAGACCTGCTGTAAAGCTTGTATCCTATATTACTCGGGCATACTTGCATGCTCACGAGGTTAACTTCTATCCTTCCGCCCTAATATCCCCAACCATAATTATCACCACCACAAGCACCACTATATTCACCGCTATAATCGCCGTCGGAATCAGCTCTAGAATTACCAATCACCTACAGAAACATCACCAAGATGTCTACCATGGCCGATACATTGTCGAGGTTCGAGACTAATTTTTCATTCTTTCTTTTTTTAAAGGAAACAAACAGGTTCATAAGCACAGAGTTGGAAACGGTTCAGCAAGTGTATTCGAAGTTAAGAATGGCCGAACAACCTAATTTCAACCTTTACCGACTCCCGTTACAGCAGCAGCCAATGGGCTTACAATTTATAATTTACTATAAATAAAGATATAAAAATATATATGAAAGAGTTGCAGCTACAGAAATACAGAAAATGCAAAACATTCCCGCCTTCAAAGCTGGACAGGGGATTCTTCGGAGGTTGAATGAACGGTTCAATAAAATAGAGCTACGATTTGTTTCAATGTGAGTACAACGACTAGCTCCATAACTCGTACCTGGAACTCAACTAGATCCTGGAAGGGGTCAATACTCGGTTGCTTGACAGCTTAATAGCCATGGTGTTTTTCAAACTACTCAACTTATTCCATTACACAATTTCGGAATCAGGAGGTTGAGAATTAAGTGGGCCACACTACAATTTTCCGAAAATGCATTTGATTTCCCATTTTGCGGATCAAATACCCAAATACGGATCTCTACCGCAATATTCCACTGAGATCTGTGAGGCCTCCCATAGGCCCCTAAAGACGCATACCGGCGGAGCAATCATATCAATGCCATACCCCAAATCATTCGGACTTACACCCGAGGACACAATTTCGCCATGCGGGAAAAGAATATTGAACAATGGATCAGTGATCTTCCCCACATACCCGACGAAATACGTACCATCATTCCTCCCCCGCGCACGAGTTTACATCTGTCTAGCGATGCTTCCCCTGAGGAGACGACACGTACCCTGCAAGGACGGCTAACCATAACAGATATATATAATCTTGAAACTTTACAGACCCACTACAAACTGCCCGACCTGTTAACTGTTACAGCTAGCTATCTTGCACAGCACCCTTTCCGGCAATTATCCGACCCCGAAACCGACGCGGCTCGTCTTATGGATACCCCTCTCGAGGCATTTCTGATGCTTCAAGTTGCTGTTCCAACCTTCAATGACGATGGACACATGATACACCGTATACACTACACCGCAGATAAGTTATTCCGCAAGCAAGACCAAAGGCATGACTGGGTGTTTGTCCGACATCAACAGTCCTCTCCGGGGAAAGTTCCAGCTGGACTTGAGAGTTCCCGCCAAACTAAATGCATTGTTCAAGCTTCGAGACATAGTAGCTAAAGATACTTACCGCCTTGCTCATGTTTCGCTGATGACAATAGCCAGATCATCGACGCCAGATGGCCCAGAGGGCATGGTGCGTGTAGGATTGCTATGGAAGAATCATGTAATAAGCATCGGGGATATAGAGGGCATGGCCCACCTAGTCCCGATCCATGATGAAGAGCTTTATATTGTAAATAACCGCATTGATCTACATACATGGAATGATATTCATGATGGCAATTAGAATAGATTTATTTAGCAGAACCATACAAGAGCTTGAATATATATATCCTATTCTGCAGTAAAATGTTTTGAACATGTAGCTTTTAAATGATATACGTGACGTCTCGGAAGTAACAACGTCACACCCCGAGCTTCAGTTGCATCACCTGCTATCAATCTACGTCAGACGGGACAAGATTGTTTGTTTCAGCGGGGATACCGCATCTACTGGTGAGCAAGAGTCCTGGTCAGTTTAGAGACATAGGTCGAGTTTATGCAGTAAGTGACGCTACAACGGTCCATTTTTTGGGAAAAAGTGCACAAGGTATCCGAGCGCAAAAATAGAGTGGATGATACCGTGCAATCTGATCTACAAGAGACCATATTTTTGAAAAAGTACACCGCGCAAACTAATCTACAAGAGTCCATTTTTTTGAAAAAGTATACTGCTAAGGATTTACATCGGTTTCATCCACCACATCCTCAGCCAAAACAACATATTCAACCTCTTCATCAGAATCCAACTCTTTTTCCCATTACCCCACCACAAGATTAGGTAGCCCCTCGTATATGCAGTTGATGGTCATCATTACCAGTTGGACAAAGTAAAATACCAGTCTGCTTAAACGCCTTGATAATTGTATCCCGCTTATGTTCATGAAGCCATAACCAGGCAGCTGCCACTGCATGTGTAATTCCAATTCGGCGATGTCCAATGCTAGTATCTTCATCCTCATTGTCCAATGTTTTCTCCAGAATAAAACACCTATTTTTGCGCTCGGCTAACTTGTGACACTTTTTCCCAAAAAATGGACCGTTGTAGTGTCACTTACTGCATAAGCTCGACCTACGTCTCTAAACTGACCAGGACTCTTGCTCAACCAGTAGATGCGGTACCAATGGTATTGCTGGGACACATGTTGAGCTTGGAGGTGATGAGTGATCAGCTTTTACGTTGGCATTTTAGACAGGCAGTCTAACATTGTAAGATTACGAGGTTATGTAGCGGAGGAATCGTGAAGAGAATTGTATGTGTATATTCAAATAGATAGCAGAGTTATCTTAGGTATCGCTATAGACTTATTGCTACGGTCCTAGTACTCTAGAGAAGAAATCCCATTATCCAGTGACGAATTCCTGCTCTTTTATCCTTCTGTCCTTTCGCCCGTTTTGCCATTTTTGGTCCCCTTGGCTTCAGCTTGTCTTTGCCCAACTTGCCATTCCCAGTCTCGTGCATATTCCCGTGATACTTACCGGGATTGTTCCACGTGAGAGTATACATGAGGGGATCTGGTGAGCCTTTGTGATTTTCCACCGGAAATAATGAGCAGGCCTATGGCAGCTTGGAAGATGAACCATTCGCGAACAGAGAGAGAGAAGAGGATAGGGATATATTCCCAATATACATTTCTACCTGTATTTGCAGTGATACTTTAAGTAAACTATTCTCACTGACATTCCCATTGACAATTTCACAGCAGTAATTTTGGGTTATGGGTATTATTCTGAGGATTATTCTAAGGCTGATTCGCCATTATGATGTATATAGTGTTAGAATTTAGGACATGGTCAAGATGGTTATGGTAGTTGAGACTGCATCTTGAATGCGCATCCCCAACCAACCGGGCCTGTGCTACACTTAACGGTGAAGATCCTCTGGTATAATTTTACAACTTTTTTTTAAAAAAAAAACTCCACACCATCTCGTCCTCTCTACCTGAGAGATCGGGGAGCATAAGAATATGAGCAAGCAAAAAAACAGGAAAAAAAGAAAGAAGTAAATATATACAGTGACAAGAAAGTTATGCTGCTCTACCTACCCTACACTCCATAAACACCTGTGAAAGCCCCCCAAAAACATAAAAGAAAACCATTTTGGCATAGGAAGGATAAGTGAGTTGATGTCGCAGACGAAGCCCGGGTTGCTGCAGACATCACTGTTGTCTTATTACTATAGTATGAATAAAAGATATGTCGTACCAGCAGCCAATATTCCCATCAGCATCGTCACTCCCACCGGCTTTCCAACAGCGCTATTGTCGAGAATTGGACCATCCAACCAATTCGGCGAACTCGTCACACTCGCACTGGGCTTCTCCGTTCCCGCCTGCTGTATTACCACAGAAGCACTACCGCTTAGCGTTGGAACACTCGTCGTAGCCATCTCCGAAGTCGGCACTGGTAACTCTGTCGTAGCAGTTACAATAATCTGCTCACCCAAATCCCCCGGAGCAGTCATGGTCCAATCTCCAATCTGCCCTGGAAGCTCCATCGAGACCGGTATATCAACTGAGACCGTTTTATCGACATCCCAGGTCAACGGGGCAGGAGGGGAATATGTTAATGTTCCCTCGTAGACAATCTCGCTCCGAACCACTGTGAGATATGGGACATCGGTCAGCAGGGCCGGTGGGGTAGGAATGCTGGTATCTATGACGAGTGGGTCGTTGACTCCGGGGTCGTTGACAATAAAATCGTTCGTTGTGGTATCATCTGGCACGGAGCTAATCCCACTATTTGCTGCATTCTGTGCTTGGAAGTATGCCCCGGCGAGTGGTGGCCCAAAGGTATTATTTCTCTCGAAGCTCTGCACGTCAAAGATCCTCCTGTTATCTGTTGAGAAGCTGCCAAGGTCGACATTATCACTCGGCTGCATGAATAGCAAGAAAATATATCTATGCAAACCCGTATCCACCGCAGGAGCTGGAGCACGATACGGAACCACCGGTGGAACTGTAGTCGTTAATCTATGATATACCGACTCTGTTGTTTCTCCAAGATCAGTGGTAATTCTCAGTCCCGCCTGGACGAAATGCAAGAATTGCGCTGCGGTAGGGTTTTCTCGAGAAGGTGCATCGGGGTCGACCATGACGAGGGTGTAGAGCTGAGTTGTGTTAATAGGGAGGAAGGGATTGCCGTAGCCTTCAAAGGGTGCGATGGAGATGGCATTGGGTGCGTTGGAGGTGTCATTAGGAGTAGCTTCGACTCCACTGTTGATGTTGCCTTGGAGGGTGAATCCGGGAGACTCGTAAGCAATGATAAGATTGCCATAGTTGATGAATGGGGTGAGGGGAGGGAAAATGCCTTGTAGCGAGGAGGAGTTGTCCTTTCGCGCAAAGGTACTTATGGGTGAGAAGAGAATAGAAACAAGGAGGGGGATTCGTAATGTAGAGAAAAACATTTCTTAGGGAGCTGAACAGGTTCACAGAGCCGTGGTACTCCGGACCCTTAACGCCAAATAAAGACGTCAATGCTTCCCAAGAGGGTATATAAGTTCCTTGTAACACAGGCGGTGATAAAAATAGTTAAAGGAAAGAGAGATTAAAGAAGCAGGGCACGCCCGTCAGAACAGAAACTAAGAAGCGGATACTGTACTCGCTGCTGGCAGCTGTAAGCACTTGGTATCACGAGACAGATCGGTACGTATATCTCCCGACCAGAGAACTGTCAAAGTCCCACGACAACGACAAACCACTCCTGTTCGTCGAAAACAACGAAAGAGGGAAGAAAACGAAGCCTCAGATGCAGAGGATCTATCTGGGTAGAAAAGAACGGGAGGATAAAGTGATCTGCCACCTGAGCGGAGAAATATCTTGACACATGGCGGTTTCGAAACTTGACACACCGTTTCTCATTCTCCTTCTTTCTCCTCGAAAAATGCCTTTCACTTGGGTATCTGCAAACTTTCATACCTACTTAGGTGGCAACGTACTAACCGCGGAGGGAGGAGTCTGAAGTAGGTATACGTACCAGTACATGGTGTTTCATCCAGCCTGAGGCTGCTCACGCATGCAGGTACATTTGCTTGATAGGCCGTCGTTAACTTCGTACAGGTTGTGTTGCGTACGCGCTGCACCGTAAATGTACACCAACGCAGTTCAGCCACCTGCGCTAAATCTGCTTTGTGTGGGAGGGACTTGATACAGAGCTAGCGTGTCAGACTTCTCTTGGGTTTCACCTTTACCACCAGGGATCGTAGAACACAACGTCAACCAACCGATAAGTAGCCGATTGTAGGCAGTTTACGTTGAAGGTTACCGATTGGGTAGTTCTCAGTGACCTCCAATCTCCGCCAAGATTTGAACATGACCACAGACCCAAAAGTATCAAAATCTCCGCCTGTGGTTGGTGATGATGATGATGAGCCTGACGAGTGGTGCGTTATTTCACCAACTTCCTTTTTCCCAGCCACTACATATTTGCTCACAGGCGAAACAGGGACAAACGGATAAATAATACCGGGTGTGCTGGTGTGTACTCTACAATTTTAATTCTCGAGTTGAATTGGGGTTGAATTGAGGTTGAATTGAGGATTGACAATGGATGCATATAGCGGAGAATATGAGACTCATAGACTGCCATTATGAAAAGAAGGATTGGAGGAAATGTACAGCTGAGGTGAGTACTACCGGTGATTGAGATCAAGGAAACCCAGGGCCTCGGTAATTGTAAGGGGTGTGAGTAATTGAGCTCTGCAACTGGGCTCCATTTGAAAGAGGGAATGGTTACAATGCTTACAGGTTGGTATGTACGTGTAGATGATAGCGTTCCGCGAGTGCTGGAAGAAACATGGGAATGTCCAGCGGACTGTGGTGAGGGATGCAGAGGGTGCTTCGACAAGATTGGGCTAGAATTATATGAATTTTTTTCTTTTTTGCGTTCCGATGATATTGCGATAATCATTATCTTACCTTCTGGGCACGAAACACTTATTGAAGTAGATATACCCACGTGACCAGTTATTCTCCCAGAGACAACAATAAGATTCCTATTATTTATTTCCACGCAGTCTATCATCTCAAATCTCATTATCCTTTAGTAGCTAGCCATTATGTAAGGTAAATTACAGTATTGTACACTCAAAAATACCAATATTCCTACTCATAGATTCATGTCATGGTCGTTATAGCGGGATAGGGGAGGGGTACAAGCTAACGAAAGAGGGCACAAAAGAAGTGCATCAAAAATCTCCCAACACCTGCTGGGACCCTATGTGCCGTATACAAATAGATTAAACAGCCTCTGCAAGCTTTATACCGACTCCTCAGCATTCTCAACCTCCTCTTCATGCTTCTTCTTCCGCTGGCAAACAGTGCATTTCCCACCACCACTAGTGGCTGCAAGCTTCTCCTTCAGGAGTGCTGCGTGGGTAACCTTTGTTCCTACGCTTCTTGCATTAATTAGTGTTTCGGTGTTGAACAAGGCACCTTCCATGTCGTCTTCTAGGGCTTCAACGGGAGGGATTGCTCTTTCCAAGTCGGTACCAGGATCCACCGTAGTGAGGAGACATTCGAGGTGGAAAATGTGTCCACATGGAAATGATAGAAGGGTGTCCTTCTCTGTTGAGCAGACGAAATTTAGTACGCATCAAACATGTGAGTTCAAGATTGAACTTACTATGGAACCCGAATAGACGGTGACACCCAGCGCATATCGCACCCTTCGATTCAGTTTCCGGATCAAAGGCACCCGGCATAGCTTGTTCAATTCCCACCTCAAATTTAACACCCCTCCTACTTCTCTGCTTCAATTCATCCATTTTGCCATGTACCTCCGCTCTCAAGACTCTCGCTACTCCCTCTGCCACACTCCACTGTACCGCATACTCCCTTAACACCTTCTGTATCGCTCCCTTCAATCCCTCCACCTTCAATCCCTCCGGGATTCCCCTTACAAGCTTTACAACTTCCATTCCCCCTCTACTACCCCCCGATGACACCCCCACATTCTCTAGCAAGCCCCGCACAAAGTCAGGCTTGTCCATTGAATACGATATCAAATCATCCCAAAGATCTTTTTCATCTTGCTGCTTGGCAAACGCAATGGCTTGTGCTACATCATGGAGCCTATCAATGATGAGATACAAGGCTCGCTTATTTTGCCCCGTCTTGCTGAGAAGATGAACCAACTCGGGAATATAATTTCGTACCTCGCAAATCTGGGCGGCTTTATCGAGTGAGTAACCCTGAGACGCCTTCAAGAACTCCATAAGAAGGGGGCGATCGTACTCCGCCCATAGTTGGATTGCTAGGTCAGCCCAGCTCTCTTCAACCAATTGCCGATCATCTTCCCAGAGCTTTCGAAGGTAAAAGAAAAGGAGAACACGACCACCATCCTCCATTTCAGGAGCCTCATCGAGTTGTTGTACAATTCTCTCAGGCCCAACGATTCCATGACCCGCCTCAGCTACGAGTAATTCGACAGCTGGTGCTGTAAGTTCCTTGAGCTCATCTAGCGGCGCTGTTGTGAGTTGTTCTCGTGTGATCTTGAGCATGAGAAGGTCGGCAATATTATCCTTTACTGCATCAAGGAGATAGTATTCCTTGATCAAACTCATCACCTCAGGCTCTGCTTTTAAACGCATATAGCATCCCAAGGCTTCCCTAGGATGTTTCATAGCTATGTAAATTTTTGCGAGGCAAAGCTGAAGCAAACGCCAACCTTCCTCGATCTGAGCTTCCTTCTTGGAGTCTTCATTCTCCTCCTCCTCCTTCTCTTTGCCCCTGCTACTCAATTTCCACCCACGGTAAGTGTATTGCCGCCGCTGCCGGATGTCTTCAAGCTCCTCTTCATCCCCTTTCACACGCCGGCGAACGAGATCAGCAATCACATCAAGGTCAAATAATCCCTTGTCTACTCCCCAATCCTCCAATAGTAATCGCTGGAAAACCGCTTTATCTTCTCGTAGCCAATGTGCCAAAACACTCTCATATATCGCACTCGGTATAGGCGGAGTAAGTCGTTCTCGCGGTATATATGGTGTTATCTCCTTCACTTTTCCGGCTGCCTCAAAAACCCAAACCCAATGTTCCCAGCGTGTAGAGGTGCCCAATACTTTACCACAGACTTCTGCCGCCTGTGTCCACTGGTTTTGCCCTATAAGCTTTCCTATCCACAGCTCTCCTATCCTGCGTTTCTCTTTTTCAGCAGCTCTGAACATGAACTGGGGCCCACGCTGGCGCTTGGCCTCTTTGATAGTCAACTTGTCATCTGAATCCGTATCCGTGATTGCTATAGACTCGGTGTCGGTTTCATTGTCCGTATCGTTATGGGTCACACTGTCCCGGTCATATACTACGTTTTCCTCCGCCGTTTCCCCGTTTATGATCTCTGGATTCTTGTCGACCAGGTCCCAGCCTTCCGCGTATCTCTCGTGTTCCAGTAACCATCCCAGATGGTCCTTCAGCCCCCGCTCCGTGGCAAAGATGACATCATAGGGTGAAGTGATGTAAATCTTTCTCCCTGTTACATCCGCCCAGCCACCCGCAGGGCCTGTACTGCTACCATCACCAACAACCTTGGAGAGACCACCTATGCTTCTAAAGGAGTTTGCAAGGCTCGGGAGCGTTGGTGTCCATGAGAAACTTTGCCTGGGCGGCGTTCCACCACCACCACCACCACCACTTCCGAAACTTCTTACCGATGCAGCACTACTGAATATGGTCGTGGCTGTTACTCCGGCAGCCCACAGCCCTGCTCCTGCCCCTGCCAGAAATTCGCCCGCATTTCCATAGAATCCTCCTGATTCGCCTTGGGGAAGAGACAAATCGATTTTTGGTGTTGCTGGAAGAATGTTGAGATGATAGTCATTTGATGAGAGACTTTCAAAGCGAGACATCATTAAAGAATCCGCAGAAATTTCTTCAGTTGTAGCTAATGAGACAAGCCGCAATTCGGGGGAGGCAGCTATCTGGCGTGCAGCGCCTGAGATGCCACCTATACGTCGAACTGGGGTAGATGAGGATGATGATGTCAAAACGGCAACTTTAGTATTTTGTGGGGCTTGTGGCGCTGTTATATGGGCGAGAAGGAGCAGTTGATTTGGACTGTACAGTGACAACCCGGAGATGGTGCAATCTGTTTGCAGACTGGTAGGCAGCAATGTTAGCTACAAGTGCCATGCGCACCAGGTATCGCACGTACATGTTCACGATCTCGCCCCAACCCCACCGCCTACTTTCGTCTATAACCCCCTCACCAGAGAACACATTCACTACCCATACCGTTCCACCCCACCCAATAACCAGTCTTTCTTTCCCACCTTCCCACCCAGGCCTATCCACTCCAGTTTTAGCCGGGGTGGTTTGAATTTCCCCATCAACCTCGCCTGGGTCCTTGCTCAGCTCGCGTTGATCAATCCACTCGACTCTTGCCTTGATAACACCAGCCATTTCCTCACTAACCGACTCTGGACGCTCAATAGCACATATCCGCTTCCAATCGCTTTTACCACCAGAGCCCAACCCCGCTTCCCTTACAAATCTCTCTTTCTCCCCAGGAAGGAAAATATGGCTCCGCATAATCTTCACTCCCGACTCACATGCCCAAACAACATATCTTGGTGTTTCACGAGAAAACCGTATCAGGGAGATAGCCCCTTCACCGCTAGCTAATATAACATCTTTCCCTTCGTTTCCGTTGCTACCCCAAGATATGGGCAGTGGAATTCCCCATCCACCATGTCCGCCGCGGTCAGAGGAGATAACAGTCGAAGAAGTTAATTTTGAACCAGGTTTATCGTATTGGGACTGAATCAAATTCGATGATAACCCTCCAGTAAGATAGGTTTTGTCTACTGAATAGTTGGGTGACAATGCAACTGACAAGAGCGGTCTTGAGAAGTTCTTCAATAGAATATCTTTGGTCGAGGTCTGTGGTTTCGATCTTGGGTCCGATGGCGGAGGTAGCAAAGCTGACAACGGAGTGATGCAGATATGGCCATCTATAGAGGAAGTACCAATGTAAATGTTGTGATGAGTAGCGGCTTGAGATTGTTGCGTTGGTGTGGATGTTGAGGGATGCGGGGGAGGCGGCGGAGGAGGAGATACAGAGATTGATGTGATGGATGCTGAATGTGCTTTGTAGGTCCTTAACAGGTGTAGAGAGGGTAAGGACAGAATGTGAATATTTCCATTATGTGTTCCTATTATCTATGCACAGACAATTGCAGCTTCCTGTCAGCACCATTGTCTCAAAATCTAATTGAAGCCATACCATCTTGTCGCCCCCAACCCAAGTACAGCTAACGGCATCCCCATTTCTATAGACTCCCCCAAGGGACTTTGTTAATCGAGTGTATTTCAACTTCGGCTCGTCGTCCTCCTCATCTTCATCAGCGTCGCTATCGCCATCGTCCGGGTCGACATTTTTGAGGGCTCCTCTCACATCACCCTCTGCAGCAGTAGCGTCTCCCAAGCTGTCGGTAGCTTTGCTGGAACTTGCAGTGGCCTCATCTGACCCTCTGGGTAAGGTCAATTTATTACCTGGATAGGATGAAGATGGCATAGGATGGGATGCCATTGAACGATGTTCCAATGGCGTGCTGACCAGATAATAAATGGTTGTGAACTAAAGAGATGATAACCAGGAGCATGCTACAGTACCTAGTCCGCTGCATGGGACTAAGCATGCTGCATCTGGGACAGCTGCATGCAACTATTTGTATTGGATGCAGGTGCCAACGCTTAATCAGCAGTTACATGTACTGTAAGTATCGGACCTGCATATGACATAGTCTCATGCCAAGACCCATGAGACTAGATTTATTCCTCCACTGTCAACATAAAATAATCTAGGGGAAACTTAGTCTGGTTGGTGAACGAGGGAGAGAAAAACAAAAGTAAACAGAGAAACAAAACAATAGATACTTGCAATAAACCGCCAAATACCACAATAAATCAAACAACGAGCGAACGCCATCAAAAAATAAAGAATTCCGACTTAAACGGCATCCCTCTGTGCCGTACCTATTCCAAACGCCTGTACCTAGATAGATTAAACCCTGCCATATAATTCCGTATGACAATAGGATAACAGAGCAATACCCTTTTCTCACAACACCATCAGACCTATGTTGCGGCGTAATCTCCTCTTTTTCTCCTCCAGCCCGTTCACCGTCAACCCAAGTTGTCGTAATAGGGTATTCACACCCGCAGCTAGCATACAGCTTTTAGCTCGATTTGCCTTTTGCGTCCCGTGCTGCCTGTCAGTGCAATTTATACATATTTAGAGGCCACGAATGCATGAATTTATACATATATACGGAGTGGGAATGCATGAATTCAATACATAATAAATCCCATGTTTAAATGTACTACATCCAGCTATTTCCTCCTCCGTACTAGATTGTTCCAATAAGTAGAGGAGCTCCATTCGATGCCCTCTATGGAGCAAGTAGCAGGAGCAGGTTCTTGGACTGCGCAACAGGTTCTAAAATAGCATACGGAGCAGGTTTAGCTAGTGATAACGGTGATATCTGTCGGAATATCGATATATAGTGTGCACGAAGGCATAATCACTTGCTCGGGCCTAACTGGGTGTACAATAAAGGTGCGAAGAATATAGATTCATTCGATAAAGTAAAGTAACCCAGCGATACAAGACTTCGATAACTAGATACAAGAAGTGGGCATATATATAGGAAAGCGGGGTTGACTTCAGGCCACCCACCGTCGGGTGGTACCGGCCCAGTCTGCATAATCTCAGCCGTAACAGTACTCCCCCTCTGCTAGAGGGGCGTCCCGACCGACCAACTTCACCAAACCTACGCTCTCCACATGCTCATGTATATTGGCAGGAATAACCCGAACAAATTGGGGGTGGCCCCGGCTTGACAGCATGGGTTTAAACCACAGAACCTCAACAACGGTAAGAGCACATCAATGTGGTGGCACATAGGCCTGTAGGGTAGCTCAGAAGGACGGGGTATTCTCTCAAGACATAGTGGCGTCATGTCAGTGCTTAGACATCAAGACCGGGTGGCTTCACTTCTCTGGCGACTTGCCATCGATCCGCTTTCCGTGATATGTGGATCAACTGATCCGGGGGTATCTCAAACATGAGGTGTATCATCCGTAGATCTAGGTATTTTGAAGGATCCGCAGATCCGGGGTAATATTGATAAGGGGGGGTATTCCACATGCCATTGCCGTTAAAAACTCTGCGTGGCAAAACCCTGTGGGAAAAAGCCAGCGTCACAGGAAAAGGTTCAATGCATGCCTTCCCAGCTATCCAACCCGACTTGCCAGTGCAAGGGGGGGTCTTGGTCGTTGCGCTCGTGGGTCTTTAGCGCTCGCAGAGCTCGTTTGGGTCTTTAGCACTCGCAGTGCTAGCTTGATCCTTTGCCCAAGGCGGGGGTCTTTGAGGATCGGGGTCTCTGAGCTTCGAGCTGCCTTTGAGCTTTGAGCTCGTTCGGGGCCTTATAGGCTCGTTCGGGGCCTTAGAAGCCTGGCTCGGGGGTGTTTGAGCATGTCGCTCGACATCTAGGACTTAGTAGATACGGGGATCTCAACATAGGATTAATATGTCGGTTAGAATAAGCTAATAAGCAAATAGTAGGGGAAATAATTATTTCCGACGTCGCTCACATTAGCACGACATTAGGGGTATTCAAAGTTAAATTTTCGGCCGAAAATCGTGTTCGATTTAAACGGCCGGATAAATCGCCAAACCTTGAGTACCCTAGTCTGGTTGGCTCCAGTCGGAATGCGCTCAAGCAGAACACGCTAATATTTTTACTAACCTATGAAGGAAAAGTAGTAGCTCAGATATCTAGCTGTTTTAGAATGCAGTAAAGGGGCTCGTCATGACGAGGTGTCACTATATACACATATCACCACAATACAATATCCACCGCTATTGTAAAGTAAGGCGGCGTGCTTCATAACCAACTCTCTACTACCGGGCGGCAGTACTAGAGTTTACTACAGCAAACTATAGGTGCACGGAACCTATAGCTTCTGTTTAAGTATATCTTGCTGTATATATTCTATTGTCACTCTAGTTGTAGAAGATAGGCCCGACCGGCCTATTACTTGTTATTGGAACATAGAGGGAGACGGGCCCATAAAGGGCCCAGAATTAATAGCTCAATACTGTTATTATTGGTAGATATCTACTACACTGTTTCTGTCTCTATCTCTAGCTTGAACTGACTTGAACGCTCCTCCAACTGAGGGGAATTCAGGGGACTATATACTGCCTGGAGTGGGGCAGTGTTGGGGCAGTGTTGGGGTAGTGCTGAGGCAGTGCGCCATCATCTGACCCATTACATGATTTGAAATCAACATGATAGAAACTTCCAGAAACTACTAGGAAATATAACTACAAGTATCGCGTGACCCTTCCAATGAGTCACACTCATTACTATAATGAAATACATGAGTTACTATACCTTTATTATCATCTGCCGGCCGACGCTGATGGCCTGATAATAGCTTATTCCACTAGGTTAAAAGTTGGTATGTAATGGGAGTTACATTTCATTGGGAAATGGAATATGACTTCCTTACAGCTATACGATATCACCGTGAATACCATCAAATCAAAATGTCTACCGAAGCTATGATGCCAATCTCTGCTGATGCCCTGCACTATCGCACTATATTGTTCGAGCTTAACAAACCAGTTACAATATCCCCCCAAATATTTGACGAGATATGGCCATATATGGATTCGGTTTATTCAAAGCTTCAGCAAGAGCTGCTGCAAGCTTATGGTATAGTACATGTTCAGAAATATAAGTGCAGACTTTGGAAAAGCAGAAAGTCAAATGTAGTTCAAGTTGCAGATACCGACAGCAAGATTATTAAATGCCGGCAGAGCAGTATTCGAAATGCCGACCTTTACAATGTGTGAATTAAGGTCTCACATCCAGTTGATGGTACAGCTGTTATGGTTGAGTGCCTTGATGAACATACCCATACCCATAATATTGAGGAGAGCTTCCAGATAAAAAAACCAAGCATATTAGTGGGATATATCAAGTCTGAAGCAGCCAAAAATTACTCTGCTGCTCAGATTTACCATGCTGTCCATGATGCAGGTACACATGAAGGCACTGAGTGGCTGAAAAAGCTTGATAGCTCGTCTTTAAAAATGTTTGTATAACTATCTTCACTGAAGATATATGATATAGCTAATGAATTCGGTGTATAGAAAAGATATCAGGAATCTAAAGCGGGGATTGGGGTCAGCAGACCTACGGGTACTTCTATATGTGTAAAGTAAGGCGGCGTACTTCATAACTAACTCTCTACAGCCGGGCGGCAGTACTAGAGTTTACTACAGCAAACTATAGGTGCACGGAACCTATAGCTTCTGTTTAAGTATATCTTGCTTACATATATTCTATTGTCGCTCTAGTTGTAAAAGGTAGGCCTGACTGGCCTATAACTTGTTATTGAAACATAGAGAGAGATGGGCCCAAATGGGCCCAGAATATAATAGCTCAATACTTTATTATTAGTAGATATCTACTACTCTGTTTCTGTCTCTATCACTGGCTTGAACGCTCCTCCAACTGAGGGGAATTTAGGGGACTATATACTGTCCAGAGTGGGACAGTGCTGGGGCAGTGCTAGGGCAGTGTGTCATCATCTGACCCATTACATGATTTGAAATCAACATGATAGAAACTACCAGAAACTACTAGGAAATAGAACTACAAGTATCGCGTGACCCTTCCAATGAGTTATGCTCATTACTATAATGAAATACATGAGTTACTATACCTTTATTATCATCTGTCAGCTGACACTGGTGGCCTGATAATATCTTATTCCACTAGGTTAAAAGTTGGTATATAACGAGAGTTACATTTCATTGGGAAATGGAATATAACTTCCTTACATGGCTCCCTTAAAAAAGAGAGTCCCACTCTTAAATATTAAAGTTTTACCTTATCACAAGGTGTTGTTTATAAATATATATTATTATACTGATAAGATTTGTTGATACCACACAATAATAAATAACTGTTCGGTCAGGCCTCCAACCTTTCCAACACAAGTTATTAAGTTTATCGTACATTACTAGAAAATGTGGGACCTTACAATTGAGTAACCAATTCAATTGTACTGACTTTGGCAAGGAAAAACCAAGTCTTTAAATATGTATCTAAATCTTGAAGTATAAGTTGTATACTTAATAACTTCCTATTGACAAGTACTTTTTATTGTAACCTTTAGCTATTATAATAAACTCTCTGGCTCGAGTTTAATTATAACACTTCATACTATTGTAATAGAGGTAGATACATCTATTACTTTTCATAGAAGCTTGCTATTGTTACTACTTAAGACTTAAATAATAAAGTACTATGTCCTATTAAAAAATGTAAAGTAAGGCGGCATGCTTCATAACCAACTCTCTACAGCCGGGCAGCAGTACTAGAGTTTACTACAGTAAACTATAGGTGCACGGAACCTATAGCTTCTGTTTAAGTATATCTTGCTTGCATATATTCTATTATTGCTCTAGTTGTAAAAGGTAGGCCCGACTGGTCTATAACTTGTTATTGAAACATAGAGGGAGATGGGCCCAAATGGGCCCAGAATATAATAGCTCAATACTTTATTATTGGTAGATATCTACTACTCTGTTTCTGTCTCTATCACTGGCTTGAACGCTCCTCCAACTGAGGGGAATTCAGGGGACTATATACTATTCAGAGTGGGGCAGTGCTGGGGCAGTGCTGGGGCAGTGTGCCATCATCTGACCCATTACATGATTTGAAATCAACATGATAGAAACTGCCAGAAACTACTAGGAAATAGAACTACAAGTATCGCGTGACCCTTCTAATGAGTCATGCTCATTACTATAATGAAATACATGAGTTACTATACCTTTATTATCATCTGCCGGCTGACGCTGGCGGCCTGATAATATCTTATTCCACTAGGTTAAAAGTTGGTATGTAACGAGAGTTACATTTCATTGGGAAATGGAATGTAACTTCCTTACAATATGGCAAGCTGTTTGAGGATGATGTTCTCCATGCTTGCAGTTTATTAACGGAACATGGATAGTTATTTGAACAGCTGCATATAGTTGATAGTAAGAAAGAGCAAAGATGGAGATTAGTTTTTGCTTATCCTACAAGGCTTTTGATACTGCAAAGACGAGGCTAGTTTATGCAATTTGATGCTACACATAAGCTCAATCGATAGGGTCACAACATGTTTTCATTTCTTGTTCGTAATGAGTATAATATATGGATTCCGACCATGCACTTGGTTGTTGAGCGAGAGAATGGAGATATCATTGCTGAAGGATTAAGGCATATTAAGCAGTAGTGTAGTAGTACGTTTGAATTTCAGCTGAACCTGCCATATGTACCCGCCACCCCCCTAATAGCCTAGAATGTCCTAGATTGAGCTCATATTAATATCCATTTAGGTAAATGGCAGCCACGTTATATCATGATCGATGATTCTATAATCGAACAGTATGCAATTCGCCTAGCATTTCTAGGTCTCAATGCGGGTGAGCAGGAAGTCACTCGTCTTCTCTGCTCTGTTCACTCCAACCGAACTCTCCTCCGAAGACTCGGCTCTAATGCCAACAAGTACATATATCAGCTTCTCAAGTGTAATGACGGCTCTAGGGACAAGGCGACCAAGGGGTATGCCGGGGCAGTGGCAAGGGGGAATCGCACACGTAGGAGCGCTACGTGTGTGATCTGGGGAAAGGCTAGGGTAACATACACGTAGGAACACTACGTGTGTGACTGGGGAAGGCTGGACGGGGCAAGGGCAGGAGGCAAGAGGCAAGGACAAGAGACACGCGGAAGTGGTTGCCACGTGTATCGGAGGGAGGCAGCTGTGTTGCAGAGCTGTTTACGAGACAAGGAGGTGCACAAGGGAGGTGCACAAGCGCTGGGAGAAGCAAGGTCCTGTATTGAGTATATAAGATATTGGATGGGGATCCAACGACAGTACGAGGGACAGACTCTATATATACATAACTCGGTCAGGGCAATGGGGGAAATAAGCTTCCCTATCTCGGAAGCCAAGCAAGGTAACGATAACACAATAACCCATCACCTGCGATCGCAGGTGATGACAACTGAACACACGGTTGTTACACTATCCCCCCTTAGGCTAGAGCTCCAGCAACTAGGAGGCCTGGGCACGATAACCGGCAAAATCAATATAGAAAACAACAACAACAACAAGAGCAAGGACAAGAACCCCAACTCTGAACAACAACAAGAACAGAAAAAACAACAAGGATGCAAAGTCACGACCTCAGTCGACTGGGCGAGGCTTCCTGAAGTATTGCTGGTAGAACAGGGTAACCAAATCCTGCGCATTCTCCAAGTCCTCTGCGGGTTGGCAGGTAGTCTCCTCGTCTCCTACCCACTTGACCTTATACTGAACTCGCCCATAGCGTTTTCTGGAGTCCAGTACCTCCGCAACCTCCCACTCCTCTTTACCTGCAATCACTATGGGAGGGGGTGGAGGGTGCTTTTGCCCGGGAGGGGATCGTTGGCAGCTGGTTCGATCTCCGAGACGTGAACGACCGGGTGGCGTTTGATATCTTTAGGGAACTTCAACCGGTAGGCGTGAGTGCCCACATTCCCTAATACCTCATATGGCTCTAGGAACTTATGATCCAGCTTATGAGAAGGTCATTCTGTCCGGAAGTGCCGACTAGAGAGCCACACCTTGTCTCCTGGCTGGTATCTGGGGGCTGGCAGTCGTGATCCATTGGCATACTCAGCTTGCCTAGCTTACGTATATCCCAGCTCCGCTTTCAGGTGGAGTGGAGTTCAGCGATTCTAACTGCGAATTCCTTAGCCGGGGATAGGCTTTCCACGGGGGTGCTAAGGTATCCACGAATCGGGGGTGCTAACTGTAATTGGCCAGGAAGGGAGAGGTTTTCGAGGACTCCGAGAACTGGTTATTGGCGGGAATTCGCAGGTCGCTAGCAACGAAACCCAGTTGTCCTGCTGGTAATTGATGAAAGCCTTCAAATATTGCTCCATAATGGTATTCATCCTCTCCGATTGGCCGTCCGTCTGGGGGTGGTAAGCTGTTGACAGACGAACTTTGATCCCTAGAAGTTCGCAGAAGGCTTGCTAGAATTCTGAGGTAAACTGGGGGCCACGGTTGGATACGATCGATTCAGGGAGGCCATGGTACCGGAATACATTATTGAGGTAGAGGTTGGCTAACTTCGGAGCGGAGCAGGTATCCCGGCAAGATATAACATACCTCATCTTCGTCAACCGGTCTACCACCATCAGGATGGCATTGAACCCTGCGTCTTCCGACAATCCCGTCACGAAGTCCATAGTCAGGTGCAGCCAGGGTCGATCCGGGATGTCCAGAGGTTTCAGGGTCCCATATAGGGCGTGGCGGACAGGCTTAGAACGTTTGCAAACATGGCAATTCCGTACGTACCATTCCACGTCCTTCCACTGGTCAATCCATATATATTCCCTAGCTAGCAGCTCCAACGTTTTAGCCACCCCAGGGTGACCTGCAATTAGGCTGTCATAGTGTTCCTTGATCAATCGTAGGCGCAGCTCTCCTTCGGGTACATAGAGTCGTTCGAGATGATAGAGGATACCCTCCTGGACGGTACACTCGGCCAGGGAAATCTTGGGGTGGCGGCACTGGCCGGAATCCACTGCGGCGATAATGTCTTTGGCCAGTGGGTCATCCGCATATGCCCTTTTTACCTGTTGTCAGAGATTACTTCCAGCATCTGCATTGGCCTCGACATCCACGATCCCAGCCTCGACATTCACAATGTCAGCTTCAGCCTCAGCCTCAGCCAGAACATTGGCAGCCAGGTCAAGATTTTCTGGCTTCAGTACCACCTGGTTCTGGTATTGTAGCCTTTCATCCCCCCCCTTAGAGAGATCTCCTGATCTCCTGGTCAGTGCGTCTGGTTTCCCACCAGCCTTTCCTGGCCGGTACTTGATCCTGAAGTTGAACCGGGACAGGAATTCCGACCACCTAGCCTGCCGGCGATTCAGCAATTTGGTAGTTGTGAAGTATTCCAGGTTCTTGTGGTCGGAAAGGACCTCGATAACCCCCTTCGCTGACTTCAGGTGGGGCCTCCATTCCTCAAAAGCCTGCACAATGGCCATTAATTCCTTATTATAGATCTCGTAATTACACTCCGCTGGGGAGTGCTTTTTGGATAAATAGGCCACTGGGTGGAGGACTCCATTGGCATACTGGGACAGGATTCCAGCGGAGACATAGTCGGAGGCATCCGTTTCCACGATGCACTCGCTATCGGGGTCAAAATAGGCTAGGATTGGGGCTGAGCAGAAGGCTTCTTTGAGCTTCTCGAAGGCAGATTGGGCTTCTAAACCCCACTGGAAGCGCTGGCTTTTGTCCATACCCTTTGTCCTTGTCAACGCCGTCAAGGATGCCACGATCTTCGAGTATCCCAGAATAAACCGGCGGTAGAAGTTGGCGAATCCTAGAAAGGCCTGTATATCCTTGAGGTTGACTGGAGTTTCCCACTCCTGGATCGCAGCAACCTTCGCAGGGTCCATCTGGATGCCCTCCATGGTGATAATTAGCCCCAGATACTTGACCTTCTGCATATGGAACTCATATTTTTCCGGCTTCAGATATAACCCAGCTCCCTCCAGCTTCTCCAGCACTTGTTGGACATGGATCTTGTGTTCTGCTAGGGTATCCAAGTAGATGAGGATATCGTCCAGGTAGGCGGTGCAGAATACGTCCAGAAAGTCCTGCAGAGTGTCATTGATAAAGTGCTGAAAAGAGGCAGGGGCGTTAGTTAGGCTGAAAGGCATCACATTATACTCAAAATGGCCATATCTCGTCTGGAAGGCAGTTTTCCACTCCTCCCCCTCAGCAATTCGTACTAAGTTGTATGCCCCTCTCAGATCCAATTTGGTGAACTATTTTACCTTGGAAAGCCTGGCTAATGTCTCCTGGATCAGAGGTAGGAGGTATCTGTTTTTAACCATTATTTCATTCAGGCCACGATAATCAATATACAACCGGAGGGAGCCATCCGACTTCTTTACGAATAGCACCGGGGTACCCACTGGAGAGGAGCTGTGGCGGATGAAGCTCTTGTTGAGGTTTTCTTCTAAGTACTTCTTCAAAGCTTCCAGCTCTAACCGGGACATTCTGTAGAGGGGCCCATAAGGGGGGGTCTTACCCTCTATCAGCGGAATAGTATGATCATATGGCCGGTGGGGTGCAAGCTTTTCTGCAGCCTTCTCTGAGAACAGGTCGATGAATTCATGGTATTCATCTGGGACCATGGACTTCCACTCCTCCTTAGACCTTATCTTGTTAATCTTCAGGTTCACCTTATGTATGAACAGGGCGTGAGCCTTCAGCTTGTGCCTCCTGGTGAGGTAAGTGAAAGCCCCTGCTCCGATAAAACTAACATTCAGAGGTTTTGGAGGTGGTACAACAGGGGGAATTGGGGGAACAGTGGGCACAGGGGTGGAAGTGGGGGAAACAGGGGGATTGGCACCAATGTGCGCATGCCGATGTACTACCTGGGTCGGGTGGGTTATCGGGGGTGGCAAGGCACACAGCCCAGTAATGGTGGCCTTTAGATTTCCGCAGTATTTTTAGTAATACTGGCTATTGAACTACAGGGTATATGAGCCAAAGCTGACCGATACATCGTGCATTCTGAGCCAGGGGATTCCGAGGACAATTGGGTATTTTAGCTTAGTGACGAACAGGGGGAGGTTGGCCTCGGAGTAATCCCCCACCAGGGCAGGCAAGCACGCAATATTGGTGATATCCCCGGAGGAGATGGGTTGACCATCAATGACATCCAGGACACGGGGGGTTTTGAGCTTGGATGTGGGTATATAGAACTTACTGACAAAGGCTTGGTCAATGAAGGCAATTCCTGAAGCTCTGCAATCTATAAGTGCGGATGTATTGATTGTTCTATCATTGATTTTGAGGGAGATAGATACAACAAAATGCTCGCTGAACAAGCGAGATTCGTCAACAGTGGAAGAAACAGAAAATGCAGACAAAGACAAATGGCCTGGGGCAGGTTCCTTGCTAGTGTCAGTAACTAGGCAAGGGACAGGGCTTTTCTCGACTCATCAAGCTCCTCAATTCTGGGCACTAGGGTATCGGAGATAGCGTGGATGGCGAGGGAGCGATTCTTTCGAAGGGGGCAAGCCGCGATGAAGTGGTCGGCCTTCCCACAAGCTACATCAGCAAAAAAAATTCTCCATCATGACGCAGCAACTAGTTTTGTTCCACCTGGTGCACCACCAAATTCCTGCTGCCTCTCATGCACTCTGTTCATACTACAAAATTTCTGCTCCCACTCATGCACCCCATGCGCATCCTTAAAATATATGCTCTACACCTCGAACACCACTAAATTCCCACTGCCTCTCATACACCCTATGTGCACCCTCAAACTTCAGCAGAAAAAATAAACAAATCTGTATCCGGACACATCAACTACTTTTATACCATCCCATGTGTTACAATTTTCTGCTTACCTCTATACGCCCCCACACATGCCCTCCTAATATTGGCCTGGCACCTGTTTTACATCCGACACTTCACGTTCTTTGTGGCTCTTCTCTCAACTGGTCACAAGTTTATTATTTCCTAATCATAAATCATATTCCATGTCTCTAAGTCTATTCTATTATTTACCAACCAACTTTCCTCCGGCTCTAATGGTATCAAATGCGCAATCCCTTCTATTTGTGATATCTTAACTATAACCCCTTCCCCACTCATCGGCAATCCAACGCGAACCATCCCTTCCGTGCCCTGCACAGCATTCAACCCAATGCATTGAAGCAGATTCACATGCGCTAACCGGTACACCATTCCTGCTATAGTTATTACTTTGAACAATGCATTGATTCATCCTGGTATTCGACCATTCAGCGTCCCTACTGGTGCCTCATCCAATGCACGCTGTCTCCTTACCCATATCCAATCGTATCTTTCCTTCCTGTGAAATTTCTCAGTGCATCTAGCATTGTGCAAAATGAACCCTTCTCCACTGAATTTTGGCACTGGAATTTGAAGCACCCCATATGAACGAATTTCCTGAACTAACAGCTCGGTAGGGTCGGAATCCATGCTTCTAACTTCCTGCCTTAAAAACGCTTGCGTTGTCAGCACCAGATCTGGCAAGCCAGTTACACGCTCCAGATCCTCGAGGCTGGATATTAATCCCAACTCAATTTTCCCCCGCAACTTCAAGTAGACCTGTTTTCCGACACCTGGCGTCACATCTCCGTTTTGCCTAACCTAGTTCCATAGATTAAGTGTCAAGTCCTTCATAGCAAAAGTATGATCCCTCGTGTAGGTAGTAACTATCTGTGGTGTTGCATTAACCCTATTACTTCAACGGTAAGCATCCTTAAGGCCTTTATGCATAGCTTCACTGATATTCGTAGAATATTGAGCTAGAGCCCCAAACTTCGGAATCTGTTCGGCATAATGGGAGATTAAATGGATTTTTGGGAAATTGAAGTGCGCCCCTTCTTGTAAAATCTCATTCACCAATTCCCGACGGTGCAAGGTATTTTCTTGACGCATCCTAACCTTTTCCGACGCCCTGAGGTCTTCAACCAATGATCCCACTTGTTCCTTCAACAAATCCTTATGTGCTTCTGCAGCAGCCTTTCTTGTTTTCTTATCAGCATGAAACCTCAAGAACACAGCTTTAGTTTCATGAAACACATGCAAATATTCTTGTAAATAAGAAACTGTCTTATCCGTATGACTAGGATACTGAGTCATGAGATAGAAGTCAGTGATACTACGTACGCAGCAAATTGCTCGGTTGAACTCCTGTACCTGACCTCCGGTGGGCCGTGGTTGGTTGGCCTTCCAACGCAACGCCGCAGTAAATGTTCCAAGAATGACTTTACCAAAGTTCCGCATTTCCTTTCCCGACCATTGTGAAACAACTCGGTATCCCTTGGTCGGAACTGAAAATCCGGGGTAGGGAGGCAACCGATGCCAGACATAGTCAAATGCATTAATCCGCTCATAGTATTCTAGAAAACCTTGAATCCAATCTATTAAATGATTTAACACTCCTAAGAGGATATTGTGCAAAACATCTGCTCGAACGAGCTCAGGCGGATTTATATTTGGGACTGACCACAAGGCGTTTTTGATGTTTTTAATGCCGTTTGCTTTCAAACTGACAGCGTCGGAATCATTGTATGCTGCGGCATAATTTTGATGTGAGTGAGCTGGATAACTACTTCCTGAATACTCACCAAGCTTCTCGGTCGGAATTGTGCAAGAAGGGCAGCAGTTGTTTACAATACCATGGATTGTAGCATTTTCCATATGGTCAGCGAGCCAACAAAAGAGCTTAGGAAAGCATAAGCATACGTTCCCATCAGCACAAACCATCTCGTAGCCTTTCTGACATTTCACGTCAGATAGCGGTTTTAGCAAATGCGCCAAAACATCGTGTATGGTTTGCAATGCCTGAATTTCCTGCGTTTCTACCGAATACCCAGGTATTTTGTTGATTCGTTTCGGGCCAATCGGTAGTAGTGCAATTGGTATCCAGGCATGCATCGTATGTGTATTGCGTATGGAGCTTCCGATATTGCCTATACTCATATAAATAGGCCATAACTTTTTGTCTCCAGAGAAATTCGTTAGGTGAGTTTCATCTGATGCTAGTAAAATCGGAACAAGTGTCCCGCCTTCAGGTAGCAAAGCCTATCCATTTCAGTTAGTTGGATATCCGACGTAGTACACACAAATTGCTCACCTGAGTGTCTTCCCACCACTGTGCAGTATGGATCTCACTATATACCCTGTTCCCTTCGTTGTCGTATTCTTGCCGCGGGCCCCAGACCATCTCGCTGGCATAAACCTTTTGGCGTAGAAGGTACTTCACTGCTGCAATAATATTCCGATAATAAAAGGCCACCCCCTTGAGTAATGGGTAGTTCACTGTTCCTGAGTGCTAGGAAGGTTCATTTGCCGCTGCGTCGATAAGCTTATACATTGTATATGCTGACCGAAATTGAACCTCGTGCATTGGATTGAGGCCTTTCAAGAAGTTATCCTTGAAAAACTGGTCGATTTTGACTGTGAGGTCTTTATAGAATTGAAGAAGCGTGCCAGTCGATAATCAATTGAGGTGTGGAATGGAGCAAACAAATTGAAGTTTCGGTCTTCCTCCGGAAATACATGTGGACGTATTGGGTTGCCTGCACGTGGATAGGTGATTGCATCAATGTGCTGACTTCTCTCATCGGATTTTGGTTCAATACAAAAAGTTCGAGCCTCCCTATCAGATCCCTCGCTATGGCATGAATCAGAGTAGTAATCAACATCAGCAGATATAATATCTGTGAAATTGACTTCGTCTATATCATAATCTAAATTAGTAGTATCTCTAGTGTTGGAGAACCGACGCTTTCGAGACGGTGGCAGTGGTCCATTAAGATCCTTCACATTTTTTTCGGGATGAACCTTCTCCAGATGATTTGAATATGCTCCAGCTGAAGTATAGAATCATAGGCACCATTGGCATAGGGTTTTGTATCTGTTCATTTTGAAATGTCACGGAGGTTGTAAAATGTTGTAAGAGACAGATTTGTGGTGTAATATTTTCATTAACAGAATCTCAGGAAATAAGCTTCATAAGTGCCAAGGCTCCAATTGCACTGAATAAAGGATCCTATCCGACATGATGCGTTGGATTTTGCCAAGATCGACTGCGCACGATACCCTTGGCCCCACCCCCCTTCCTAATCTTCTCTCTACTTACTTTCTTCCTTCTACCCATACCAAATACACAACCTTCGCATCCTTCCTTACTTCCCTCTACCATGGAGACTGCCCTCTACCTCTGGAGTCGGGAGAGCTCTTACCTTCATCTTGTTGCGTCTAAATTCAACGCCGTGATCAGCCAACTGAAGCCACTGCGATCACGCTGGCAAGAACAATAAGATGAGGCTGGGGTGCTTCCTATCCTTGGTTAAGGTCCTATCTATGATCCTCACTTCAACCATGCCACTTCTTTGCCGAGTTCAGGGCTGCCCAAGGCAATACTTCACTGGATACAAGTTCCGACTTCATTGGATACAAGTTCCGACTTCACTAGTTGGAACACTCTTATAGTTTATTATGTTTGCTCTCCCCCTTTAATAAAACTACAATTTCCAACCTGAACAAAAGAATCACTTCCTGTATGAACCTTGATATTGACTCTTCCATCGCCCAAATCATTAATCCTTTCCTCCCTCATCCTTCCTCTCTGACTACGTTTCCGTAGACGTTCGTAACGGGCATGCCGTTGTCTTAGCCATTGCTTATCCGCTGCCTCTGATTTGACTTTGCAGATTGAGGAGAAGCTAGATTTGGAGGAGCTACTGGAGTTAGGGGACGCATTGGGGTCGGCGGAGGCACGGGAGGGGTTGGAAATAGGACTGCGAGTGGCATATTTTCTTGGTTCTCTAATTCATTGCTAGTTATAGATAATCCGACTCTAAACGTTTCTTTGCTCACTTACTATGTGGTGATGGCGACGTGGGTGGTACTTCCATATCCTCCTCCATATCCTCAACATCGGTAGTTAATTCCGATACACTTTGGAGAGGAGCTATCCGCTTACGCCAGCTTCGTGTTCTATATAATGTCTTCGTTGGGTCTTCATTAATACTAAGAAAATATTAGCTAGGACTAAGACTCTCGCTCCAATTATGGGAGGGCTCTCGCTCCAATTATGGGAGAGCTCTCGCTCCAATGGGAGGTCTCTCACTCCAATGGGAGGACTCTCACTCTAATGGGAGGGCTCTCACTCCAAAGGGGTCTCCTAAGGGGGGCTCTCAACCAAAAGGGGGCTTTCTCAACCAAAGGGGGGCTTTCTCAACCAAAGGGGGGCTTTCTCAACCAAAGGGGGGCTTTCTCAACCAAAGGGGGTTTCTTTGCTAAGCTAAGTAGGACATACCTATTAGTACTATCTTTTGGAGATAGCTCTGGTGGTGGGAACATCAGTTTCTGGTGAGGTTGACGTGAAAGCATAATGATAGTAGTGGCAGAATAGCTAATAGTCAATAATAGCAATTAATGTATTGCAAATGTTGAGGAGAATAGGTTTATATGTATTAAGAGATTTGGGGGGGGGGCAAATCAAACCCGTGTCAGTGCTATAGTCTCAATAGTCTCATACCTAATTGGGAAGGAATTGATGTGAGTGGCATGTACCGCTAGGTATTACAAAGATCTACAAGACAACAGCATATTTAGCGCACTTAGATTCCAACTTAAGTGGTCGGATGACTTCTGCAACAGGGGCTTGATACAGTGGCTCTAAATGAATTATTAATATTCGGTAGTAGTGCTATCACATACATATGCAATATCCTAGGTCTTTCTGACTTAGGAAATTTACTAGAAGGGGTACAAGCTGCTTTCTAAACAGGCTTAGATTTGGGATTGCACTACCAAATAACTTGAGTCTAGCACCTTTGTAAACGACTTGCAAAAGCCCTCCAACCTCGTAAGTTGGAATCTGCATGTATTGCATACTTTCTATTGTGCCGCGGTTATTTGTATTTCACTATTGTGCACTCTACTTCTGTTTACCATATGCTACGAAATACGGTAGTGTCACAACATCTACGCACAACAGAAAGTATGTAGTATACTCAGATTCCAACTTACAAGGTTGGAGGGCTTTTGAAAGTCGTTATACAGGTGCTAGATATTAATACAAAGGTCATAGTCTTATGCAGGTCATAGTCTTATGCAGGCCATAGATGGCTATGTGGATTGCCGACCGCTTGAAGCAAACATGTCCAATAATTAACATAAAGGTCATGGCCTTATGCAGGCCATACAGAACTGGAGTGACTGGCCATGTTGATTGCCGACCAAGCAAACATGGCCTACTCTTATGTCCAACTTCGTAGAGTCCATAAATACCCCCATAGATCCGTGAATCAATTATTCTCATTAACTATTCACAATACTTCCCGCGATCACAACTTGAATACCTTCCCACCATCACCACTTCCCATTTCATTAACACCTAATTAACTAACAACATAAATAACGTAAGTACCTCTTAAAGCATAGTTTCTAACGGGGGTATCTAAAATTCCAACGTAGTTCGTCTAAATGCCATCCACAGCGCAAGAAGTTAGCCAGGCAAAAGCACTATTGGGGTGGGGGGAGCATGACCCCGGTACTCCCAATGGAGGAACGGGGTCAAGGGGTGGGCACGGACTAATGAGATAATGGGGAAAAGGCAGGCTGGTAATGCCCTCTGGCATCAATTCAAAACCTATGCCCAGCAGGAGACTGGGCTGCCTGCATCGGAATTGCCCTAATCCAAAATGGGGCAGCGGCCATCAAAAGAGCAGCTGAGACTGCTCTCGATAAGATTTTGCAAGACGTGCTCAAAAAGGCCAGAGACACAGAGCGGGGGCACGCATTAGCCCAAGTAGCAAACCTGGCTGCTAATGCTCCAGATGTCCAGTTTGGGGGGGCCGACGCAACTGGTCGAAATGCAGAGGACAATGGTCAGGAGGGCTTCCGAAAGCCTGTAAGACTATTCCTCATCGATCCAGCCCGCGGCAATGAGGTACAGGATAATGTTAGTAGGGAGTATAAATGGATGAAGCTCCGAGCAACTGTGTTGCTATTTTGAGATCGGCATCTCTTTTAGAGATTGTGGACAAGATCCGAGAAAGAATCCCAGCGGGGAGGAAGGTGCGGGCTATCTATGGGGCACTAGAGAACCCAAGCCCAGCAACGCAATCCCTCCTGCCACACTTCTGCAAACCGACGAAGAGGTGCAAGCCTTTTTAGAGCTAACCTCGTCAAAACCTGTTCGGGTACAAGTTATCCTTTATAGGGATCCAGCTTTGGTGCCTCCGGTTGCGGACAGTCCACCGGCAGACGATGGTGCATACTTCGAGGCTGACTTCCTTGATCCAGCAGAGGAGTATATGGACCCTGCGGAGGATTCCGACTCTTTGAGTCGAAATCTTGCCGGCTTTGCAAAGCGTACATTCCCTCGCACGCAGGAGGGATTCGAAGCGCGGAAGCTAAAGATTAGGATGCGGATTAAGAGGCAAAAGAGAGCTTTGCGTGCAATGAAGAGGAAGGAGCAGGAAAAGTACCCAGCTGAGGAGATCTACAATTCCGACTCTGAGGGGTGGAATATCCAGCAGGGACTGGATCCCCAACCGGAGAATGGCAGGGAAATGGTGCTAGCCAGGGGTCCGACCGCTGCCGGAATGACGGCTATGCGAGCTATGCTGGAAGTGGATCCTGCAGCTCCCCCGGCGGATAGGAATACTCGAGGGCGAGGTGACAGGCAGCACGTGATGAAGGAGTAAGGGTAGCCAATGAGGCATGGAGGGCTTTGGGATAAGGTTGGTATGTGGAGGCAGGCACAGAGGTCTGTGCCAGGGTCTGTTCATTGGGATTTTTTTTTTGGGTGGTCGTTAGGATTTTTTTGGGGGGTGGTTGTCGGGATTTTTTTGGGGGGTGGATTTAGTTAGCAATTTGAGTTTTTAATAAAGGCATTGAACGCTGTGCGTTGGAATTTTACCCTTCCAAACCTTCTGTGCGAGTCTTTCCTCTACAATGGTTTGAAAATCATCCTCTCAACAAGCCCCTCTGCCAGCAGGGCAGGCAAGCCGTAAACGCAAGGCCTCCCAAGCAATAGCTCCTGGTATTGGACCACGGCCAAGAATTGAAACTGGGGTTGCATACAGGAATAAAATCTTGTTCTATGAAGAGGAATGTGGATTGTAATATTTTGGCTACATTGTAAGCTAATTCCAACGTAGGATAACGGAAATGAATCCTCGTCCGATTCCTCGTCCGATTCAGACGAGGAAACACTCGTTGACGCTGCTGTGCTCGCGCCAGGCATTGGAAAAGGCATGCAAGCATTTTCGGCGATTCCCAGTGTTTTGCAACCCTTTGCCAGCACCGCAAAAAAGATTGTGACAAAATACACATTATACAGGAAACCACTATTAACACTCGGGGAAATACTCCTGCTGATACAGCATGCTTGGTCCAAGGCCCAAACGGAGCCATGCTATGTGGAACGAGTAAAGGAGGTGGATACCTTTGTATAGTACCAAATCCGTTTTGCTGCGTCGGCTTGCTAATTGGAAACAGCTCAAAGCTGTACAATCCCGAACAAGATCACATCTTATATTTGAATGTCGAGCCAGCATCACGAGGGTGTATGATATTGGCTGGTTACCAAAGGAAAGCATGAAGACCCAGGTTGAGTACTTGCTAGATGGGGATCGATTCATCTGTAGGCAAAGTAGTCGCAGCGTAAGTTGATGGAGTTGCAGATCCTAGTACGAGTAGCCTTATAGTCCAAGATCCAACGCTAATAGTCGGAAAGGAACTCAAGGGTCGCTTCCGCGCCGAGGAGATCGTTGCGATTATATATCAGCGGTATTTCCAGGGCTCAAAAATGCAGGGGAATAGGGACCCAGATTTCCTAAATAAGATAAATGGTGTCTTCATATGCTTTGTGGCATCAGCCATGCGTCATAGTTTGAAGGCATGGAGGAAGGGCGAGATTGCTCCGGTGATGCAGGAGTTTAAATATGAGACTGCCTGGTGTAAGTTGTGCATGACCTATAATGAGGGGCGAAAGTACTCACTGCGTTGGAAAATGACTAACATGAAACAGGCACATATGAGAGACTCAAGAATACATGGGAGATACATCCAAAAGTAATACAGGAGCTTATTGTGAATAATATCAAGGCTGACCTGGCACGTCGAATTGCAGCTCAAGTAAGGATTTTGGAACGAGAACCCGTTGACGCACCACAGGTCGAAGATGAAGCCAAATATGAGGCAGAATTGAGAAAGGAGCTAGAGCACTCATACGACAGATTGAATGTGCCAGCACACAAACGCCGTTGTAAAGGGAGCTAATTGAGAGATTCTTCCGTAGAGTTGGCAGGGCCATTGGACCCGATTGTTGATGATGAACTGGAGGAGAGTGGAGATATAGACGAAGAGGGTGGAGATTTGGACAGCGGGAGCGGGGATTTGGACATTAATTTTGACGGAGCGGATACGGAGTAACTGAACACATCGGATAGGGACTGGAAGCGAATATAGTAGGGGGAGGAAGGGTTTTCCTAGATTAGTTCCCAGTTAGTTCTGTCTCCGTATGGTAATTGGTTTTGTTTTTCTTGTCGGTCGGTATTAGTTCTTTTTCTCTTGTCGCTTGCTTGTTTCTCTCTATGTTTCACTCCACATGTTTTTCTCTACATGTTTCTCTCACTGTGCTTTTTATTACTGAGTAATTTGTGGCTGGGACGTGGATATAATTGGGTGAGAGGGGGGAGGACGCAGCGCGTTGGATTTCATTTGGTGGTAGTTTGTAGGTGTGGCCATGAGGTTCGGAATGTATTTTTTAGTCATGGAAAATAGAAGTCAAACAAAGAAAACCTCGTGTTTGTGCCAAGAATGAGTGATCGATTTAGAACGAAGATAAATTAAATCACAAGCATCAGAAGAGCAATTGTTAGGAAGGGGAACTTAGAAACGTGATATGTCGCATTAAAAACTTCAGAAGGAGAATTGTAGGAAGGGAAACTTAGGAACGTGATGTGTCGGATTGAAAACATCACAAAGACAATAGAGAGAAGTTCAAGCCAGGAAGACGCGGGATAGGAGGTGTAACTTTAAGGAGCGGATTGTGTGCATATCGAGTTGGGACGGTGAGATATGTGAGTGACAACAGGAAAAGGAGGAGAATAGGTTGGGCGAATGCAGGAGAATGCAAAGGGTGAACGTATAGTGTGCGCCACGGGGCGAGTCGGTCCGAGTTTCTGGCCCTTACAACTCGTTCGGCTATCGACTTGCCTCGGTCTCTGCCTACTGCAACTCGCCTCGGACCACTTCGCAGATTAATCGGTGATCTACAAATTACTCGCCAAGATCCCTTACTAACCTCGTTCACACTTGTGCATTTGCCAAGTCCAGGGTTTTCCGTTCTTTCCCCTATTCGTCCGTGCATACGGCTTGTCACGGATTGCCCGTCTTGTTACGGATTGCCACTCTTGTCACAGATTGCCAGTCTTGTCATGGATCACTCGTTTCGTCTTCCAGCATGGCACCGATCCCACCAAACCCCGTTCCTGTCCCTTTGTATGGTTTTTGCCAATGTCACCATTCTTAGTCACGGATTGCTTCTGCTGTCACGATTTCTACAACTATTCTTTCAAATTTCTCTCTCACGTTCTCTATGCTCTGTTTGTGCTGCCATACGTCCACACATTCTATATCAAACGTCCTACCTACTCGTCCCCATGTTATCCTTTTCCTTGCACCCAAATTTCTCACGTTTGCTTCTAATCCCTAAACCCTCCATCCGCTCTATCTTAATAATAATTTATACATAAATGCTCTCAAGATTCCTACGTCCACCCAAGAAGTGCCCACAGTTCCACATCATGAATTATTCCCATTCTCCCCAAACTCAATTTACATCCCATAAGTAATCAATGACCAAAATAAAAAAAATAAAAAAGAGTATCAACCGCGGATTCATCATGAGAACTAATCCACCCTGGTGTCGCTCGTCATAATAATCACAATTCAACCAAAAAAACAACATATTAAGGAAACCCACGTACAAAAAGAAACCCACCCATACAAGGGAAGCTAATAGGAAAAAGCAAAACTCAGGTACAAAGAACAAAGGAAAAATACAATGAACAAAGGATAATTGACCATACCTACCTCGGTTTGCGCCCCCTCAAGTATGCAGGCTCATACTTTGTAATTCCTACACTGAGTGGGCCATAACTTTTTCTGGAGCCTTGTTGCCATTGAAGGCGTCAGGTTGACGGATGGAGAGGCAGGGCGTTTAGTCCCGCGATGTGGGGTGCAGGGTGTTGGGGTCCCTCTTTCCTCCCTCAATAGGCTGCCTTGGAATAAGCCAATTCCTCCCGCTGACTGCACACTGAAATTGTTGAATGGGCTAGAAATCTGAGAAGTTGTATCTCCCACATCAAGATCATCTCCCTCAAACTCTTCCTCTCCCTCCACGCTACTCTCATACTCTGACACCGTATCACCATTTCCTGATGGTCCATCTAGAGTGACTGGCATCATGCGGCAGAGGAATTCTGCGTCATATCTGAGAGCCTGTCTCTCCTGGCTCATATCAATTTCATCATGATCAGCTAATCCTTCTTCCACATGTGCAGGAGTATTCTCAGGGTCTGGTTCTGTATATTTTGCGTGTATCGAGTCCCAAGATTTCGTCAACATTAGCGCTGTGATCATTTGGTGACCCATTCGGTTCCGGCAGTAAGGCAAAATATCTCGAGCACCGCTGAATATATGCTCAACAGCCACAGATGTCAGTGGAATACTCAATATGTCCCTTGCCATTCGTGCTAGCGTCGGGTATTCAATGGCATGAACCTTCTACTAGGATAGGGGACACTGCCCATCTAGTATAGCCAGACCACTGGTTAAGTATCTTTTGACCTCTGGAATATTCTCTGATTTGGTCACTGTCCGCTCTTGTAGTCGACGCATGATGTAGGATTGCTCTGAATCGTCGAGGCGACTTTTCTGAGCCTGGGGCTCCGGTGCGTACCTGGCGTAGTTGATATCAAAATATTCCTCAAACTGTACTCTAAGTACCCAATAAGGTCAGATTCTTATTCGTTTCATAATGTCACGGATACATTTGTTGTCATGGATGCATCTGTTGTCACGGATGCATCTGTTGTTACGGATGCATCTGTTGTCACGGAATGTACTCCATAACGTTCGTAAAATTGATACTTACTGGTAATATTCTGTGTATGGTATGCAGTCAACAGCCTCCTGATTCATGGTAGGATCCTGTACCGAGACATTTCCCCAATCCGCGTACAAGGATAACTTCTTAGATGGATCCAGGATAGTCGCTAGATTGTAGATGAGTGATTGTTTTTCCGTTCTCGAATAATACTTCTGTAATATGAGGTAACAGCCTTTCGTTGCGCACAAAAATCCTGGTGCCCACGTCGCGCTGGCTGGAAGTTTGCGTATACGTTTGCGTTGTTTTTCGATGTGGTCGAAAATGTCGTTGTAGATGAATAACGCGTTGTGTATAGTCACATGCTGGCCTGTGGAAATAGCATGTGTATAATCAGAGAGCAGTTTCAGAAAAATTATAGCCTCCTGAACTTGGGCCCATTCTTCTTTACTCAGCCACAATAGGCTATACTTTCCTTCAGTTGTAGTCAGACTGATCCATTGTTCAATGTATGACTGTAGTCGCAATGCTCGCGTAAGCATGTCAAAGGTGGAGTTCCACTGAGTTCTAACATCCTGTATGAGGCCCATTGGCACGGGAGTGTCATTTTGGAGTTCTTTGAATTGTGCCAACCGTTGAGGACTAGCCACTATAGCTTTACACAGCTCCCGAACCTGGAAAACTGTTAGCACATGGGATTGGGGGATAGGATTCCGTGACATTGTGGAATTCTGTGACATGTGGAATTCCGTGACATTGTGTAATTCCGTGACATGTGGAATTCTGTGACGGGGTTATTGCAGAGCAAATATGACTAACCTTGCATACTGATCGCGCAAATGTACCTGGCGCATACCCTTGCAGTGCTTTGATTGAAGTCTCCACTTGAGGAGCAGATGAGATAGTGTCATCATTATCTGGGCTTGACTTAAGTTCTTTCATAAACTGGTTGCTCACCAACGCGATAACATGTGCGAGGCAGGGAAGTCTATATTGCTCCGTATTCCACTTTGGACAGAATACATTTGCCTGTAAATGCTTGGCCAGTGCTATGTTGACACTAGCATTGTCTGAGACAATAGCTAAGACCCGGCTAGTGATACCCAAGTCCCGGATTATTTGGCTTAGCTTATTGGCCAGTTGTACTGCATTATGAGATTCCCCTCCAAGGAATTGGAATCCGATAGTATGTTGACGCACTTGCCATTCTTTGTCTATGTAGTGGAGTGTTGTACCCATAAATGCTAATTTATTAGGTGAGGTCCAACAGTCAGTGGCGAGGTGAAGCAATGTATCATTTGGAAGGCTTTTCTTGAGCTTCACTTGAATTTCCGCTGCATAATGATGTATACTACGCCGAAGTGTAGTTGCACTGGGGATATTTATTCGAGGCCTGAGAAGGTTTAGGAGGCGGTGGAATTGTGGATGCTCGATTGTCCGGAAAGGTAGGTTGGATGCAATGACCGTTTTCATCAGTTCATGTTGAAATACATCATCACTAAATTGAGGAACTTGTATAGCAGTAGTAGTTGCAGCCTACGGATAATATCAGTCTGCGTATTCTGCATTGGCATGGATTATATAATTACCCTCACAAACATGTTGGCAATATCCTCCTTCTTTCGCCCAGTTGCGGCGCGGCATCTTCCAGAGCTTAGGTGTGATTTCATGTGTGTCGTACTCAAGTTGAATGCACTCGGGTGCTGTAACGAACTGTTGCAACCCAAGCAATATATGAAAGGTTCTCCACTACTGACCTTTGCGCCTTGACCGAATTGAGCCCAGTGCATTGCCGTTCGCAGTTTGGAATCCCATCGTGGTGGGCTAATATTGTTTCGATTCAGCATGTCTTTGGCAAGATTGTCACGGACTTTGCCAGCCCATTCGGTCGTCTCCCACCATTCTGTGAAACAGGCAGACTTCTCGGCCTCCCACTTAAACGCAGTACCCCCTAGAATCCTGGTGAGGGATGAATCTATCACAAATGAAGGGACCAGGACGTTTGGAGAGATAGACATATTGGTAAAAGGGGTTGGCAGTTGATACTTTCAGGCTGTTGTAGTTGGTGGACTGGTCAAGCAATACATCAGGGAATTGAACATATTTATTAACTCTCTAGACAGAGGGGACAGTATCACGGACTTCTGTCACGGAAAACTACTTCTGTCATGGAAATCCGCTACTGTCACGGAAAACCACTTCTGTCACAGAAAACCACTTCTGTCACGGAAAACCACTTCTGTCACGGAAAAGTGGGTGGCTTCGAGAGGCACATATCCAATGCCATAGGTACTTGCAGTGCCTCTTCAATTCAAAAACTCAACGTTGTATACAAGGTTACACAAGTAAGGATACAGTAGGAAAGAAATGTCAGTTATTGGCCGACCCTTGCGCATCTACTGCACACCAAACCCAATTCCAATCCAAAGCCGCAATCCTCCGCGCAGGCCAATGCATACTCTAATCGTCATTTTCCAATGCTTCTGAGGCTTCTGAGGCTTCTGACGCTTCTGACGCTTCTGAAGCTTGTAAGCTTTCCAAACTAGAAGACGACCCCAAGCTCGCTTGGAGAGCCAAAGCTTTCCTATTGGTTGAGCAGGATGCCCTGAGGAACCACTATACTCCGAATCCACTGCTCACTCTTCAATATTGTCCGCAATCATATCCACTTCCACGTCCGTGTCGCTGTCGCTACATGTGGGAGTGTTCCATTGTAGTAAAGAGCATCTCCAAGTCCAGTCGGGCATTGCGTAGAAGTTGATAATCTCTGGAGTCTACATGGAGTTAGCCTGACATTGTGATTAGATGCAAGATAAGAATATGCCTTCGAGAAGGTAGAAATGAGATGCGCTCCCTACAACATTGTACTATTATTCTGGGTGATGGGTGCCATAGTTGGTGCACAAATATACGACGTTGAGACACCAAGGCGTCTGGTATTCGATGGGTCTCGGAAAGCACCTAGAATAAGGTAAGTTACGGCTCAGATGTTCTTTGGCCCAGTGTCAACTTACAGATGGAAATTGACAATTTTGGCATAAACCTCAGGATAACGCACCCATGCCATTGGTAGTTAGTCGGCAGAGA
>WHUX01000510.1:0-21732 GCA_015179025.1 Terfezia claveryi
ATAGCCAAAGAGATTCCAACGTTCAAACAAGACTTATAGTAAGGAGAAAACAAGTATTCCTTACAGCTGCCTTCATGTTTTCCCTCATAGCCTCTCTCATTGTGTCCAAGGTTTCGACTGTCTTGACTGCCTCAGAGTTGTTTGATTCAGTTGAGGCTTCAGTTGGGTTCTGGAAATTATTTTCTGGGTGTTGAGCATATGCGGCAAAGAATGGTCTGAGTTTGGTACTAGAATGGACAGTGTTATTATAACAGAACTCGGCAAATGGTAATAACTCGACCTAGTCATCCTGATCCCAACAGCAATACGTCCGTAGATAATGCTCAAGGGTCTGGTTGACTCATTCAGTTTGACCATCGGTCTGAGGGTGATATGCCGAGGACTTATCCAATTCAACTTCTAATAACCGCATTACCTCCATCCAAAACGAACTTGTAAACACCGAATCCCGATCCGAAACAACCCTCTTTAGTAATCTGTGCAGCCTCAAAACCTCCTTGACAAATATCCCAGCCAACTCTTTTGCCTTCCGGTTCTTTAAGGGAATGAAATGTGACATCTTAGTAAACCTATCAACAATAACCTAGATCTGATTATACCCTTTGACTGGTGGTAAATCAGTGATGAAATCTATCGAAATGTGTTCCCACGGCCTATAGAGGATTGGAAGAGGTACGAGCTTGCCATATTTCTTGTGTCTTGTAGTCTTGTTTCTTTGGCAAGCATCGCATGTACGAACGTAGTTTTGTACCTAGTCTTCCATATTAGGCCAGTAGTAATTTTGTTTCATGAGCTCGAGGATTTTGTCACGTCCGAAATGACCTGCAACTTTAGCATCATGGCACTGGAAAGCCACTTTCAACTTAAGGGAGTTGTTGTCAGGTATAGGCGACGTTCATAGGTTACCATGTTATCTTCTAAACTGTAATGATCGAGTCCAGGATACTCCTTGCCAAACTTCAACGCATTCCGAATCCCTAACCACTTGTCATCCTTGAGGCCAGCCTCTAGTGTCATGGGGTGACATCCAGCCCTACCAAAGGTACTTGGGCTCTTATAGAACGACCCTAGAATCTATATGAACTCTAGGTACACACTTAGCAGTGTGGTGCAAACGTTTCTAATACTTATCTATAAGAGTTAAGTATATGAAACGGGTATGAACCTCGGAGAGGTTTATAATCATCCTAGATGGTTAAGACCCTTATGGAACATCCATAGACCCTTGTGGGAGCTACGGTTTAAGTTTCATAAGAATCCGATTAACGGTTCAATAGTTATACTCAGATTAATATACTGACTATATGCATAGCTAGCTATATTAGCTATTACCCTGAAGTCTTGGCGTTACCCTGAATATTGAATTATTACCCTGAACTGCAGGAAAATAATTCGGTAAAAATAACTAAAAAAATGAAGGACCGAGGGCACACTTTAGACCAAAGTGCGTCCGGTGACACTATAAGGGAGTGCGCCTAGGACAGAGGCCAAAGGTAGGGCCAAAACATAAAGTTCTCCGAATTTAATGTTTCAAGGTTCTATCTAGGCCTACTCCTCGTCCTGATTCCATTTCTGCAATCCTTTTTATGATCGGAGTTAAACTCATGGAGATATAAGACTTTTAATATGGTCATATAGGTCCACGAGGAGGTTTACTTATTATTGGTAATAACTTCGTGAATAATTTGGGTATTGCGATAAACTAAGATTCTATAATCTTCTATGCGTTGATACCTTTCCAATGGTAATCTACTTGTGACCCACGGTTCTCTATTCATAGAGTTATGTGCAGTTGAAAATTATTTTCAATGAAACTAGACACTATTAAGTGAATATTGCCGGAAACATAATTTGATGCCTTCGGATATTGTCGGATAGTAATTCGATAGTATCGGGGATTGGTAACGTATCTGAAATTGAATTTAGTTGTCTCGGATAAGAATTCTTTAATGGGATAAGCAAGCTATAAGCGAAGTACGTATAACATGCAGACATGGGAATATTCTCTACGTTCGGGTTAGTAACCTGTGACAACGACTGCAGATAGCAACTGCATTAACAAAGGTGTGGATGGCATAACACTTAGGAAGAAATTCCAAGGTGACAGGTAGGCCCGCGTTTTATAAAATATTTTTATCATAAGAATATCTACGAACACCGCGGGATATAAATAGTGCAAGTAGTTCCGGTTGAATTCATTCTACCACCATCGAGTATTCGAAAGCAAGAGCACCTTGAGTATACGAAGCCTACAAAGTTCTAAGTCTTGAGTTAACTTTACTTTAAGCGACATAGGATTTATTTTGTGTTGCGAAATAAGATCCGTCGTGAGGAACTATCGTTGGACTGAACTTTACTGCTATAGGATTGATATTCTGTGTTGCGGAATAGATATCGTTGCGGCAGCAAATTACGGCCGTTCTAATAGTCGCAAGAGCGCTATCAGTCAATAGGGCCCCCGTGACATTACTTTGTAGCCAGTAATTCTCGCTACATTTGCTATATACTCTAATCATGTCTAGTTCACAGACACCAAGAGGGCCTCGCCAGCCCTACCAACCCCTTACATTCCCAGATGTCACCCTCGTGCCATCACCCAAAGACCACACAATCTTCCGCAATCAGATACAGATACGGAAGATGATCTCATTGACATCCCAATGGAGGATATCCTATCTCGAGGGATGGAATCCTCCAGACACCCTATATATAGTCCAGATGAGTTACAGTCATTTCCACCTGGATTAATTGATCGATTTGGCCTACCTTCCCGAAGACCACCTCGACGAACAAACAGTAATGCCTCTTCACAGGCCATCCCGCACAACCCCCACTACGTCCAATTCGACCCCCTCGTACAGGACTAAGCCAACAAGAATATGATGAATTATTGGCTAGGATAGTTCGAGATGGAGCCACAGAATTCGAGCGGCAACGAGCCGAAATTCTGAACCTTACCGAAGGTTTAAATGCCCAAGCTAGTTTCCTAAAACAAGCATAAGAAGCTCATACTATTGTATTTAATGGTGCTAGAGCAACTTATGAAGACTTAAAGTTGCTACGACAACAGGTAACTGAAGAAGTAGCAGCTCTAAAAGGCAAACGGATGGGCAAGAAGATGCTGTGAAACGGCTAACAGTTTCCATTAAGGAAACGTTGGAAATCCAATGGAAAGAGCTAACAAAGAAGCTCAAGGAGGATACGGAGGCAATAATAGATGCAGCTAAGGTTGAGTTTGATGGGATCAAAGCTGATGTGGGCAAGCTAAACGATTGGGCACAAAAAGCGATCAAACAAGAACAAGATGATCGTATTCGGAGTTGCGAAACTAACAAGGAATCGGTAGAAGAACTCTCTCGCCGAATCCAAACTCACAAACGAAAGCTCAAAGACCTACAAGAGCAACCACTTGGCCAACAGCGCCCACCAAAACGAACTCGATCGATTGATGATGACATCGAAGATTTCATCATCCGTGGTACTCGGACAGGTCCAGTACCACCTCCACCACCTCCACCTCCTCCACCTCCAGTCCAAAAAACCCGAGTTCTTTCTGACAAGAAAGAACCCCGAAACCTCCCCCTACCACCGAAGTTCGATGGAACTTCAAGCAAGCTGAAGGAATTTCTGATGAAGGTAGACCACACCTTTGAACGCATGCCGCTAACATACTCTACTCATAGCGAAAAAATCCTGTTTGTAGCGATCTACTTACAGGAGGTGCGAGCACCTGGTATTACGCCAACCAACATAAGCGAACACCAGATGCCAACTCCGGATGGGTTGAATGGGACACGTTTAACGTCTTTAAACGTGAATTCATAAACGCACACCAGAACCAGCATGAGAAGCGAGATGCGAAGGTCTCCTTCAGAAGGAGTTCCAGAAGAAAGGTGAGTTGATGAAAGATTTCATCGCTCGTGTCAGGGTTCATCAGTTGGTAGCGGAACTACCACGGGAACAGCTCTGGGAGCACCTGATTAGTGCTATTCAGCCTGAGACTCGGGCCCATATGGTCCGAGTCAGTACTGACAAAGACATTCTAGACAAGGTACCTGCAAGCACAGAAATGTGCTTTCAGGCCATCGCAAATGCCGGGTCTCAGGTTGAGTATGAGAAGGTGAGGGAGGCACATGCACAGAGCCAGTTCCGTCAAAAAGAACAGGCTGCTGGTGCGAAAAAGGAGGTACCCAACACTCCCAAGACTGCCGAAAAGAAGTCCGAAAACCTCAAAGACCGAATTACCAAGCCCAAGCAAAAGGCAAAAACCAAGCCTGATGCTAAAGCTAAATCCAAGTCAGATACTCCTTCTAAAAAAGCCAAAGAGCCTGGCCAAGATAGCGTTACATACGCTATGAGACAGGCTCGAAAGAAGGACGGACAGTGCATCAAGTGTGGGGACAAATCTCACATGATGGGTGACTGTTCTATCGGTTGGAAGGTTACGGATGAAACAAAGGCAAAGGGGAAGGGAAAGGGAAAGGAGGAAGCTAAGAAAGTGGCGACAGTGTCTGCAGGAGCGGCTGTGTAGCGCCACTTGAGGTTCAGTTTGGGCAATTGTTAGTGAGGATGAGTTGGATTATGGGGAAAATTCGGACTGTTAGGGATGCGGGCTATCTAGTACGTCGGGTCGGATAGTCTCGCAGGATTGGTTTTCTATTTGTGTTATAAGGAATGGCATCTCTGTTGGCAGTTGGAAGGAGGAACATGAAGGGGAACCGATGGATATTGACCCTGTTTTGATTAGTTCTGTTTCTCGCAATTTGTCTTCTTCTGCTATTTCTTCTCTTTCTTTATCAAATAAAAACGCAAAAAAAGGGACAAAAAGAAAAGCTGATGATGAGGTGGCTCCTCATATTGGCGCACTCGAAAAAAGACCACGAAAGGTGGCGGTGCCGGATATTTCATTGGATGGAATTAAGGATCTCTCTTTGGCAGGAAAATCGGGTGCGAAGGTATTGAAGCGTGAAGGACTGAAATTTCTTATCTCTGTTAAGTTATCTTGGATGTACGGAGGAAATAAACGCGAAATTTCCATTAATGCTTTGGTTGATACTGGCGCAGAAGCCACGATTTTTGATTCTTCTTTGTTGAACAGATGATGCTGCCTTGGGTTAAGAGGGAGAAAAGACTGAGATTAGAGAGCGCCGACGGCTCGATTCTCAAGAGGTCTGGCACAGTGCAGGTTCAGAACCTGCAGATGGAGGTCCCAGATGCAAGATCGGGACGAAACAAAACTCTTGACCTGGTAACTGAGGTTGCGTGCCTCGAACCAGGTCTTCCACTCATTTTGGGGATGGATTGGATTAAAGCCAATTGTGATAAGCTACGGGTCACCACTCCTTATGGACTCGAGCTAAAAAGAGCGTTGGAAATCGAGGAGGTTACTGATTTCGCTGACTTTGACGAAGTACTTGCAGAGACTCAATATGTCGGATTAATTGAAATAGGGGAATGGGATTATCAGAAGTTCGCTAATGGAGACGTTCGCAAGGTTATGAAAATAACAGCGACTGAAAATATCCATGAACTTGCTGATCGATTGCCAACACAGTACAGGGATTTTGTAAAAATCTTTGGAAAGGAGTTGCAATCCGCCCTTCCCACGCACGGTCCACAAGACATGACAATTGAGTTAGAAGAAGGAAAGAGTCCCCCGTCAGGAAAACTATACCCCCTCTCCCCTGATGAATTGGAGCTTCTCAAAGAATACCTAGATGAGATGCTCCGAACCGGCAAGATAAGACCGAGCAAAAGCAGTGCTGGCGCTCCTATATTCTTCGCCAAACAGCCAAATGGCAAGCTCAGAATAGTCGTAGACTATAGAGGGCTCAATGCCATAACCAAAAAAGACAAGTATCCCCTACCACTTATGACTACCCTAATGGAACAAGTTGGTACTTCACAGGTTTTCTCCAAACTCGATCTTAAACTCGGGTTTAATCTACTCAGAATAGCGGCCGGAGACGAGTGGAAAACAGCATTCAAGACAAGATATGGCTTATACGAATATACAGTTATGCCTTTTGGGCTAACTAACGCGCCATCTGTTTTCCAGCGACATGTTAACAATATTCTATCGGAACGAATTGACCGAGGAATAGTTGTATATATTGATGATATCCTCATTTATACCCAAACAGAGGAAGAACATGTCGAGCTCGTCCGTTGGGTGCTGCAGAAACTAACGGAGAATAACCTTTGTGTCAACATAGACAAGTGTATCTTCCATGTCCCAGAAGTCGAATTCGTGGGATTTAAAGTAGGTACAAAGGGGATACAAATGGGGCAGAAGAAAGTCGAGGATATCCTCGCCTGGCAGGCTCCTCGGAACGTCAAAGAAGTGCAGAGGTTTATTGGGTTTGCTAATTTCTATCGCCGGTTTATTCAAGGCTTTAGTAGTTTGGCATTGCCGATTCAGACACTGACGCACAATGGAGTTCCTTGGAACTGGACACAGCAGTGTCAACAGGCCTTCGATGAGCTAAAATATAGGTTCACCACCGCTCCGATACTATGCCATTATCACCCAGAACGACCAAAAATGATCGAGACAGACGCGTCTGATCTAGCAAAAGCTGGTATTCTATCCCAAAAAGAACCAGATGGTCGTTGGCACCCAGTAGCGTACTATTCGAAACGCTTTATCCCAGCAGAACTTAATTACGACGTCCATGATAAAGAAATGGTCGTAATTGTCAATTGTTTCCAAGAATGGAGACATTTTCTCATGGGTGCCCCGGAGGAGATAATTGTGTATACGGACCATAAGAACCTTGAGTACTTTAATTCCACTAAGATACTCAATCGAAGGCAGGCCAGATGGGCGGAAATACTAAGCCAGTTCAATTTTAGAATCATCTACCGCCCAGGTGATAAGAATGGCAAGGCAGATGCGCTTTCTCGTCAGGTTGATCCTGACCTCGAAGGAGGGGGAGAGAAGCAGGACCACACGATTCGGATGTTCAAGCCTGGTCAATTCCAACTGGAACAAGTGAGGAGAGTCTAGTAACGCGCCGCATATGGCAGTGAAGGCCTCACAAACGGAAGAATCAAGTTGGTCGAAGGAGATCCAAGAGGCTGGCCTCAAGGACGACAAGTGGTTAGGGATTCGGAACGCGTTGAAGTTTGGCAAGGAGTATCCTGGACTCGATCATTACGGTTTAGAAGATGACATGGTAACCTATGAACGTCGCCTATATATACCTGACAACAATCCCTTAAGTTGAAAGTGGCTTTCCAAGTCATGATGCTAAAGTTGCAGGTCATTTCGGACGTGACAAAACCCTCGAGCTAATGAAACGAAATTACTACTGGCCTAACATGGAAGACTGGGTACGAAACTACGTTCGCACATGCGATGCTTGCCAAAGAAACAAGACTGCAAGACACAAGAAATATGGCAAGCTCGTACCTCTTCCAATCCCCTATAGGCCGTGGGAACACATTTCGATGGATTTCATCACTGATTTACCACCAGTCAAAGGGTATAATCAGATCTGGGTTATTGTTGATAGGTTTACTAAAATGTCGCATTTCATTCCTTTAAAGAACCGGAAGGCAAAAGAGTTGCTGGGATATTTGTCAAGGAGGTTTGGAGGCTGCACGGATTACCAAAGAGGGTTGTTTCGGATCGGGATTCGGTATTTACAAGTTCGTTTTGGATGGAGGTAATGCGGTTATTAGGAGTTGAGTTGGATAAGTCCTCGGCATATCACCCCCAGACTGATGGTCAAACTGAACGAGTCAACCAGACCCTTGAGCATTATCTACGGACGTATTGCTGTTGGGATCAGGATGACTGGGTCGAGTTATTACCATTTGCCGAGTTCTGTTATAATAACACTGTCCATTCTAGTACCAAACTCACACCATTCTTTGCCGCATACGCTCAACACCCAGAAAATAATTTCCAGAACCCAACCGAAGCCTCAACTGAATCGAACAACCCTGAGGCAGTCAAGACAGTCGAAACCTTGGACGCAATGAGGGAGGCTATGAGGGAGAACATGAAGGCAGCACAGGACCGGATGTCCAAATACTACAATCTCAAGGTAGCAGAGAAGGAACCGACATTCAAAGTGGGAGATTGGGTCATGGTCAACGCAAAGAACATCAAAACAAGGCGTCCGACCAAGAAGCTTGACTACAAGTTACGAGGGAAGTTTAGAATCAAACGGCTTATAGGCACCTATGCCTATGAGTTAGAGCTTCCCCCGAGCACAGGCAAAACTCACCCAGTTTTTCATATTAGTTTGTTGGAACCCTACCACCTTAACACGATTGCCGGCAGACGCTCGCCAACACCCCCTCCAGTCGACCTCGAAGAATCGGAATACCAGGTGGAAAAGGTTAGGACAAGTGAGCTCAGGAAGGGACGGGTTATGTATTTAGTCTCTTGGAAGGGTTACGGTCCTGATGACGACACATGGGAACCATATGAGAACCTGAAGGATGGAGCAGCCGATTTAATTCGAAAATTCCATCTGGATAATCCTCGTAAGCCTCGGGACCCTGATGTTATCTTGTGAGGATTTTTCTTTTTTTCCTATATTAGGCATTAGGTTTTTTGAATTATCTTTACGTTTTTGTTTTACCTGTATTTCTTATGCCATATGTCCCAGGGGTGCAAAGAGACGTACGCAGCTATGTTTTGGCTGTTGTATATGAGGACTGGTCCTCAAGCCCCATCCATTGTTGTTAGTAGCAATAATGATTCTGATTGCATGATCAATTAGGTTCTTGCGGACAAGAACCTTAAGGGGGGAGGCACTGTCACGGGGTGACATCCAGCCCTACCAAAGGTACTTGGGCCCTTATAGAACGACCCTAGAATCTATATGAACTCTAGGTACACTCTTAGCAGTGTGGTGCAAACGTTTCTAATACTTATCTATAAGAGTTAAGTATATGAAACGGGTATGAACCTCGGAGAGGTTTATAATCATCCTAGATGGTTAAGACCCTTATGGAACTCCATAGACCCTTGGGGAGCTACGGTTTAAGTTTCATAAGAATCCGATTAACGGTTCAATAGTTATACTCAGATTAATATGCTGACTATATGCATGCTAGCTATATTAGCTGTTACCCTGAAGTCTTGGCGTTACCCTGAATATTGAATTATTACCCTGAACTGCAGGAAAATAATTCGGTAAAAATAACTAAAAAAATGAAGGACCGAGGGCGCACTTTAGACCAAAGTGCGTCCGGTGACACTATAAGGGAGTGCGCCCAGGACAGAGGCCAAAGGTAGGGCCAAAACATAAAGTTCTCCGAATTTAATGTTTCAAGGTTCTATCTAGGCCTACTCTCGTCCTGATTCCATTTCTGCAATCCTTTTTATGATCGGAGTTAAACTCATGGAGATATAAGACTTTTAATATGGTCATATAGGTCCACGAGGAGGTTTACTTATTATTGGTAATAACTTCGTGAATAATTTGGGTATCGCGATAAACTAAGATTCTATAATCTTCTATGCGTTGATACCTTTCCAATGGTAATCTACTTGTGACCCACGGTTCTCTATTCATAGAGTTATGTGCAGTTGAAAATTATTTTCAATGGACACTAGACACTATTAAGTGAATATTGCCGGAAACATAATTAGATGCCTTCGGATATTGTCGGATGGTAATTCGATAGTATCGGGGATTGGTAACGTATCTGAAATTGAATTTAGTTGTCTCGGATAAGAATTCTTTAATGGGATAAGCGAGCTATAAGCGAAGTACGTATAACATGCAGACATGGGAATATTCTCTACGTTCGGGTTAGTAACCTGTGACAACGAGTGCAGATAGCAACTGCATTAACAAAGGTGTGGATGGCATAACACTTAGGAAGAAATTCCAAGGTGACAGGTAGGCCCGCGTTTTATAAAATATTTTTATCATAAGAATATCTACAAACACCGCGGGATATAAATAGTGCAAGTAGTTCCGGTTGAATTATTCTACCACCAGCGAGTATTCGAAAGCAAGAGCACCTTGAGTACACGAAGCCTACAAAGTTCTAAGTCTTGAGTTAACTTTACTTTTAAGTGACATAGGATTTATTTTGTGTTGCGAAATAAGATCCATGTGAGGAACTACGTTGGACTAACTTTACTGCTATAGGATTGATATTCTGTGTTGCAGAATAGATATCGTTGCGGCAGCAAATTACGGCCGTCCTAATAGTCGCAAGAGCGCTATCAGTCAATAGGGCCCCCGTGAATCAGATCTTGACCTGATCCTGTATGGCCTTCACTGCCATAATGCAGCGCGTTACTAGACTCTCCTCACTTGTTCCTAGTTGGAATTGATCAGGCTTGAACATCCGAATCGTGTGGTCCTGCTTCTCTCCCTCCTTCGAGGTCAGGATCAACCTGATGAGAAAGCGCATTTGCTTTGCCATTTTATCACCTGGGCGGTAGATGATTCTAAAATTGAACTGGCTTAGTATTTCTGCCCATCTGGACTGCCTTCATTGAGATCTTAGTGGAATTAAAGTACTCAAGGTTCTTGTGATCCGTATACACAATTATCTCCTCCGGGGCACCCATGAGAAAATATCTCCATTCCTGAAAACAATTGACAATTACGACCATCTCCTTGTCATGGACATCGTAATTAAGTTCTGCTAGGATAAAGCGTTTCGAATAGTATGCTACTGGGTGCCAATGACCATCTGGTTCTGTTTGGGACATCAGCAAAAATAATATTTGCGTCCTGTGTGTCAGACGCATGTAATGCATGAGACGATCCCTCAAAATCAGGACGCGAACGCTTGTTGCGCCAGCGTCCTGACGCACTGGGACGTTGCTCATACGCCTGGGACGCACCACCAATTCTTGGTGGTTGCGCTCGTGTCTAGGATGCACTGTAACGTTGCTCACACGCCTGGGACGCTACACCAATGCTGGGCAGTTGCTCTCGCATCTGGGATGCACTTGGACGTTGCCACCATGCTTGGGACGCACTGGAACGTTGCCCCCTCGCCTGGGATGCAACACCAATGCTGGGCAGTTGCTCTCGCACCTGGGATGCACTGGGATGTTGCCCCCGTACCTGGGATGCAAGCATACATGCAACCTTTGTCCCAACGCACTTGGTAGGTAAACACAACTCGCTTACAGCTTGCATCTGCTACGTGCTTACACCAGCCAGCTATGTAGCCGGGTTTGCAACCTTTGAATATGCATGCAGCAGAAATATTGATTGTATTTGCCAATTATTATATACACAGAGAGGTATTTAGCAATAGATATGTATACGGAACATATGTGCAGCAAAACTCACTCTAACTCTCGTTGTATCCATCGCTCTAACTCTCGCTCTAATGCTCGCTCTAATTCTCACTCTAATGCTTTCTCTAATACTCGCTGTAATATGCTGGGAATAATGAGCAAAGGGAAAAAGCGCGGGGAAGGGAAGTATATATACAGGAAAACCATAGTTGCTAAGGCCGACTGCTAAGGCCGACAATTTAGACTTTCCGAAGACAATGAGATAGGGGATAATAAGAGAAGTGGCACGACAGTGATCAACGGCGCTCAGCCCCCCTTTCGCACGTGGGTGCCGTACTACTCAATGCCTAGTCTGGTAATAGTATTATTGGGAAATCGTAGTCGTAGTACTGCGAACGAGACAAGTACTGCGATATGTGCGGAGTTCACCCTTTGTGATATATCCCGTAGGAATTCATGCATGTGCGGGCTTATATAAGTAATATATATGTGGGAGAAACTCGTGCTTTTGGAGACATATATATATATATGCGAGAAATCTATGCATTCGTAGACTTATATATATGTATGCGAGAAATCCATACATTCGCAGGCTTATATATATATATGCGAGAAACTCGTGCTTTTGGAGACTTATATATATATATGCGAGAAACCCATGTGCTCGCTGCTTAAATATATATATGCGAGAAATCCATGCATTCGCGGGCTTATATATATATATATGCGAGAAACTCATGCTTTTGGAAACTTATTTATATATGTGCGAGACACTCGTGCTTTTGGAGACTTATATATATATGTGCGAGAAACTCGTGCTTTTGGAGACATATATATATATGTGCGAGAAACTCGCGCTTTTGGAGACATATATATATATGTGGGAGAAACTTATGCTTTTGGAGACATATATATATATATGCGAGAAACTCGTGCTTTTGGAGACTTATATATATATATATACGAGAAATCCATACATTCGCAGGCTTATATATATATGCAAGGAACTCGTGCTTTTGGGACATATATATATATATATGTGAGAAATCCATATATTCGCAGGCTTATATATATATATATGAGAAACTCGTGCTTTTGGAGACTTATATATATATATATACGAGAAATCCATACATTTGCAGGCTTATATATATATGCGAGAAACTCGTGCTTTTGGGATATATATATATATATATGTGAGAAATCCATACATTCGCAGGCTTATATATATATATGCGAGAAACTCGTGCTGTTGGGACATATATATATATATATGTGAGAAATCCATACATTCGCAGGCTTATATATATATATGCGAGAAACTCGTGCTTTTGGGACATATATATATATATATGTGAGAAATCCATACATACGCAGGCTTATATATATATATGCAAGAAACTCGTGCTTTTGGAGACTTATATATATATATGCGAGAAATCTATACATTCGTAGGCTTATATATATATGCGAGAAACTCGTGCTTTTGGGACATATATATATATATATGTGAGAAATCCATACATTCGCAGGCTTATATATATATGCGAGAAACTCGTACTTTTGGGACATATATATATATATATATGTGAGAAATCCATACATTCGCAGGCTTATATATATATATGCGAGAAACTCGTACTTTTGGAGACTAATATATATATATGCGAGAAACTCGTACTTTCGGATACTTATATATATATACCCGTGAATGCATGAATTCCTACGGGATATATCACAAAGCGTGAACTCCGCACATATCGCAGTACTTGTCTCGTTCGCAGTACCACAACTACGATTTCCCAATATGACTATTACCAGGCCAGACATTGAGTAGTACGGCACCCGCATGCGAAAGGGGGGCTGAGCGCCATTGATCACTGTCGTGCCACTTCTCTTATTATCCCCTATCTCATTGTCTTCGGAAAGTCTAAATTGTCGGCCTTAGCAGTCAGCCTTGGCAACTATGGTTTTCCTGTATATATACTTCCCTTCCCCGCGCTTTTTCCCTTTGCTCATTATTCCCAGCATATTACAGCGAGTATTAGAGAGAGCATTAGAGCGAGAATTAGAGCGAGCATTAGTAGAGTGAGAATTAGAGCGAGTATTAGAGCGAGAGTTAGAGCGATGGATACCACGAGAGTTAGAGCGAAGCTTAGGCCAAGGGTTAGAGCGAGTGTTGCTGCACATATGGTCCGTGTACATATCTATTGCTAAATACCTCTCTGTGTATATAATAATTGGCGAATACAATGAATATTTCTGCTGCATGCATATTCAAAGGTTGCAAACCCGGCTACATAGCTGGCTGGTGTAAGCACGTAGCAGATATAAGCTATAAGCGGGTTGTGTTTACCCACCAAGTGCGTCGGGACAAAGGTTGCATGTATGCTTGCGTCCCAGGCACGGGGGCAACATCCTAGAGTGTCCCAGATGCGAGATCAACTGCCCAGCATTAGTGTTGCGTCCCAGGCAAGGGGGCAACGTTCCAGTGCGTCCAGATGCCAGAGCAACTGCCCAGCATTGGTGTTGCGTTACAGGCGAGGGGACAACGTTCTAGTGCGTCCAGACGCATAGGACGCACAGGACGCAAACTCGTGTCCGGACGCTTGGTGGTATGTCCTGATGCACATTTTTTTTTGCTGATGGATAGAATACTAGCTTTTGCTAGATCAGACGCATCTGTCTCGATCATTTTTGGTCGTTCTGGATGATAATGGCATAGTATCGGAGCGGTGGTAAACCTATATTTCAACTTATCGAAGGCCTGTTGATACTGTTGTGTCTAGTTCCAAGGAACTCCATTGTGCATTAGTGTCTAAATCGGCAAAGCTAAACTACTAAAGCCTTGAATAAACTGGTGATAGAAATTAGCAAATCCAATAAACTTCTGCACTTCTTTGACGTTCCGAGGAGCCTGCCAGGCGAGGATGTCCTCGACTTTCTTCTGCCCCATTTGTATCCCCTTTGTACCTACTTTAAATCCCACAAATTCGACTTCTGGGACCGTGACATGGAAGATACACTTGTCTATGTTGACACAAAGGTTATTCTCCATTAGTTTCTGCAGCACCCAACGGACGAGCTCGACATGTTCTTCCTCTGTTTGGGTATAAATGAGGATATCATCAATATATACAACTATTCCTCAGTCAATTTGTTCTGATAGAATATTGTTAACATGTCACTGGAAAACAAATGGTGCGTTAGTTAGCCCAAAAGGCATAACTGTATATTCATATAGGCCATATCTTGTCTTGAACGCTGTTTTCCACTCATCTCCAGCTGCTATTCTGAGTAGGTTAAACCCGAGTTTGAGATTGAGTTTGGAGAAAACCTGTGAAGTACCAACTTGTTCCATTAGGGTAGTCATAAGTGGTAGGGGATACTTGTCTTTTTTGGTTATGGCATTGAGCCCTCTATAGTCTACGACTATTCTGAGCTTGCCATTTGGCTGTTTGGTGAAGAATATAGGAGCGCCGGCACTGCTTTTGCTCGGTCTTATCTTGCCGGTTCGGAGCATCTCATCTAGCTATTCTTTGAGAAGCTCTAGTTCATCAGGGGAGAGGGGGTATAGTTTTCCTGATGGGGGACTCTTTCCTTCTTCTAACTCAATAGTCATGTCTTGTAGAGCGTGCGTGGGAAGGGCGGATTGCAACTCCTTTCCAAAGATTTTTACAAAATCCCTGTACTGTATTGGCAATCGATCAGCAAGTTTATGGATATTTTCAGTCGCTGTTATTTTCATAACCTTGCGAACGTCTCCATTAGCGAACTTCTGATAATCTCATTCCTCTATTTCAATTAATCCGACATATTGAGTCTCTGCAAGTACTTCGTCAAATTCAGCGAAATCAGTAACCTCCTCGATTTCCAATGATCTTTTTAGCTCGAGTCCATAAGGAGTAGTGACCCATAGCTTATCACAATTGGCTTTAATCCAATCCATCCACAAAATGAGTGGAAGACCTGGTTGGAGGCACGTAACCTCAGTTACCAGGTCAAGAGTTTTGTTTCGTCCCGATCTTGCATCTGAGACCTCCATCTGCAGGTTCTGAACCTGCACTGTGCCAGACCTCTTGAGAATTAAGCCGTCGGCGCTCTCTAATCTCAGTCTTTTCTCCCTCTTAACCCAAGGCAGCATCATCTGTTCAACGAAAGAAGAATCGAAAATCGTGGCTTCTGCGCCAGTATCAACCAAAGCATTAATGGAAATTTCGCGTTTATTTCCTCCGTACATATAAGATAACTTAACAGAGATAAGAAATTTCAATCCTTCACACTTCAATACCTTCGCACCCGATTTTCCTGCCAAAGAGAGATCCTTAATTCCATCCAATGAAATATCCGGTGCCGCCACCTTTCGTGGTCTTTTTTCGAGTGCGCCAATATGAGGAGCCACCTCATCATCAGCTTTTCTTTTTGTCCCTTTTTTTGCGTTTTTATTAGATAAAGAAAGAGAAGAAATAGCAGAAGAAGACAAATTGCAAGAAACAGAACTAATCAAAACAGGGTCAATATCTATAGGTTCCCCTTCATGTTCTTCCTTCCAACTGCTAACAGAGATGCCATTCCTTATAATACAAATAGAAAACCAATCCTGCGAGACTATCCGACCTGACGTACTAGATAGCCCGTATCGCTAACAGTCCGAATTCTTCCCATAATCCAACTCATCCTCACTAACAATGTGCCCAAACTGAACCTCAAGTGGCGCTACCACAGCCGCTCCTGCAGACACTGTCGCCACTTTCTTAGCTTCCTCCTTTCCCTTTCCCTTTCCCTTTGCCTTTGTTTCATCCGTAACCTTCCAACCGATAGAACAGTCACCCATCATGTGAGATTTGTCCCCACACTTGATGTACTGTCCATCCTTCTTTAGAGCCTGTCTCATAGCATATGTAACGCTATCTTGGCCAGGCTCTTTGGCTTTCTTAGAAGGAGTATCTAACTTGGATTTAGTTTTAGCATCAGGCTTAGTTTTTGTCTTTTGCTTGGGCTAGGTAATTCAGTCTTTGAGGTTTTCTGTCACGGGGTGACATCCAGCCCTACCAAAGGTACTTGGGCCCTTATAGAACGACCTTAGAACCCATATAAGCTCTAGGTACACTCTTAGTAGTGTGGTGCAAACGTTTCTAATACTTATCTATAAGAGTTAAGTATCATCAGGAACGACGGTAGAATACCTTGCGTACGTCTCACGCCTTCTACGCCAGCAAAGGTATTCTGACAGTTGTGGACGCAAACACTCGCAGGTTCGCGCCGCGACGTGAATACTCGCAGGCTTGTGCCGTGACGCCTTGTTTGCGTCATGACGGGGATCCTAATGGGCTCACGTCGCGACGCTGGGACCTGAACCTCAGCGTCCTGAGGTTATATCATTGGGAATGCGCCCAGGGGGTATATCCGTTATGCCCGCGCCCTGGCGTTGTCTCTCTTGTGTCCCCGCCCAGATGCTGATCGTCCTCCGTCCACTCTATTTTCTTTTGTGAAGTCATCTCCGCCGACGGACTCTAAAGGGTCACGTGCCGACCCTAGGGATCCGTCAATCACTGGCTTCCCGGCGCCAGCCGTCGATACGGCGCCACCCTTCGATACGGCGCCACCCGTCGATTGCAAGCCTTCTGGCGCCCTCTGACGTCGGCGATCACAAGGAAACCCGAGGCTAATTGCACCTTATATTCTGCACCCCAATTATTCACATGCATCTGTTGATCCCAGCAGTTTCGTGCACCAGGTTAACCCTTTTTCTGTTGGACTCCTTATTCTATTTCTGTGATTCGTGTACCCCTGAACTATGTAACCAAGACAAATAAATTCTAACATCCCACAAGCCCTCCGAAAACTAATATATCCCCCAACCTTGTCCCTTTAACAAAACTCCCTCCTCAACTACCAAACCAACACTAAAATAACTAAACATCCAAAGCCGACACCTCTACAAATATCTACCGACCTATCCATTCAGAATTTCCTCCGTTCGTGCGTCCGCAATCTCCACAATATCGAGCCCATCAGCGTCCTACAAGTCATCTTCTGCGTCCTCGCCATCCTCTTCGTCCTCGCCATCCTCTTCATCCTCGCCATCCTCTTCGTCCTCGCCATCCTCGTCTGAATCCTCTGCATTCAATTCCTCATCCAATTCGTCCTGCACGTCATCAAAGTTACTGTGCCCACTCTGCTCTCGGAGATCATCATCCTCAACATCACCATTAGCGAGGATGGTTGGCAATCCTGCGTTGATATTTTCAGGTATTGCCGATTCATCTGGTTCCGTCGGCGAACCTTCATCGAAATATCCGGAGGGGATTATGCTTCCTTTCTCCGCCTCTTGAAGATCCGCAGCCAGCTCCTCAGCGTACTGCGCGAGTTCTCTAGGCCCCACTCCGTATACCTCTGCTCGCTGCCATCGCACCACCTTACCGTGCAGTTGACACATTTTTGCTATCTCCAGCCGAATGATTTTCAACAATGTTTGCTCCATTGTTGTTGTCAAAACGTTCCACTGATCTAGCATCCTGTTAAAATCAACTGTCATACTGTCAGTATCGCTCATCGGACATTGAAGATTCTTTGCTTACCACCGGCTTTTTCGTAGTTAAAAAAGTCTCCATCTTGGAACATCCCCGTCTCATATGTCTGCAGGGCGTGCTGCAGAGTAGCAAATATCAGGCACATAAAGGGGCCACTAATTCAGGCCATGAAGTCGGCATCTCTGTTTCCGAGTTTTTTTGCACCATCAAAATAGTTTATATGTATGAAGTCCACTGCTTCACTTGCTCTGAACCGCTGACCCCACCCCTGTCCATATTAACGTCCTTGTTAGTGTCCGGCCGTACTCGAATCATCTCTCATACACGTACCACGCGTTTCTCCCTTTGGCATGTAAACCTATCCTTATCCAATAACCAGCTTACATGTTTGCGAATATATTCTGGACTGCAATTTTGATCAAATCCATACAGCCTAGCAATATGACGTTTCGCTTCATAAACTAAATGCGACCTCGTCCTCGACTGGATGCTTCGAAGCTGTTATCAGACTGTCAGCATACGCCACAAGATATCCGATATACTACCCACATATGAATCAATTCTACTTGTCCGCTCTTCATCAACACTACACTCCACCTCTGCTACTTTCCATGCCGCTACTAACATGGATTCCGTACCTTCAGCATCTGGCAATGGATTTTTGAAGAAAGTTACCCTCTCGATTCTCTTGGCTGCAATCATCACCACTGTCTTGGTAATTCCCTCAAATTGCGTGAAACTGCGATTTCTAGGTGCACTTTGCCTTGAACCTTTCATTCGTGGTTTTGGTGCCTGGATACCCTCATCGTTCTCTGCTGCAAATGTCGTGCTATCAACCCCTGGGGAAGTTGGTTCATTAAGGGTGTCCAAGGGTGAATTTATGCGTCCACCACTAGACTGTGACCATGCTGCGGCCGGAGGTGACGACGCTTGACTTTCCTGCTGAATAACGTTATAAGCGGATTTGAATTTTCACTAATATATCTGTGCAGATAGGACATAGGTGCGCATACGTCTGGTGGTGCCCTTGTTACATTCATCTTTGCAGATACCTTTGATGGTCCTCCAATGGATCTTGAACAACCATCGACGCTTCGTCGGAGTATCTACCAAACACCAGTACAATGTCAGCGTTGTCACCACTGTGTCACAATTCTCACCTCTGGAAAATTGATTCTAGCCTGGAAGGTTGGGGGAATCTACTCCAAATCCGTTAGATGTATAAATAGGTGCGTTCAACAAAAGACATTGACCCACCGGACTACTATCCCTAACAGAATTTTGCGAGCCTGCGTCGGACATTAACAGTCTGTCGGAAGACTCCAAAGGTTTATTCCCCAGCGCCGCACCGCGTCGCTTGGTTCTCCCTTCCTTTAGGTCAGTATTGTTAGCATCTCTCTTGAGAGGGTTTGCCCTCTCTTTCCCTTTGCTTTGGGTGCTTTTCTTGCCGTTGCGTGTCTTCATGGTTTCGTATTGAGAGTTCCTCTAGTTGGTTGCGTCCATCATTGGAACGGACATGTGGGCCTCTTTAAGTGTTCATCACCCCTCCTAATGCTCACTGAGACGTTGAAGAGATAATGGGGGATTGTCATAATCCGAACTAGAAACATGTGATACACAAACTGGATTGACGAAATACAAGAAATTCCAATGACAACGTTCAACTGCTCAATACAAAAAATCCCAAAAAATACGACCATTACTGAATCTGAAACCAAGCAACAACAAAAGAGGAAAAAACCTGCGCAAAAAGCCCGGACCTCCTCCAAATATAAACGATAATAAAACATTCAGCCCAATAAAACCTCAGAAACCTACCAACACTGAGAAAAAACACGTAAAAAGGTTTCACAACAAGCCGGAGTCCCACCCAAAACCAAAAAAAAAAAAAAAAAAAAAAAAAAAATGCCTACCCACGCTGCATCGCAGACGCTAACTATCCACCATCTAGTTGTCCTCTAACTCCTCGGAGTCATCATCTGTACCCTCAGCGTCCTCATACTCGTCATCCTCGTCTTCAGCAATTGGGATGTCGCAAGTGGCGTCGTCAAACGGCCCCTCAATCTCCTCCACCTTCTTGCTTGGGGTAGCGTCGTCGGATGGAGATTTTCGAGGGACATGTTGGTTGGTCGGTCTTAAGGCCTTGTATAAAGGACGAGATAGCTTAATGGACCCTTTTGGGGGACTTGGTGGAAAAGTTTTGGAAACGGCGAAACTGGTTCTTCTAGGATATCGCACCTTGGAGGTGCTCCTCGTTACTCTCCCAGTTCCAAGGGGGGCCCCTGCCAACCCAGTGTTATGCCCTGAGGGTCCAGCATGTGAAGAAGCCTTCGCCATAGGTCCTGAGGGTGCTTGCGCTGGCCTTTTGCCCTTGTCAACCGATTGGTCCTTGGATACAGCCTTTCCTTTGCCTTTGTCCACGGCTTTTGCTGGTCCTTTGTGTAGAGCCTTCGAGAATTTACAATTTGATTTTGTCAGTGCAAATGGATACGGGGCGGAGTGGTGATGAAGATGGATTATTAATTTTACTAACCTTTGCTCTTTTATTCTCTGGTTCGTCGGACTCTCACTGCTACTTGCGATTCTGCGCCTAGGTCTTTTCGAACGCGTGACTTGCGCTGGATCCTGGTTGTCCTGAGAATCTTCCTCAGGGGGTTCCAATTCACATTGAATATCTATGAGATATTCTTCTCTATGTCGTCCGAAAAGCCAATGCACGTGCTCATTGTTGAGGAGTTTTTGGTACATGTGATCACCATTCGCCCTGATTCGTGAACCCCAGAACGCATCAACTTGCCTATCCAAGGGCTTCCAGTCGGCAGCTGCGTTATGTAAAGCTTGTAACGTGTGATCGTCTACAGTCACGACCTTTGACCGCTGCCATTTCCAACCAAAAGCCGCGAAAATGAACCCACCAGGATATGGATAGGGATTCCTAGTGTCTAGTCTGGGACAAATCATATGCATTATCGCACTGTTTGGTTGTCCTCCGCCTTGAGGAGGAGCACCAACAGGGCGATAAGCGGTCGCAGGTGCCCATAGTCCCCCAAGCCGTTTGGAAAACCGTGCTAAAAGATCTGCATTTGCTTGGGAACCACTTGTTTTCTGACCCAGCGCACCCTTTTTGGTTTTGTTCAGAGATAACAACACGATGCTCTGTTTCGGACTGCTAAGGTCCGGTGGCTTATTAGAAAGAGCTGGGGGCGGGTCCCTGGGATATTGGGCGGCATGAGCCGCCTCTGCACTGCTAATTGCTTGATCACGAGCTGTTTCCCCACTACGAACCTTTTTGGCTATATTCTGACATAACATATTCACGGCATGAATGATTTCCTTATCTGTGCAATAGTTTATCTTCCCTCTAGGAGCCATTGTCGGCAAGCCGGCAGCATGCCAGTGCAAAGTCGACCAGCGGTCGGTACCTGCCCTTTGAGGTCCGAATATTCCTGTCTCCCTCATGAGTTGTGCGACGTCTCTTCTCCAAAGCCCATACAGACTTGCAGGGATATCTGTGTCAAAAAACCCTACAACGCCCGCATATCCTCGATTCGTGAGAGTGATTAGATCATCGCCGGAGTGTTCATCTGCGGATGCATTTCCTTTCGCGGGGTTTTTTTTTGGTGGCATCGATGATCGTCTACATCCAGTTAGTGGTGATCCTAGTCTAGTCGCTCAGTGTCCGTACCAGAGAAACACAATCTAAAGAAATTTCGTTCCTGTATCTAGTTAGCGAAAATCCAGCTAAGTTGTCCTAACATGGCAATTACCACGTTTAGGGTGAATATTATTCCGTGGTTAGAAAAAATCAACAAATGGCCTCTTACAATCCAAAGATGATATACAGAGTCAAACCCTGAATGAATGAATATTTGATTCCTGTATCTAGTCAGCAAAAATCCCAGTATGGACTCTCGGGTCTGTACAAGGTGTTATTCTATACGAAATTGTGGGAGGAAGGTATTGTGA